>OZ026806.1:10517166-10538460 GCA_964023185.1 Macaria liturata
GAATGTAGTGTCGTCTATATCTTGAAGCTGTGTTTTAGGAGCCTAGCCTTTTGTCTTAGTCATGAAGCTAATAAGCAGTATCAGAAACTTCAGGGCGGTTTAAAAATCTTGTTACCAGAGTTTGCTACTCTCACACAAACTTACATTTACTTCATATATTTCCAGTGTTTCAATATAAAGACAGTGTGCTGGGAGCGTGGAGACCAGCGTGACGCTAGGGCCATCCAGTCGTTCCTCTACACGCACTACTGGCCGCGGGAGCCGAGCGTCACCGGACTGTGGATGCATATCGGATGCCCCTACCTACAGACAATCTCTGAGAGATATTCTAACACCGGTATGTGAAGTACCTACAACCGATTTGTTTTTTTTTTTGCGTCTGGCTGTGTTTGTTCCTAGACCGAATTGTCAAGGCATGCGTATCCAAGATTGTCACTATTGTTATTTGTACATATGTTTGTTAATCAGAAAAGTTGATAAACATAGTTTTGCTTCAAAATGGGTAGTGGCTGTGGTAGTGATATATTTTGTTTTGACCAGTTTTTTGACCTAATTATACCAACATTACAATATTAGTTTGAAATTATGCTGTATTGCAAGTATGAATAAATAAATATAAAATAGGGATCTTTCAGTCTTATCATTTGTTAACGTATACTAATGTACAGGTGATCGATTCCTCGCCTTCGAGAAATTAGAGCGCACTGGTGAAAAGCGGTTGGTAGGAGTTCTGGTGGCCAATAAGATATGGCCCTGGATGGTCAAGGAGCTGGAAGAATGGGCACACTTGTGCACGTGCAGGCCCGAGAGGAACCGCATGTACTTCAGAGCACATTGCTTGAAGAACCCCAACTTGTTCGAGAAGTTCAAGACAGATTATATTTGGGATGTAAGTAAATTTAAAAACTTTGTTATGTATGTGTAAATAAATTTGCCAAATTTCATGGTTAGCAATCTAGTACATAAATTTAAAAACTTTGTTCTGTATGTGCAAATAAATTTGCCAAATTTCATGGTTAGCAATCTAGAAGTTCGTAAATGGTTATAATAACTTGGTTACACATTTATTGTTAGAAGACTCCTCTCTACATCACTAATGTGCTATGACAGATTTCGTTTAGATTTTTTGTCTTTCTTTTTTTTATTATATTACATCGTTGAAGACGTATACTTTAGCTAGTTTTTAACAGTAATACTTTTATCACTTGTGTCTCTGCATAGATTGAGATCCTGGGCACAGCTGCCGACGTGACAGGTCACGGTGTGGCCACCCAGCTGCTGAGGAATGCCTTGATCGACGCTGAGGAGCTGAGGCATCCCCTCACGCAAGTTATCGCTGTGAACCATTATGCGTGAGTACTTGCCTTAGAATAATTACAAGTATATTGTAGCTATGCTTTATTTGCATGTAGGGGCACTGGTAAACGGCTAAGAAAGGGCACGTCGTCGCTCACAACGTCGCTTTAATTTTTCAAATAGCTATTTGTTTAATGAGATGTGTGTGTATACTATATACTCGTATCTAAAATGTATTTTTCTTTCAGATGTAAAGTATGCGAGCGTAACGGCATGTCAGTGGCGTGGTCGATGGACTACACAGACTTTGTGGATGACGCCGGACTACGAGTATTCTTCCCGAGAACTCCTCATCAAACTGTGAAGATATACGTGAAGCACAATCCGCTGAGCAACCCGGGAATCAAGCCTTGTCTGCCACAATGGCCTATATGATGTGTGATTATTTTTGTCGATTGGGAATAGTATACACTCTTATGTTATTGTAAATTAATCTGAAATCTGTGACGACTCTAGCCAGCACATGTTCCTCCCGTGAACGTCGCTTTAGAAGAAAAGAACCTCAGCTACAGACTCTTGTTTGCAGCGGTTAGTTATGAAGGTATCTTATCGAAACTGCTTACATACGTCATATTAAAGACACGATATATTCAGAGTTTTCCGGAAACCAGTTAAGAAATAAACCAAATATCAAGAAGATATACAACGCAAAGTTCTTCATACCTATTTGGTAAGTATGTACCTAATTTAAAACTATGAAAGTGTAATGTACTGTAAAAGTAATGTGCAATCTCTAGTAAATAAAAATTGTAACAAGTATTTATACTTTGATTTGGTTGCAAATGAAACTATAGGTAACAAATGATAATTGTACTTTTATTTCAAACTCGTATAAAACTTTTTTTCTAACAACTAATTAATAACATAATTACTTAACAATAAATACAACGAATAAGTACTGCTTAGCTAAGCTTAGATGACCATTACTTGGATGGATTTATAGAAATAAAGCTTCATAACTTAATAAATGTTCACCACTAAGCTAAATTATCACAATATTTATAAAACAAAGAACCTAAATCTAGTAATTTTCAAGGTATGGAGTATAAATAAGTATTGCTTTGATACAAATAATTTCGCATATTTGTCGATTTTTGCTTCTAGTCGTAATTACTATAGTATTAAAATTAGTAGTAGTAGTAGGTATTTGATAGCTCGTAGCTCTGAGGTCCCATGTTCGAACGAGTGTTGCATGGTTAAATTCATGAGAAAAATAAACAAGGTAAAAACACCAGATCAAGACATAAATGCTGTAACCACCACAGGCCTGCAAGCCAACCTATCCCTTATTCCTCTGGCACTGAGTCTAGTTCTTCTTGGCGTATCCCCAGTGCGACCCGCCCTCCTTGCCTCCTTTCTTCCCATGTGAGGAGTGGTGCTGGTTGTGTTCTTCATGGCCCTGTTTGCCGTCATGGCCCTTGTGGTCGGCGTCCACGTGACCTTTGTTACTATGAAACAGAAACAAAAAGGTTTAATAGAGTTTTGTTAAAGACCTGAGGGCTTTGGCTGAGTATTTAGCACTAGAATCTTTTTAGAAAATACACAAAGCTAAATAGTGGGTATTAGAAATAATTTTGTCGACTTTTCTTTATTTCCAATGTGGCTCTGTATTAATATAAAAATCTTTATTGATGAGTGCCTCCATCTATCTACAAGCAGTCTTTAACAAGTTATAAGAATGTAATAGGGCAGCTTCGATTGAAAGCCAGTTACATACTTATTATGTATTTTAATTTTAGCATGGGTGTTGTTTGTGCGTTTGTCACTGTACCTGATGGTACAAAAAATCGTCATTTTCTACCCTGTACTGCCTGTAAATCCCTTCTTCTTTTTCACTTTTGTGGCTTCATGCAAACCGGTAGCCCGAAATACGACCTTCATGGTTAAAAACAATATCTCACCTGTATCCTTTCTTCCCTCGCTCCACGAAATCATGTCCTGCATTGACATGGTGTGCCTTCTTCTTCCCGCTCTCGTTGCTGGCGTGCTTGGCGTTGAACTTGCCGAAGCGGTGATGCTCGCCCGACTTGTGGTAGTCATCGTAGAACTTATGCTCTTTGTGGAACTCGTCCTTGTGGTACTTGTTGTGGTAGCCTGGAATCAGATGGAGATTTTGTGAGAGTTTTGAGTTTTGGTGTTGCGTTTCCTAAGAATTGTTTGTACCACTAGTGTAGTATAAGTATAACAAATGAGTAGGTAAATGTTACTTTTTTCTCTTCAATGTGGTTGTCTGGATTTGTTGAGGTGTTTGACAAGATGGAACAACATTAGCTTGTCTCGGTTCGTAAAGTTGATTTTGTTCGAAATAGCGATTGAAAATTGTATCCGTCTTATTACAAAACGCGGTTTAAATATTAGTCCAGGATTTTGAAAATAAAAAAATGTATTCTTGTTGTTCAAACATCACATACAAGCAATCATAATGTCAATAAAAATTGGAACTTTGATTTAACATTGGTACATTTTGACAGTTTGATAATTATGACAGTATACAGATAATTTTCGAATAACTAAAACGGACTTGGTCTAGACTTATATTTAAACCACGTTTTGTAATAAGGCCCTATATGGCGTACTTAGCTGTAGGTGAAATTCCAACTAAGTGTTCGCTTACTCGCAGACATATAAAAACAGCACAGTCAACAATACTGCAAATTAAACTACTGAACCGAAACACAGTATCAATAAAATAAAATATGAATCATTGATAGAATTGCGGTTGAGGTCAAGTTATTATTCTCATTACTAAACAAACAACAATAAGTTTACGTAACCGCAGCTTTCTCTCGCCGCAAACTAAATAAGTTTATGGAATGACTTAGGTTAAAGTTCGAGAGTTGTCTGGTGGTTAGCTAGCACGCACATTAACGGATTCACGATCTGAATTACGCAATTTTTGATAGTGAAACACAATACTCTCAATAATAAATGAGTGAAACTATATAGTTTCACGTAGTTAAAATATATTACTATTATTAGCTCAAACATTAGAATTCATTTGTAAAAAAATCGGTGTAAGAATAAACTCTGGATCAGTAGGTATTAGGTGGTTTTTCAATCTTAATCTTAAAGAAATACATAGTATGAATTGTAATTTACGAATACGGCAGTGCTAAACCTGTTGAATAGGAAATGGTTGGTTCATGCAAAACGTGTGACAAATTGAAGAAAGACAGTTTTTAGTTATACAACATGGAAATAGATTACCTAATTGATTTCTTATCGTAAAATAACTAATTTGCTTGATCGGTAGGCTAAGCAACTGTTACATTCATAAATGATTAGTAAGGGTTACATAAGTTTAATTTTAAGGGTTACAATTGATGATTAGGCTAAATATCTTTGCTTTGATTCTAAAAGTTTAGTTTATCTAAAGTAAAGCTTTTGTTCACATAATATAAAAAAAACATGCCATTAGATACTTAGAATTGATATCAGAACACGTTCCAACAATTTCTAGAAATTTTGTCTGTTCATCTGTTCCTCTGTTTATGTGCTCGTTTGTTTATTTAAACGCTCATCACGCTAAAACGGCTAAACAGATGATCTTGATATTTATCAATATATGAAGGTAGTATGAGGTCTTACAAGAGTCAGGCTTTTTATCCTGAAGTCCACTAGTCTATATGTATAATATATCTAGGTATACCATTTCTAGAAATTTTGACTGTTTATCTGCTTGTTTGTTTATTTAAACGCTCATCACGCTAAAACGGCTGAACAGATCATCATGATATTTGGTATGACGGTAGTATGAGATCTTACAAGTGTCATAGGCTTTTTATCCTGAAGTAATGAGAGCGAAGGCGCGGGCGTCCACTAGTCTATATATTATATCTAGGTATACCTTTAGTCTTGTGTCCCTTCTTATGTCCCTTCTTCTCATCGAAGTGCGCGCCCCTGCGTCCATGGGCCTCCTCTTCATGGCTCCCCTTGTGTCCAGCGCGGTCGTGATGTTTCTTCTTCTTGCCACCTTGTTCTTCATACTCTTTGCGATGGTGCTCATCGGTCTTGTGTCCTTTGCTGCCCTTGTCTACGTGGTGATCTTGGTTGAAACCCTTTACGGTCTGAAAGGGTAAGTAGTGGAAGTTAATTTATGTGTTGTTTATTTTCTTAGTGCCTATATATTCTTTTTCACCTAGTGATGTAATTAAGGAGTTCAAATAATATAAGAAAAACAAAAACAAAAGTAAAAGTAAAAAAAAGAAAGAAAAAAAGAAAGGAAGAGTAGGTAAAGTTTAAGTTAAACAACCATAGTGCGGGTTTAGCACTTAATAAATTAACTCATAGTTCAATTAAATTTCAGAATGATGAGGGCTTATAAAATTAAGATGCTGTTCTCAGAACTAATGTACTCGTAAGTATGTTTCATTAATTTCTGTTTTTCGGAATAATAAAATTGTTCGTAATTTTTCTACTAAGTACCTAAGTAGGTACATACTATTTTGTCACAATTTTTTTTTGTGGAAATAGCCACAAATCTTTTACTTACCTGCTTTTATTTTTGTTGCCTGCAATATTTATTTACTGGGGTTTTTGTCATCTACAATATCGCGTCATAATCCAAGCAAACTTTCATTTTTGGAAAATTCAAGGGTTTAATGTTGGTTCTATTGGTACTTATTTACCAAATTAAAATAGATTCAGTTCCTACGTAATCTTGGTTTAATTTTGTTTACTAACGACGTTGTGTCGTATCTTGCGCCAAAACATTGGCGTTGGCTTTTCTGGACATAATCTATAATTAGAGTGTCGAAGCAGAAATAAACTGAACTGAAACAGTTCAAGGTGTAGCAAAGACATCTCGGATTCATGTAGGCTAGCCAAATATTTATACAGCGATATCTTCGCAAAATATTGTATTTACGCAGGCTTATCGTATAAAATCTGTATAAGCAAAAAAATATATGTATTATAACTGAAATGTAAGCAAATAAAATGCAGTTTACAAATAAATAATTTATACCAACTAACTACACCTATCAATTTGTATGTAACTACGCCAAGTTGGTTTTTTTGTTTGACTAACAATTATCATATCATTTATACATAATATCTTCTTGGGGTATAAATCTAACAATATTAAACAAAACTTTAGAGCTTAGCTAGGTGACTTCTTCTTATGTACTGATTATGTTCAATAACATGATAAACAGATGCAGACAAGTAATTAGGAGCAAATACATCACAAATGTAAACAAACAAAGCAACACAAAGCTTACCTTGCCTCCATGGCTGCCGTGGTGATTAGCATGGTGAGCGTGGCCACCGCCTTGCTTGTGACCGTGGGAGTGCTTTTGATGATGATGATGTCCGGCGGCGGCTGATTGGTCGCCGTCCAGCTGCTGCAGTGTAACCATCGGGACGGCGGCCACTGCAGCCGGGACTTCGACCGGTGCGGCCACATACACGGGGACAGGGCCTGGGTGAGTGAACTGAGCGGGGGACGTTGAATGAATGGGAGACTTCGAGAATGGAGCGGGCTGAGCGGGCTTGTACGCCGCCTCAGCTGCCTGGACACTCGCGGGCTTGTACTGAGCCGCTTGGAATGGTAAAGCAGACGGCACAGGGTTAGCATGATTAGGGACGTTCTGATGCGCGTTGACAGTCGAACTCACGTCAGGGTCCAGATACCGAGCAGATCTGGGCGCGTCCGGAGCAGCGTACGTCCTGTGGAAGTGCTCGCTGGCAGCCGCGAGCATCTCCTCGTAGGGAACTGAGGACGGCTCAGCATCATCTGTGAACTCATGAACTTCATACTGGTGGACTTGTCTCGGAGTCCGCACGTAGTCAGCAGAGCGGCGCGTGCGATGAGCCTCGTTGCATTCACTACAACATCTCTTTACTCGAATATGTTCCGCGTACGGATCCTCATCGTGCACATCTCGCCTCCTCCTGTAAACCACGTCTTCATCTTCTCCGTCGTAAGGTTCGTCGACATCTTCTTCCTCGACCCAGGGTTCCTCGGAGAACTCTGCGACCGTGACGGCCAGAAGCAACCCGATCACGAGTAATCGCATGGCTGCACTGCGGAGACACTCAGACTTGCGACTTTTTGTTTTATAGATACTTATAAACCTTTCACCGAGTCTGCGAAGGATGCGTTGCTAAACGCAGCGGGAAGGCGAGTCGGTCCCCCGGAGCGCAGTTATCGTTTTTTATACCCGGCGGTAGACAAACATGGTGTGTTTGCAGAGACGAGCGCGCGGACGGCCCGTGCGAGTGACACTGCGCCGGCGCCGTCGGACCTAGAAAGCGTTGCTAACCACCCGCTGCAAATCGAACGATTATCTTCACGATTTTTCTTATGCGGTGAAAACGGCCGTGAATTAGATTTGAGTTCTAATCGGTGCGGCCGTGATCAGTTTGAGATCAGTTTGCGTAACGTCACGTAACAATGACGCTCAACTCTGACACCACACGATGATACCTACCCGCTTTTACAAAAAAGCTATGTTCGTACCTACGTTGGTTATTGCTATCTTTGCACATACAAATAACCTCTGTCAGTCGAGTCAAATAGTTTAAGTGTTTGCTTACATTGCAACGAACTAACATATCGTATGTACCTTCTATATGCTATGCATACTTACTATAGTTTGGTATGCATTTAAAACTAAATATTTATCGAAGAATACGTAAGAGGTATTCTGCGATAAATATTTATTTTTAAATATAATGTTTTGTCATTTACCTCCTTTATAGGACTCGATTTACTACATTGTAGGTAATTAGTCTATTGAAAAAGAAGTATATGTAGGTAAACTAGATTTTATTTCATTGATCTTTGCTGACTTCTTAGCGCAAGCGCAATATTTACTAAAGTGGTCGTGATTGACATAAACTAGTTTGATCGTGATCTCGATAATTTTATCCAATTGTTATTTGTGTGATAGAAGTTTCTGCAACAAAATTCAGTTCCCTTGACCAATATAAGGATGGTGCAAGCAGGGTTTTTATGAGACTGGGTAGGATCTATTCATTTTGCTACGAAAGGCACTATTCTGGTAATACCTACAGCAAGCCGTTTTCTGATATTGCACATTTTCTGTGATAAAAGCTAAGCAAAGCTTTAGATGTTAAATGTTTCATGCCCTGAAAATGAAAAATTCTTTGATACCCATAGAGAATTTTGACATTTATACAATTTTTTTCATTGGTTTCACAGCGTTTTATTCATATTTTATTGCGCAAGCGCGTTGTCTTCAGAGTAATAATGGCTAATAGGTACTTCTAATAGAAACAATAAGATAAGATGAATATGTAACAATTTAATAATAATTATAATTTGGACAATATTATGGTTACAAATTATTTTAATTTAATTTAAGTTTAGAATGTACTATGTAGTACCTACAGTTATGAATAGTTATGATTATGAAATACACAATTTTGGTTTCAACAGCCAGTTATCGTCCACTGCTGATAATAGGCCTCTCTTCTATCTCATCCTGGTCCTAAATTTCGATTTTTTAATTAATATTTCCAATCAACACCGTCCGTAATAAGTCCGCAGTCGGGTCGTCACGCACGGCTGGTCCCGAAACGGTTTTCAATCAAAGCAAATGAATGCATCGACTGAGATGTCAAACTATTGCGTACAGTTACATTATGTACCTTTGGAAATGGTTTACCAACATTCGATTTGTTGGAGCAATTGGTAGGAGGAAAGTTTTATATGTCTTGACATAAGGATTGGATGAGGTCGCTATGTGCATGTGATATGGTTTGAGACTGTAAATTTACTATGACATTGTAATTTTATAATTGTTTCTTGACTTTATTACTTACCTATTATTTTCTGAGGTAGCTGAGATTCAGGAATTAAGTTAAACGGAAAAGAAAAAGTTTGTATGTTTACGTTTTTTTTACTAGACACCATAAAAGAGCTAGAAAACGATAAAACGATTTATCTTTGTGCATATTTGACTTTTTTCTATATCATATTTTAAGCAAATGAAATCGGTTACAATCTCTGTATCCTTAACCTAACCTTCACAAGAAACGAAATTTCAATCAAAAGTTGACAAACAATGGTTTTTTACCAACTGAATCTATACAAAAATAACATTAATAGTGTTGACCAATGTCTAATTTATTTTTTGCTCCGTTGCCTCTTGGCTCATTTGAAATTAATTCATTAAGGCCACGATATTTCACCCGATAACGATTTGCGCTTGGAAAAACGCCTACAGTTGCTTTTTCGCATGCAATTCCACGCCGTATTAACATGAAAGCAAGGGCGAGCATCGCGCGCATAGCTCCGGCCGACGAGTCTTGTCCACACGCAAACAACTTTGCACAATTTGAGCAGTTTTGCAGACGATTTTGACGAAATAAATTCGTATAAAATTAGCAATTCAGAATATTCTATTTATGGTTTTTTACTTCTCTAAGTAATAACATTACCTTTTAGATATAATTAAATTGGTTTGAATTTCTGTACTTTTGGAAAAAGAGGTGAAAAATATTTTAATATATAAACTGAAAAAAATGTAGCTTTATCTTATATACTTCTATTTTATTTGATTTTTAAGAAATGTCGATTTCACATAGCACCCCGTCTTAAACAGTTTATGAAATTAAGTAGGTTGGTACTTTAAGGTAAACTAATGTAATTATGTAGATAGGTTTTGTTGTTGTTAATGCTGCAGTTAGTAAAGTTTTATTTTACCAATAGCGCCTCCACCTTTTCCATTGTTAGTTAGGTCTGCTCCAAGAGGGCTTTATTAGCTTCAACTAGTAATTTATATTGATATTTTGTTATATAATATTATTATGTATGTTAAAGCTTAGTGTTGGTTTTGTAGATTAATAAATAAATATATAGACGGTAAAATAGGGACGCTTCAGAATTCTGCCTGACTCCCTGTTACCTACCTGCAGATTATAACCTTGCTTTCTTCAAAGCGAGAGTTATTCGATTCTTACTGGGTAAGCACGCTCCATCCTAGACCGTGATGTTTGCTTACCATCAGGCGAATTACAGTTAAGTGCAAACCCATTCCTTGTTAAAAAATATATTATAAGAAGAATATATAAACATAAATACAAGTAAATGCTTGTGAATATTCAAATATGTTTTTATTTGATGTGTTCTCAATAAACTGATACGTCTAAAGCAAAACGTGCAATTTATCAATACTTATTCCTTAGATCCTATAACTAGGTACTTTTAGGTAGTTTTAACAATTTTATTATATACAAGATATTCGTTTACATTGCATTTAACATATAACTTAGCATATTCACATTAAGGTTTGCAAAAATAATATAAACTTTTTGAATATGTATGTTTCTTTGATATAATGTAAATACAATTAGGTAGATATAGCAGCAATTCCATTGATGTGTTCAAAGTTTTAACTAGCAGAAACGATTAGTTTGTAGAATAAGCGATTTCGCAAAAAAATGTGTGGCATCTTTCGTTTCCTTATAAGTAAAACTATGGATTTTAATCATTCAAATGAAATGTAAATTTCTTTATAATCTGGACAGACTGCCGTAAGAATAAAATATAATATTTCATATACCTAGTACACAACAAATAAGAAAGTTAACAATTCAAACGTATTAAATAAATTAAATATAGCTTTACAAACACTTAAGTATTATTATTTTCAAGTAATAAGTAAAATATGGCACATGTTTGTTCAGTAGGCAGCTGATAGTGTTTTTTTTATGCTAATCTTAAACATATTTACACAAATGCACAAGTCTTTCATTTCGATAAAAATACGTTTCAATATTTGTGGCAGCAATACGTATAGACTTCAAAATAATATATTGTATGAAACACATTAATAAAAAGTCATTGTTTAGAAACTAAACATAAATATTAAACAGAAATCCAATGAAAGAGATTTTCACAAAATAATTTATAATTCGATTATTTATAGAACTTTTATGCCGCGGAATTGCACGAACTGATTCCGCCCGCGCCCTTCTATCACCGGACGAGCAGAGATACGGCAGGACGACACAAAAAACAAACACAAAACATAAATTTTAATCTAGATTTCGGTTCTTTCCAGCCTATATACCACAAAAAGAAATAGGCGGAAGATATTAGCCATTCAATTTTCATTCTTTAATTTTGTCCCTCAATCACAAAACCTGTATATAAACAAACCGAATCTGGATGAACGAGTTTTCTTATATCTAATTTTATTGCTAACTAGTAAGTCTTTATGAAATGGTCTGAAACGAACGGCGTGAAAGCTTCAGGATCTTTTATTTTCTTCTTTTTATGGAGCGGACAACTTTTCTGTTTGTGTCCGGTTTCCGATTTGTTGTGCGTAGGTTTGTATTGAGCAGATATTGAGACACTTTTCTTGGTGAATTGTTTTTGGCAGTTTTTGTTCACTTTATCACTAGGGGGTAATGTCCTGAGGTCCTGGATGTCGCTCTTCAGCTTGGCGATGTAGGAGTCTGGAGACACCTCCAGGTGCGTGTGGTGCAGACAGGTTGATGTCATCTGGAGAACACATGGATTTATTATACTTTGGACTGTTAATCACATAAGCCTGCTGTAGTTGCAACTATAAAAAAAAAAATAGGTAGTCTTCAATCGATCGCCACCCTTGACTATGAATGGTGGAGTGTAACTGTACTTTATGAGTTTAGTAATAGTGATTGCGTCTTTACATGGCTGATTAAGGCGCGCAAGCACAGTTTTCAATGGTTTGTATTAATTTATAAGAACAAAAAAAATACATAATTTTATGGTCTTATTAACTGTTTCAGTTCTTAGTATTCGAATAATTCTAAGGTTTGTGCTGATCATTATATGGTTTACCTAAGAATACTTTTATTTTTTTAAAGGACTATGCAGCTGGTTGCTAAGAGCTACCTTTGCTGCGTCACCGGACGATCCGGGCCTATCTTAGAATACGTAGCAAGTTAGCTAGTATACCGGTGGATCTCTAGTCCTTGCGTAGAGCGCCGCTCTCTCAGCCAGTTCCAGCCGTAGTCGCCAGGCGCGCGCCGCCGCCGCACGAGCGCGCGCCGGGCGACCGTCGTCACGGGAACTGTGCCACCTGGAAATACACAATGAATTTTATTATTTTCTAGCTTTAATGTGGGTCCAAATTATTTGAAACACATTCTCATTACAAGAAGCACGAGTAATGTGCATATCAACGCAGAGATAAGTGTTTTTTTTTTAATGAGTATTATCAGTTCTATGACCTCCATACTCTGAGCGTGCAATATCTATTCAGTAAACAAAGCATAGCATAGGTTTGGTCATTGAAGTAAAGTGGAATAATATTTCCAACATAGAAGATTTTTGATTGGCACAAAATAGGGTCTTTTGCGGAACTGACCATTACCACTAACTTCTAAATAGAGCCACTGTAAATAGGTAAATTAGCAAACTCTTACAGGTTCTAGAGTATATATTACCTGGTCAGCAGCTGCAGTATCCTGGCCTGCTGGCCGCTAGTCCTGAGAGCCAAGCAGGCCGCCCGCACCGACACCGCCTCGCCTCGCGAGTGGGACACGCCGCGAGCGAGGCGGATAGCATATGTATAGTAATCTAATGCTAGTGGCAGGAGACCTGGAAAAGGAGAGAACACATCAGTAATAAGAGGTCCCTTCTTATAAAGGGACTATTGGAGATGTACTATCCTTTTAATAAATATTTTTGCACCGAGCTGTATTCCAAACATTGCTTACATCTTGCGAATGTGAACTAAGAAAGAAAATTTAGCATCGTATCACATTACACAATCATTTAACAGCCACGGGAATAGTTTGATTCCTTTAGGTTTTTTTTTCTCACATGTGGTAAAATCATTAAACGTAAACTCATATGTCATCTGGTTTAAATCACACCCACCTCGCTCCTTCATCCAGTTCCCATACAACACGTGGTGCTCCCAGTTGGCGGGCTCCAGCTCCAGCAGCTTGTCGAGCACCCAGCGCCGGTCCTCGTCAGGTCGCAGGTGGAACAGCTCCAAGTACGCCAGCACGAAGCGAGGCTCCAGCGATATGCAGCGCTCCAGCATTTTCAGAGCGTCGGAGGGACGGTTCTTTTTTCTGGAAATTACAAAGACAAAAGATTATTCTAAAAGCTTTGAGATTAAAGAAAAAAATTCTGATACTAAAACGAAAGTTTTCTATATAAATATCCGAATGAAAGTTGTATCAGGATGTCTTCATTTGGTTCACTAAAATCTGGCTAACGCGAATGCATACTAGAAATTGATTTATCAATTTCGCTTCAAAATACAAAAAGTTTATATAAAATTAATTAGTTTGTTATGAGGTCCTATTACAGTTGAAAATTAAATCTTCAGCAGCAAATTTGCATGACACGAAAAAATGTAGAGAATACACAGGTAAATTGACGTAAACCATGACTAGGCACTCTTTAGATTTATTAAAAACTGCTTCTAAGAATGCATAGATCTATTTACATAAGTCAAGATCATCACCCTCAGGTTCCTTTCCACCTCTCTCAATGCCATTGGTAGGAGTCTTTGGAACCTCAACCGTATAACGGAGCCTCCTGCCGAACCTCTACTCGTAACATTGTAGAACTATTAACATTGTAATGTTGAGGTAGGTTTAGATTGTTCTTATCAATGTTACTGTGGTGATTTATTTGATATGAAAGCAACATAGCATTCAAATTCAAATATTTATTCATAACAAACAGCAATGTACATGTCAATACATAAAAAAAAAATATCACATGTTTAGTCATAATAAGAGCTTAAAAAATCAACGTATTACATATTACAATAATTAATTAAAATTAATTCGTAGGTACTCATTGTGTGAATAAAATGTCTTCTCGGCTAACCATTTTATAACCCTTATTTTAAAAAATTGCTTTGAAGGAGCATTTTTAATTTGTTCAGGGATAATGCTAAATACACCTGTCGCCATCACATTTAAAGAACGGTTTCATAAAAGCAATTACAAAGATATCCAAGAGGAGAAAAAATTCAATCGCAGATTTGATACAAGGTCATGAAGATCATCACTTTTGTCCATCAGATATTTAAGCATTTTGATCTTTTGCCAATACTGTCTACCACTATAAAAGCTGTGGACTAAAGCAGGCACATGTATCACTAGGGAGAAGAGACTACTCTACCTCTAGGGGAGATCTCGCGTTCTTTAGCAAGCATAGATGTAAAAGTTTACCGAGGAGTCTATGGCTGTATGCTCCCGGTTACATATTATTATTAAGTAAATATTCCGGGACATTACACAAAGCGCTATCTAGCCCCACACTAAGCAAACGCTTGTGTTGTGTGTTATATATATACATATATAAACGTTATCAAGTACGCACAACACATATATATATATATATATATATGTATATATATATATATATGTATATATATATATATATATATACAATACTTATTTACTTTTTATTCTTACTTATATATGGCACATGCACATACCTGTACAGTTTGGCGAGGTTATAGTGTGCGTTGACATGCTCCCGGTTGTAGCGCAGCGCCTGCAGGAAGTGGTGCTCGGCGCGCCCGGACGCCAGCACCAGCGTACCGAGGTTGTTGTGCGCGCTCGCGTAGCTCGGCCATAGCCTGCAATCAAAAGCCACAATTTTGACAAGACGACCGTTGAACATTCTTTATACGTTAGTAGGTACAAGTCAACGGCCAAGTCACACAACATAAAGCAATAATAAAGAAATCGCAGTAACGAACCCTTAGGCTTGGCACTACCTTGTCTAGATTTCATTGCTTTTTTGTGATAAACAAGCAGCTACATCGAGACTTGGCTATTTAAACAGAATGTTTTTGTTGGGATGTTATTTTTATGAATTGAAATTAACACAGTTGAACACCAGGATCTTTGAAGTCAGACACCTGTACATGTATATGCAAAAAGGTATTTGAAGATTTGACGGTTACCAGAAAAAACTCATTTCCAGACTTGGACGAAATAAAGTCGAAAGTCATTTTGCTACATTGTACACAAAAATTAATTATAATTATCATTTAATATCTCATGGAAACGTCACAAAATTAGGAAAGTTCAAACAGAGTTTAAAGTTCAGCATTATATAACGGCCAAATTGTCAAATAACCTTGTCCAAACTTCTACCTAAACAGTAAGTTTGTAATAAGAAATATTTAATTTGGTCGAATTCAAAAGTCCCTTCGCGCCAAGTTAGTGAATGGCCAGATTTCAAACAAATTTCTGCTTTAATTTTCCTAATGGAGCGCATTGTCCGTATCCACAATTCGTGAGAAATTAGAGGTTCTTGTGAACTAAATCGTTTGAGGGGTGAAAAATTGTAAAAGTGTGATTTAAAATAAACGGTATAGAACATTTAGATAATTAATGGGCTTAGCAGAAACAACATTTCTGTCATCCGTTTGTTTTTGTTAGTTAGGCTTGTGGTAAGTAGGTACCTATATCAACGAATTATATTATAATTAAATTTTACTACAATGATATAGATTAAATACTAGAAAATAACAGAGACAGAACGAAAAGCTTTGTTTGCTTAAACCATAGAGTATAATACCAGCAGCTCAAACTAAGTTTAAGTCGCAAACCCTCCTTTATAGATTGATATGATAGCTCTATAAACTACGATAAATCAAAGTAAGCTCACCATCAGTCTAATCTAATTAAATGCACAAGCACCTCTAATGACCAGTAAAATAGGTATATACTCACGCCAGAGCCTCTTTATAATGCCTAATGGCATTCTCCTGCTGATCGATATCTTTCAGGAAATTGGCAAAGTTGTAGTGAAGTTTGGCATTGTGAGGCAGCACCGACAGATCCGCCCTGGAACAAGGACCTTAGAAGTTAATCTTGAATTACATTTGAATGCAGCTTCTGAGGGTCGGCTGAAGAGTTCTTCAGAAGAGGGTAATGGATATTATTGTTGGAAGTTAAACTTTGTTTGGATTACCGTTATTAGTTAAATTTTGTTGGTTCGAAGCTACTAGCAAATCTGGAAATGCTGAGTCAAATTAATTAGTTTAAAGGTCAAACATTATTGCATATTTTCCTGGAAGGAAACAGCGGAATACGTTTGTTTGGAAATATGTATGTATTTACAAAGGAAAGTATACAAGTATTATATCGGTTTTATTTTTATTTAATACATCTGTGAACGCTCTCAAGTTCCAGTACCTGAGAAGTGTCTCCCGCGTCCTCCAGTCACGGTTCCTGAGCTGTGTACGCGCCACTCCAGCAGCTGCTAGCACCACGACCCCCAGCAGTGCTGCTCGGCGCACGTCTCCGCCACGACGCCACAGCAGCTGGACTCCATACGCTGTCAGAAGTACTGACCCCACGCTGGAATGGAGTCAAGTAGGTATAGGGTTAGGAAAATAAAATAACAAAAGAACATGAATAATATTTGTTTGAATATATCTATTCAATTTACCTAGAATTTAGTTAGAACTGGAATTGAGCGGCGCAAACTATTTTTATCGCGTCTAGCAATGGATTTAAATGAGTAGGTACTTAACGTTGAAATGTTCCTTGGACAGTTAGCTATTTCTTCAGGTGTCTATGTATCTATCAATAATTTGTTCTATTACTAAGAACTTGTGATCTAACTATAAACCAAATAAATAAAAGGACCTACATACCTTGGGATGTACAGCACCCTCTCTGCGACCACGAACCCCACTGTTACTAGCAGGTTGGAAGCGGGGAGGTAGGGCAGAACCAGCAGCAGGAGACCTGCTACAGCTGGAGTGTGCTTCTGCAGCTGGAACATTCATTTTTTTATATTTAAATCTATACAATTTGATACAAATTGATAATTTTAATTGAACCAACATACTTACTTAATGATATTGTAACAGTCGTATATGATATTTTTTCTCACGCGGTTATAGGTACACGTTGGACTACAGCCCATCTGATGTTTAGCATTGCTAAGTCCATCTCTAGATTTGAAGACCCCTGGATTAAAATAATACCCGTGCACAAATCGTCAAGTTCCTGATATCTGTTGGCGAGGTGACGAGTGGTACCAACAACTTAAGTAGCTATAGCTATACATATATGTATAATGGTCCAACAAATTGTAAACATCCAGTTACACTCACTTCAATATCCATAAGACATCGATAGGACAGTGCCAGCAGTGCTATCAGCGCTGCGCAGGTGAGCAGGTTCCTGGGGTCTGCAGGCGAGGTGAGCAGCGGCACCGACCCCATCTGCCAGTCGTGGCTCAGCCACCACGGACACAGCACCAGCCACCAGTTGAACGCCGCCAGGTAGCAGAATGTCATTATCCTGGAATAAGAGTAAAAACTAGTAAGATGTTCTGGTTTTAAGAATCTTTAAATTTCCTTAAAAGGGCATAATGACCTACTGAAATGCACAGATGTAAAAGCTATTGCTGCAACGTTCGCTATTTGCAACGTTTCCATTTGTATACTAGTGGATACTTGTGACTTCGCTTGCGTTATTTCAGAATAAAAATAGCCTATATCGGTACGCGGAACCTCATACGACCACCATACCAAAATCACAACGATTTGTCGCTTTGTACTGACGTGAAAGAGGAACAAATAGACCAACAAACACATCACTTATAGATTTCTAATTAGACGTATTATAGTTTCTTTTACTATGAACTGACCTAACGGCTATCGACGGATGGAAGGCCGGTGGGTTGTCCTGCGGTGAGAACGCCGGAAGCGAGCCCTGCAGCAATGCTAGCCTCACTCCAACCAGCAAGGCCAACCCCAGCAGTGCTCGCAGCACTCGCCCGCAGACACTCTCACATTTCCACCTCCACTTCATTGCAGATGATGATCTGGAATCACATGAAATGTAGACAGAAACAGTTCCTTCTTCATTCATCGAATATAAAATGTACCTAAAGACGAACATTAGACATTTAGATGCACGTGATACTTAACAATTGCTACAAATTTATTTGTACAGCCACGTATATTTAGAGCATAGGTTTCGTTTAAGGCCTAATGATGGTCTATTATATGCAGCCCTAAATACTAAATAATTGCTCTGCACACTTTGTCAGGCGCTTAAAATTTGGGCAGTTTGATTTGAGAGTCGTCTATTTCTTACTGAATTTTACAAGCCCAATTAGTTAAATACTTCATGTTTTTAGATGACTGACCTAGCTACAGGAGTCCAGCACCGATACAGGTCGAAAGCCACATTGAAGAGCAGTGCGGTAAGGCCTGTCTCCTTGGCCAGCATACTGAGAGCCGCCAGCACTATGCTGGCCCATACACGATGGCGGCCTGATGAGCTGGAAGTGAGGAAAAAAGATTTAGGCACTTGTTCAGATGTCACTTTTGTGGAAAGTAAATAGAAATTGATTTTGGGTATTCATTTTAGCAACGAGTTACAAAACCTGTCGGGAAATAAGTAAATGGCGAATTCTATTAATAGAATGCTATCAAAAGCTGTACGATTTAATAACTGCTAATGTAAACAAAGTGATTATAATCAAGGTCATGAATGGTCTCAACTTAACTGATTTGAGGTCCTCGTAATATTTATTTTCTTGACTACCCTCTTTCTGTTCGTTCTCGGGAAAATCAAACAAACGTTGTTAAAGTTACAATTTAGTAGGTACCTAACAGCTAAAAAAAATATGATATAAAACATATCCATGGTATCATACTAAAGTTTTTATACTTGTTATTTTTGGTGGAATCTCATATTACTGTGAATAATAAAATTGAATTTTCAATCAAAGCCTATTCCAATATCTTAGACATAAATATGAAGAATTTTCTGCTAACGTAATAAAAAAATCGTATCATTGCAAACGATTCGATACTTGATTGCATTTCAAATTACGAGCGTTCTTGATTATAACAACCTACGTGGAATATTTATAAAAGCAGTATGACAACTTTTGTAAATTGTAATTTGATTAAAAATAGGTCCATAAACTGAATTTGTCCTTGAATTGTATTTTTCAGAAGATATAGTATCTGGTAGTAAAAAACTTGGCAAAAATGTGTTTCCCACTAGTCGTGAACACAAATTAAGGCCTGTAAATTGTAATGTTGTTGCTAAAGCCGCTCTTTAAATTTTATACTTACTTTACATTTGATAATTATATTCAGTTGCGTTAGTTACAACTTATTACTACTTTCTTCCATTCCACGCCAATAAGAGAGGAGGCTTATGCCCTGCAGTGAGGTTTAAAAGTTTGTCTTTTAATTCAAACGCTCATCACGCAAAAACGGCGGAGCGGATTATCATGATTTTTGGTATGTAGGTAGTATGTGGTCTTAAAAGTGTCATAGGCTACTTTTTATCCTGAAATATTGCGAGTGAAGCCACGGGCGCCCACTAGTTTTCATATAAATGCTCAGCTGTCATACTGCGGTACGCGCTTAGCATCGATTGGATCTCGCCAGTAATTTGTCATTATCTGGGTCAGTGGGATGCGCTGAAACATATTATGGATGCCGTCGGGTTCGCACGGGGGAATGCGAGTTTATGTCATCATACCTATATTTTTTTGTATGATCGATGTTTTTAATTCATGAAGATTCTTCACACAGGAAGATAGTTTAAAGCAAAAGAAGACAGATAAAGCGAGTTTTGCTTTACTTAGGTAACTGATATCATTGTCAAAGAGGTTGTGGTGATTAAAAGATGCTTTTGGCGGTATAACTGAAACAAATAGTGTTAGTTTATCTGGCTATTAAAAGCAGACGACAGGTTTCATTTTTTTTCTTCTTCATCGTAGTCTACAAATCGAGCGTGTGCACTGTACAGTTGTTATTTATGTTAGTGTTAGTTTTAAAAATCTGTGAAAACGAGGAAATGCTTATCAAATTATTTAATACATTATGTATGTAAGACGAATTACCTACATACCCTGGTCTTTACATACATTACATACTATGACATCAATAACACTAACTTATCCAAAATACCAACAACACGTACCATCTGAACATACATCAAAAGCCCTTGTCCAGGATCCCAAGCTGTTTCTCAAACTTATTCGGACACCGTGTACCGTTTCCTTGGCTGAAGATAACTTGAGCAAACTGTAGGGTCCAACAACACACCCAATAGACATCCTATTATGCGAAAAAAATCCACCATACATAGGATATGGAATTTATAAATATCTTAGTAGATACCAACGCGAGCCTTCTGGTCAAAAAGTAACCTATGCCTATGTCAGTTAATATTCCTGCATTTTGAAAGCGGAATCGTCTAACGGTTGACATAAAATAATCCACCGGAAAGACATAAACATATATGATTGATTGGAAGGTGATACAATATGACTAGAATATACTGATTAGTCTATACAGTAGATAGTATTGATTGATGATTGATGAAACTTTTGGGAAATAATGAACGATTTATTACGGCAACTGGTTATTTTTTTATCTTGTTAGTAGTGTTAAGACAAGACAAGTGATCAAGACAAGCTAGACACTACCTTCAGCAATGAAGACAACGGCTAAGAAGAAGAAGTGTTAAGTAGTTAGGAGTCTCTGTATGTTATTATGCATGGGTCTGGTACACGGCTGTCACACGCACGTTTCGAGAAGTTTTCGGTCGACTCTCGTCCTCCAATATCATTTGGAAGCTGACCCGGGGAAACTTCGTCACAACATGCCGCCTACTACAACTGGTGCCATGGATTACTAGCTAAAGATCGTGTCTTTGTGTTATGTATTAGGTGATTTAGTATATGTACAAAAGTTTGCCATGTAAATAACTAGATGAATATTTTATTTATTTCATTGCTTTAGATTAGTGTATAAACTAGCCCAAACTTTAAAATCAGGTAACATATAATAGTTGACCTTCACCATTACCGAATGTGTACATATTTAAACTAATCCAAAAAAATAACTGTCATGAAGTGAAAAGTGCGAGAACCAAAGTTGAAGAAAAAAAAAACCCACCCATTACGATTTTTTCGATAAATTTGGTAGTAGGTATAACTCTGCA
>OZ026806.1:10538660-10839891 GCA_964023185.1 Macaria liturata
GATCCCGGACAGCGCCTCGGCGAATTCCACAAACTATGCGATCTTTGATAAGATCTTCCTCTAACGAAGCGAACTCACAATTCTTACTGAGAAGGCGCAGAGCCGTCACATACTGTAGGATCGATTCACCTTCTTCCTGATTACGAGCGAAAAAATTTTATCTCGCAAGCGTGATTTTCGATTTAGTTCCAAAGTAACTATCAAACTTTTTCAATAACACACTTACGTCATCACGTTCGTCCTCCGAGTCGAACTTGAATGTTTGATAGATATCGTATCCGTCGGATCCTATGAGATTGACGAGCAAGCTCGCTTGTACACAGGATTTCTCCGAGTGTACCCCTGACGCCTTCACAAACAGCATGAATTGTTGTCTCCACCGCTTCCAAGCCTCAGCTCGGCCCACCGGCCCGCCGGCAGCGTCCATGTTCAGCTCGCCCGGCGGCCGCGCGTGTTCCATTTTTTACGTTTATATTGCACTGTATTTCACCCAAATCACATTGAAAAAACACTTTGTGGGTGTACTTACCTTAATACTTTAACCACACATTCAACACTATTTCACGGATTTATCACGACTAATACAGTTTAAAACGCTGTCACCATGTTGTGATGTAAGTAAAACACGTAAGTGTAGACAACAACTGATTTATTAACTACCTTCAATACTTATTCACTATTTATTATATTCAAGTACCTACCACAACAGAGATAATCTATGGCAGCCAACTATGTCCAAGTATACCCATTATGTTCGGCCAACTAGAGTAAGTATAGACAACTATGAGCCGCAAAGCCAACTGGCATGGCATGTCGGGGTGGCCACAGCAACAAGACTTGGCAAATGTTGGCAACTATGCGACGCGATGACGCGGGTAATTTGATCTGACTCGAGCTAACTTGAGATGTGCGTGATGCTTAGTAAGATTAGTGTTTTGGGATTTTGATCCGGGAGATTGTGTTTCAGTTAAAGCTGTTATCACATGGAAGATTAAGGATATAAAAATCGGAAAAGAGTTTTATTTTAAGACGTTCACGTTTTTAGACGATTCCCTATTTCGCTCGAACTATAATTTATCGGTCTTCAAGTCGGGAGTGAAGAAATGAATGAAGTTAAGCAACATTATAATCTACGAGATTACAACGTTGCTTATTACCAAGTGAGTTTTAGCGTTTTATTCAAGCGTGAGCTTATTATGATAAAAAGTACGTTGGCAATGTCTTAAAATAACACTCATATGTGCAAATAGTCCAGTTTCATCTATAAAACCGTAATACTTATTATATCATTTTTTTATTATTATTTTTAACTTAATTAAAAACGGTAACAACCAATTACATTAATTAAGAAATGAATTATTCACTTAAGTAGCAACTTAATTATTAAAACTCTCGGAGCGCTTGGCTGACACGACGCATGACCGAAATGCTGGCCTTTTTCTGGCTCAACGTATCAGCATTGCCATCCAGCGTGGTAATGCGGCCAGTATGCTGGGCACGCAGCCATCTGGTAGTGGGCTGGAGCACTTAGATTATCTTTAGGCTTTTCTAAAGATTTTCTATGTGCCCCTTTTTTGTAGTAGTTTTTGTAGTAGTATGTTTAGTTTTTCTTCCCTTGTTTTATATTTTATTTTTACTTAATTAGATATCTTTAAAATTAATAAATTTACGTTCACAAAAAGATAACAATAAATTATAAATTACATTCAACTTGTCACCAAAAATATCACACGCGGGATAGATAGCGAAGAATGCGTTGAGGCCACTCTTAACTCGACAGATCGGGCTGAAGACAAAACCGTAAAAAAACCATAAACCGTGATAAAAGAACAATAAAAATCATACTCATAAACGCATCTCAAAAATAAAACTTTGTCAATAACTTACCCATGATAAAGCAGAATAGAAGAAAGGAAGAAGATGCAAGCCAGCACGTCAGCTCGACCCACTACTCCAGCTACCTGCAACCAAAATACACACATTTAAAATATAAATACAATTTATTGAAGTAACTCTTAATATTGATCGTAATACTTAATATTGATCTCAATATTCAGTCATTGTCATTGTTTTATGCCATAATCATCATGCAGAGGATTTTAGCTGAAAAACGTCTTGACGTCTTTAAAACTCGTGCGAGAAACGTGGATTGTCCAACATACATAAGCATAAGATTATGTAGCACATACAATTTGACCCAAAAGTTATAGTCCTGTTATTGTAATAAATCAGTGGCCACCCATTACGCAAACTAATTAATGTCCCCAATAATAATTAAAGACAATACATTAATAATTAGTTTCGTCGGAACAATTTCCATGTAGTAAATAAATCTTCTTTGTGGGCCAAATTTAAATTAATTACTTATTTATGCGGAACCTTTTGTGTTGAAACAAACACATTCGTCGGATAATCGGAGAATTGCGTGAGTTAAAGAATAATTAAGTACTTTTCACACATGTGTTATGTATTTATGGTCACACTCATTAAGGTCGTGTTTCAGGAAATTAAATTAATGCTTGGTTGTTTACAATTTTTTTATGTAAGTAGTCTACTAGAGTTGGTGACTTTTTTTGGAATCAAAAACAACTGTGATGTTCTTCATGAGACATAATACAAAAATCTAACAGTAGCAAATCATCGCGACGATTCAACGCTTCCATGTGATAAGAAATATCAACAAATTAACAAACCCGGTATGAAAGCTCATTATTATTATATATTTGATTATCATCAAAGTCATTAGAGATGGCCACTCTCACACCAAGAATCGCAATCGAAGGACAGCGTTAACATAATTTCAAAGGTAAGTAATTTGCAAGGTGTCCATAAAGTTTACTTCCCCAGTAATTAGGGGCGCTATCACTCCTCGGTGCTAATGAAGCCCAGCGACCTTGAACAAGAAAACCAATACCAGCACTTGGCCAATAGTCGATAAAAACGAGGGTCGAAGGGACCTGCCGATACACTGTAGAACAAGATTATGTACCGCTTGGAATATTCTTGTAGGCGTTGTTTGTCTTTACGAGTTGTAGTTCATAAAGAAAAACATCTTATACTTTTTACAATTTTAAAAAAATCGCTCACCTCGGCAAATGTATGAGTATATTTTATCTAGGCAAACAATAGGTGAATGTCTATTATAAATTTAATTGAAACACGTGTAAGTACATATAAAATGTCCAGCTATTCGTTTTTTATCTGTACACTAAAAAACTGTCTTTTTATGATAGTTGTAATCCAATCTATGCCTTCATTGAAAAATACATTCAGTTTCTACAAATAACAGGTAACGAAAACATAAAACTACGTATGTATGCTGTTTTAATATCTTTAACATAAATACCTACGTAGACATATTTTACGAATGTATTAAACGATGTCTTCAGTTCTTCATACATAATGTGCCTATAATTCTGGCATGTAATGTACCACAGTTCCTACTGATATAAATTGCATCGCACAACTTTTCAAATTAAAACCTCGAACGGGACAACCTCCGCAATCAGTCGGCTAATAGGAAAACTTCTAAGATTATTCTCCTGTACCTCACCTATAGCAACTGTATTTGTCTTTGTCTTGGGAAAAGACGGGGAAATTCTTTCTATTTTAGAAGCTGGGTATTATGAAAGTTGGTTACAAGACAAACTGGTTTGATCTAAAACTATGTCCTTTTTCTTTGAAAACTTATTGAACGGGTGAGTTGATCATACTTTTGAGCAAGACCGGTCACACTTACTTGAATACATTGTCGAATACCATTGCACTTTTTGGTACGTTACATAGTACCAGCATAAAAAAATATGTTGGGCCGAGTATTTTAACTTTATCGGTGTACACAAAGTACACAGATAAAATTAAAATACTCGTTGATTTGGAAAACTAGTAAATATGAAGTCACCATTTCACCAATATCTCTGATTTATGTTATTACAACTAAATAATATTTTTTTTTGTAAATACTACAATGAAGCGCATAGAACTATTGACAGGAGCGTTGATGTTAACAGCTTATTTTTGGTTATTTATCCACAAACTGAATAACAATGTAAATGTCTGCGGCTACACGCGTACCTCTATCACAGCTGTGAGCCTGGTGAACCAATTAAAGTAAGTATTTTGCCTAAAATTCAGCCAAAATACATCAAAAATATAATCTCTTTCAATATTGATCCCTACAATCCATTATTTACTGTTCAGTGTAACATTTTCCGATAGGTACCTAACTACCTACCGCCCACCGCAGAGCACTCTCGGACCACTTCTATATAATCCCTCCATCAAACCTTATAAATCTATTTCTTGGAAGAATTTGGTCTAAAAGCTTTCCTTATATATTGATTAGTGCCACAACTTTTGTTAATAAATTCCGAGTATTTTGTTAGTGGGTGCTACATTTTGTGTGATAGTTTGTCATAAAATGATAAATGAGTCATTGGTTATGGATACAGATTAATTAAAAAAAAAACAGTGAAATAAATACTTCAAGACTGTTATTCATAGATATTCACACAATTACAAATACAAATACAAATACAAAAATATTTATTGACATAATAATTAGGACACGTTAAGTTTGTCTAGTACGGCAGTCGTTAAGCCATTTCAGATGCCCTTAGGGCAGCTTGATAAACTCTTGACACCAAAGTTAGCCACTCTCATTCGAAAAGAAGAATACATAATTAGGAAAACACACCACATAAAATATTTTTGATGACAGTATTGAGCTGCTGTTAGAAGATTCACGACATTAAAGAACGCCATTCTCATATAACAAGTATTGTGTTATATGTATGTATATGTATAGCTAAAATGTTGTAAATGTGTACAAACCTGATACAAACATAATATCTGAAGTTGGGTTTCGTCGGAAACACTTAACATGACTTACTGTTGCGAGACATGACACATTTTACTGACAGATTAAGGATAGCACAGATTGATAACTTTAATTATGCAATGTTGCAAGTAGTTAAGAGTTTTTGGTTCGATAGAGAGTCCATTATTTATATTAAATACATATGTAATTAGGTAGCTAGTAGGTACACGATATAAAAACCAACCATCTGTTATTTGTTTATACTTAATAAAATAAGTAAAATTGTTTACACTTACACAAATTATATTCAAGGAAAACCGATTGATCCGTCAGCAAGCAACGTGTACTTTTGACTCCATGAATGATAATTCAGCGGAATTTCCAAATTCATAAGTAAGTTAATTGTTTGACAAATGCACACAAGAATCACATTTTATATTCGAGTCATAATATTTTGCAACCTAAGTCCAAGTTGTCCCTCTGTATTGTTCTGCACGCTATCGGTTATCTGCCAGCCATTAAATTTAATCTGTCGGAGCGGGGTGTGGTGGGTAATGAGTTTTCAGGATGACATGTTACACTGGGATGTATTAGACGCCCCTGGGGCGGTGAAATAAGCTATTGTTGGGCTATTATCGAAGATAAGTTAGCGGTGACTGGTTGTAAGGTAGCCACTTTGTTACTTATTAACCAAAACATATTTTAGAAAATTCAATTGGTTTAAAATAATAAAAAAATAAAATAAGACGTAGAATTTTTCATAAAACCGCCTGGAACAGCTTTGATAATGTTTTATATAAAGGTATGTGAGCTCTCAAAAACCTACCTTTTGGTAAAGAAGCATAGTAATAAAAAGAAAGATATGTGGTCTATGGCTGACTGTCCAGTGTAAATAAAATACTTAGACATTTTTAATTTAACGTAATGTTCGCAAATTTAGACTTTTAACCACAAGTCATCATTTAAAACAACTAAAATGTAACACGAGTATTTCTCGAAGTACCTAAACTGTCTTAATACTCGCCATAATGGCCTAAATTAGTTTCAGATACGGAGATCACATGCTGAGAATAGCTATTTTTCTGGGACAGAGATGTTTGGCACAAGAAACCTCTTTCAGATGTAGGTTATTTCAAATAGAAGCTTTCATTAGGTATAATATTTAAGTTTTGTATATAAAGGTTTTGGATCAAAATATACAGCGTCTTTTTTCTGAAACTATTCATGCAGTTTTATAAACATCCCACATCCGTATCTGACATTCAAATTTAAATAAAAAAAAAATAAAAAAAAAATCCGTGACATTGCACACAGCGCCATCTAGCAATAATATAATCAAAAAGAAATTTTATTTATCATTTTATAATCTATTTATTTAATACAAGTCATATAATATTTGTAAACGTTATTCTTGTATGCAAATGCATATTTTAATTATGAGGTTAATATAACAATACACATTACATTATGCATTAATATAAACGTTTGTAAAATAAAAATAAACAAACAAGATGCGGCAAACCTTACAAATTAAACAAAAAACAGATAAAAGTTCTTTTACAATTAAATTTGCGCATTTTCCTATCATGCCGGAAGTAATTATAAATTTGCCAATCGATGATCGGAATGCTTCAATCAGCAATTTGTAAATTCATTCGTGAAATTTTCTGTGAATCTGGTACGGTCCGTGACGAGCGCTACGGTGAGTAGGCAATTAGGATGAGTAGTTACCTGAGAATCAGGCATTTTTTTTATCGAAGATTATTATGCATAAAGCACAGAATAAAATAGTGATTAGGCTCCATAATACCTCAAGCGGCAATCGAGAAAGCGTCACTGGGTAAAATTTGAGGAGGTCCTATCCGTGTACAGTCACAGGTACAGTTAAGTTTGCCAATTTATTAAACACAAGCATAGGACAAACAAAAAAAAGAAACATGAAGGATGAAAGGAGAAAATAGTATGAAGCGCGAAAGTGCGAGAAGCATAAAAGTGAGAACTATGTAGTGACTATGAATGAGAAATAAGGCCACCAATATTATTATCCGGGATTATAGTATTAAACAAAATTTAGGAGGATCAATCGTTCTTTAACGATTGATCCTCCTCAATTTTTTTTTAATACTAAACGTCAAGATCAAGATTATTATAATACTAATAAACGCCCGCGGCTTCGCTCGTATTATTTTGTGATAAAAAGTAGCCTTTGACACTTCTAACACCTCATACTAAGTGAGATACCTCATGCGACTTACAGATTAACGGACAAAAAATCTAATAACTGCTGAAACGTGTTCCATGATGTATTTAAAGTATACCCAATCATCTTTTTTCTTATCTTTTCTAATATCTTCTATGTTCAGTTTTTTTAACCTGTTCAGGTATATTAAATATCACTGATTGGTTCAATTAAAGTTACTTTCTAATGCTGTTTACTTAATGTAGAATAAATTTTAGCGTCGTTTGTTGTATAAGTATTTTGTTTTATTTTGACTTGTCATTGTATCTTTTTTGTACGACGCCACGGCCGGTGCGGTTCGTAACCATAAAACATAAAATGAAAGTTCTAGGCACACAGTGGCACGGCAGAAAAAATCTCCGCCTATTCGTTTCCACGTAAACTATTTATTCAGGCGTCTCATTTTATTACAGCCATCAACTACTTCTATACACTCATGTTTCTCATAAAATTTTGATAGCTCCGAGACTTGTATCTGCTTCTTCTTATTATTCCGAAGGTAACGCACAATCGATATAAAGATTTATTGAGGCGACCTGAGAGGTAAAAGCAAAGTTGTGTCGCCTCTGAAAAAGCCTCGGAAAAACATGGCGGATATTCGATACAGCGCGGAAGCTGATTAGCTTGACACTGATTGTACGAGGCGGATTGAAAAGGTGTTTATTTGTTTATTTAACACATGCCTGGTTTATTTCAATACCTACTAAATAAAATAAATAAAAAACTTTCAACTGCATTGCTTTAGATACAATGCACAGGTTCAAATGTGCGATTGCCGCTTTTAGCGCTTGTAAAAGTAATACACATATTTGTAGTTTTGCTGACTTGCGATGAAGGTTTTTAAGATCGTAACCTTTCTCATGCGATTTTGTGTAAACTAAAACATATTTTACAATCACTACGATATTCAATTCCTTAGTAAACGTTTTAAGTTTCACTAACTAGTAAATGAAAAAGATAGTTTTCTAAATGTTACGTGAAGGTCGTAAGAAATATGCGGGCTAGTCTAGACCCACTAAACATTTAGTCTCCAAGGGCCGAATCATAATCAGAATTCTGTTATTTACTCGATTAACTATTTCTATTGCTCGTAGGCGAATGTTATTTTCGCGAACCTATTTACTCAACACTTGAAATATTTCTATCAAGTTATTCTTGTATACAGGGTAATGTTCAAGGCAGTTTTAGCTGGAAGATGCTCTGAAACTGTGAAGGTGGAGTTACATTCTAAACAAAAAATAATAATTTAACATTGTAACCGACCTGTGATATTGCAAAGAAAAGATGAATAAAGAAACGCGCCAATGATCTTTAATCAAAAGTTAAAATATAACCTGTTTTCTTCACAATTCTATTAAAAATATTCAACTAACCCTGTGTTTATAGATAGAAGCTTTCACAAGGGAGTTGTCTGGGCGCAAATGGAATGCTTTTACTTCAGATTGGAACTAGTATAGGAATTATGAATTTTTCAAATCGGGTATGAATTGTATCAATAAATTTAAGATAGGCTATTTCTTTACTCAGTTAGTTTTTGAACATATTTTTTTTACCAATATTCAAGAGTATATGTAACTGTTCGCTTTTTATTTGCTTTATAACTTTTTTATATGGGCTGACTTCTCGATATAATTTAATTTTACTGTCAATTTGGAAACAATGCTCGTCTATTCAAAACAAACAGAACATTGACTTTTCTACCAATCGCAGACTTATTAGAAAATACTACACGTTGTACTGATCGTTTCATGTACATTGATTAAAAATTTCCTCGGTTGTTGTCTGAACATTATCGATAGACCTTATTATAATATGGGCGCTTCCGTGGGTCGGATGACACCGTTAATTGTAGGTCCCGGCTATTTCTCTAGTAGAACTCTCGACAGCAAATTTGGCCACTCTCATTTTATAAGAAGAATTACAATAGATATACATATATGTATACGACAGATATCAAAATACAATAATAACCACGACACCTAGTAAAATATGGCCGTAATCCATCTTATACTGGCTGCAACCAGTCAGCACAGGTCTTCCATTGAGACCGACAAGTGACCCAACACGCGATAGAACACCATTGCAGGCTAACTGTGCTGGAGTCCTGTCTGCAATTATTCGGCAGCAAGTTGCCAACAATGAACTCACTAATCCTGTTTACTACAGCCGCCCGGACCACTTCACGCCATGCAATTCTAAACGAGTGGTGCAAAATGTAAGTAACAGCGAGTCAATTTTAACTCCACTTATTTCCTACTATCCTATTATATTTTTATCTACCTACTAACCATTGCCCGCGGCTTCGAACGCTTCATTATACGTTTAAAACTGCAAAAAAATCTGTTCGGTAGCTTTAAAGTTCTAAGCAAACATACATACAGACATAGGGACAGACGCGGGAAGCGACTTTGCTTTATACCAAAGTTTATATAATACTATGTAATGTAATCACGCACTCCGGGGAAAATGACTTCCCTACCCTACCTCCCTTTATCTGTCTCGCTCGTTCAATAGCTACCTCATGCCAGACAACCCAGAACCGGTCAAGATCTCGTGGCCTATGGTACCTCAAAATAACCTAATTATCCTGAGAAATCACTAACTGTGAAATTTAAATAAAACTTTAAATCAAAACTTACAAAAGTGAATATTTTCAAGAATATTAAACGGTCACTATTTAGGTTCTTTAAGTACGAGTACCTTGATAAACAAGTCTCCTAGATATAAGTACTGCTAACTATTCACCATTTAAATTATTGCTTTGTTACATATCTCGCTATAGCTTGTGCTTTGCACCACGTCTCACTGAACTCGCCTCACGATGTCAATATGATTTGGCCAAACTATTTAATGCTCAACTGGCCCTGGATAAAATCTGCTCGCGCCAGTACTCTCCTTATCAATTAGTGACGTGTGATGGACGGAACTGGATCAAACTGGATGAAACTGGATTTACTTGTACGGTGGCTTGTGCCTTTAAACTGAGGCGTCTAAACGGAGCTTGGAACTTCTCGGGTATACGATGCAGTTTGGTTTAAAAACTTTTTTATGTGAATTTAGCGCTAATTGTTATAAAGTTTGATTGTATTTTGTAATGTGATTTTTATTCTTCTTGTTTTGCAATAAAGAATTATGTCAACCTTATTTTTTTATTAAAAAAAGGACGAATATGAAATCAGCTTTTACTATAAAAATACGTGTAGATCTTATTAATATTGTAAGTACGCTTAAGATGGATTTTCTGACAAATGTATTTTTCGCAAGAACAGCTAAACGTAGATAGATAGTTAATTTAAAGGCTTGAAATTGTTATGTATATATTATTATGTAAAATATGTACATATGTACATGCTATCTGTATCAGACTCGGTAAACTTGGTCACTAAGCCATAAATAAATATTCTTTCCTGGTTGTTGAGTATCTCAAATAATCTCAACATAATGATATGTTGAGAGTACGGGGCTAGATGACGCTGTGTGATATGTCCTGAAATATTTATTTATTTTGTTTGAGCGAGATTTTTACAGCTTATCTTTGAAAATGGCTTCTGAAACAAACACAATGTTTACTGCATGTATTTAGCACTAAAACTAGCTTCCGAACATAACTGTAACATACATAAGTATGGGCGGGGTAGACGCACTCAGGCCAACAAAGTATAACATTTAGTTTTGAAAGAAGGAGATAAATGTTAAATCAATTAATTTATTTTGAAAGAAAGAAAGAAAACATTTATTGTGACAGATTTAACAGAAGAACATTCGCTAATGCAGAGGGTTTGCGAAAGATACATTTACCTATCAGCTTGCCTTTAAAATGATAAATACCGTAGGTACAATGCTATATGGCTTTCTTTTAATCAAACTTTTATTTCCATATAAATACAAAAATGAGAACAAAATAGCTTTTATTTTTACTAGCTATGTTGTATTTTACAATAATGTTTAAGATTTATACACAACTAGCTGAGCCTGCGACTTCGTCCTCGTGGAATAGTTATTATGGGCATCATATTTATTTTTGCAAACAACCTCTTCAGCTTTATAAATTATAGCTGTCACCCACGACTTGAACCGTTTTCGCAGCTCACGCAACGGAAGCCCTTAAAGATGAATAATTTTCCCCGTTTTTTCCAGACTTTCCATTGTTGCTTCGCTCCTATTAGTTGCGACGTGATGTTATAAAGCCTTCCTCGATAAATGGTCTATTCAACACAAAATAATTTTTCAATTCGCACCAGTACATAGTTCCTGAGATTAGCGCGTTCAAACAAACAAACAGACAAACTCTTCAGCTTTATATATTAGTATAGGTTTAGAATATTATTTGTTTAAAAAATTGGTAAAAAATAATAGCAATAGACAAATTCCCCTAGTTCCGTGCCTGTGATTGTTGTAAAAACTTAACGATCAGTATTGGATACCCATCCGGCCCTTCATAAACTTTTGATAGCTCCCATTATGAAATATAAATAACGGACAAGGCACTATGTTGGAATAGAACTGTCCTGGTTGCTTCCGGGTTTATATGAGGCTATCCAATTAGTATAAAATTATACATAAAAACTGTGATGTAAGCAAAGGAGTATAAAGAGCCGGGCCCCGCAATACTTGAACTTGTAATTCTTAACACGCTCTCACGGTTGCAAAAATTTTGTATGTGGGAGTCAAAATATATACACAAAATATTTTAAAAGGGTCTCTTCATGAAATAATAAAAACTGTGACATCTGAATTCAATTATACTTCAATTAAAATACACTTTTATTAAATTTTATAACTAAAAAAGTCAGGAACATTCGGCAAGAAATTTCATAGTACACTTATTCCCACAAACTATTAAAAAATCACATGAATTGTGAACTAAATGTAATGCCTAAAGGTTAGTTTGTTATCAGCAAACAGGAGCTGTAGCTACGGTAACGCCTACATTAGCTAATGATTGTGTTATCTCAAAGCTGGCTTTGCTGCAGAGTCTAATTTAGTGCCTATACTTAGTTTGGGGAAAATGTGAACTGTATACCTACAGCATTTTCGGTAGTATTCATATTATCATAGTCCTTTGTCTGAAGTTACCAATAAAACAAGAGATTAGTTCCTAAAATAACACCGAAACGATTCCATTGAACTGAGAATTTATTTTCACCATATATCGGTAAAGTTTTGAGACAAAGTATATTATTCAATTGAGTATGATGTTAAAATACCAAACCAGTAAAACATTTACATTATTTTTATGAAGCTATTAGTTATACTCAGTCTTTTTACAAAACGTAGTTTAAGTATAATTAATCCAAAACTTTGGAAATATGCAGTCCGTTGTTATTCTTCAAAATTTGTTTTCTTCTGTCATAATAATCAATTTACAACATGTTACCAATAATAAATCAGGGTTCTAATTTAAAGTTAACGTTTTGCATATTGTATGTGATGTTTGAACAACAAGATCAAATTTTTATTTTCAAAGTTCTAGACTAATATTTAAACCACGTTTTTTTATAGGACAGAGTATACTCAAATATTTTATTTTCCTTTCTACACATGACAAGCTCCTCGATTCAATCTGGATAATGTCCAGCACAGTAAGAGTATTAGAGTAGTAACTCATAAAGTTATCGCCACTTAGAGACGCTCGTTTGGGTAAAAGCATTGTTTCTTACTAACAAATTGTATACATTATTGATTAGGTCTATTGAGAATGAAATATTTCCTAGGGTAGGTTTGGAGGTCTGGGTTTATTGAGAAGAATATAATTAGTTTTCTCTTAAAGGAAATACCGTGATACTAAATGTTATTTATAGGTTCAAAAGAGTAATAAATTGTACCTACCAAAGATAGGCATCTGTTAAGTTTAAATTCTCAGTATAAGGAAAATTTGGATTCTAAACTTATGTTGATAAAGTGTATCCCTACAATTATTATGTTTACCTTAAAATTAAAGTGATTAATAGCATCGCTAAAAAAACATGAAACCCATTACATACTTTTAAAACTCATATCAAACTTACACTCAACTGAATACGTCAAACCTTCCTCCCCAACACAAAGCGATTCTCAAATAACCAAAGAATAACGTTCTCAGAAAGTTAGTAATAGCCTCTCGAATTCGTACAAAGCTGTTAACCGAAGTATCGAAAGTCAAATTCAAGTTGCGAAGCATATTCCGAGCGAAGTTTGAAGCATAATCTTGAAGGCTAAGTGTACTTGTGCTTGCAACCTGAGTTACTGCCGGTACCCAGTACACGGATTTATAGATGATGTACATAAGTATAAGTGTCAATAGTATATAATGGATATTTATAGTTATTATGTATAGGTATGTGTATTGCAGTATTATGATTGATTATTAAGATGAAATTGATAAATAAATATAAAAATAAAATAAATATATATATATATATATATATATATATATATTTATAATATCCTTGTTTTAATCTACATAAACATAGGTATTTTTCAACGGCATTGCAAGATTTGCTTTACAATTAACATTTGCATATCTTAGTCGACGGACGTCAAAGAATGCTTATGTATCTTTGTAATCATTTATAATTTAGTGTTTCTTCTATGTCACAGTTATATTGTCTAGACTAGTACATTGCCATATCATAATCTAGTTTAGAAACAATACAACACGCTCGAAAAGAACCAATTTGTAAGCAAAAGTATATCATTACCACAATTAGAACACGTAGACTCTAAGTAATACATTAAGCGCTATGTATAGAATCTTAGATTAACTTCATGTAGTTTATCTAAGTATAGAATAGTAGAGCAATCAATACCACTTCAGTGTCCAAGTCTTCCGTGGCGCGATAAACTTCTCCTCACTTTGACGTTTAGTGGAGAACTTTAAGGTATCCGGATCTGGTTCCCAGGAGGTAGTTTATGGTGGGTCGATGGCTGTTAATAATGAATTAATATCTATTTGCAAACGCCGTTGTAATCGGTTGTTAAATGAGCTATATTGCGTGTAGTATATCGAACATGCAAATTATGATGGTTGCTTATTAAACTGTGTTAAAATTGGTTGTGGAATGTTTTCGTTCTATTTATATTTAACACTAATGATGTGTTTTACTAATTTAGTGTAACGTGGACGTGCCGTACACTTTCGTTGTACTAGCGGTAAAGCAAAATATTAATAAACAAAATCACGATACAATTGACATATTGTCTTAAAATAGCATACGATATTGAATTTGTGCTACTTCTGAAGAAAAAGGAACGCGCACAACTTAATGTATGTATGTGCCCAAGAAATTCGTAAAAAAAACAATACTGTGGATGGCACAATCACGGTTAGTTTGTTAATTGGCTCTTGACAAAGTAAAAGCGTAACTAACAACTACTACTGATCCAAATCAAATGTTTATGCTTAGCCAGGTAAAATAACATATCAGCTAACTTCAGGCCCTATATACGACGCTATTTATACAACCTTAGTCTATTATACATTTTTTGTGACATCACTCAAATTCCATCCGTACAAATCTCTGTCTCTCTCCAACTTTGCTCACTCAAAACTGACAATACAATAACATCCGAAACTCGCGAGCGTCGAGGCACTCGAGAATAATAAACAAGACTATGAAAAATATAGCGCTCGCAGACTTTAGCAACAAGTGTTGTTATTGTGATCTCACAATACAAGACTGCAGGACAATACAAGATGGCTGGGACTAGATAGCTGGACGGCTTTCCTGTCTGTTTCTAGTTGTTTGCTAAATAAAGAAGTAATTAGAGTTTGTAAATAAAATAATTGCTATATAGATAGATAGATAGATATTTCAGGACATATCACACAGCGCCATCTAGCCCGATACTAAGTTTACGTTTGTATCATGGCATATAAGTAAGTAAACGCTGTTTTTTCTGTGGATGTGATGTGACAAGCGGTGTATCAAAACTTTATTTGTAGATAATTCGGGTAGATAAGTTGCCTGTTTCTATTCTATGTCTATACTATTCTACTTTCATCTATTTATATTAGTATCAGAATAAAATCAGTCATGCAAAGAAATACCCACTACACTTAATCCCATAGTTCCCTATTCGTACACGTGTACCGAGCCCTACAATCCCCATCACGTCCATATCTCAATAGATATTAAAATCAAATAAGGATAAAATGGTGAACTATATTCCTACCCGAGGCAGAACAAATATTTGCCGAGCCCAATATGAAAATAAGTTGAAAGTTACAATCTCTACGCAAAATTGGATTTTCAATATTGGCTTTCCCGTAGTAATACGGTGCCAAACCTCAGATCTGGGCGGTGCGCCGATACAGGCGCGGGCGGTCCAAACAATATGGCAGCATCGTAGGTAGCCTGCACCCGGATGTGTGCTATGAACTTTTATGATGTTTCAAATTAGGTTTGCTAAACAAATTGGATGTTTCCAAACACAAAAAACCTGGGCAGGTTGCCAAGTGTAACATGAAAAAAGTTAGTAGCAGTGTTGGAAACAATAGTGAACAAATATAATTATTGTTTTCTGATTCTGTACTAACAAAGTTTAAGTTCATATTTGAATCAACTGGCCTGAATCAAAAGGCAGTATTTTTAATGAAATAACCACTCATTGAAATAGGAACTTGTATGAGAACTGTCAAAATTTTATTTTAACCCGTGGCGTGCTTTTTGTTGACCACTATTTACATTACTGGTAAGTACAGGTTGTGGTATTTATGTGCTTAAACCATCCTTAAAAGAACGTATAAAAACTTACATTGATTACCTTATGTTCTATTTATTTTATTACCTACGGGTATTTAGAGAGTTGTAGACAGGTAATCAATGTAAGTTTTTATGCGTTCATTTAAGGATGGTTAAAGCACATAAATACCACAACTTTAGTCCTTCATTCGTAAAAATTCAAGCCTATTCGAGTAGTATATATCTTGTAACACAACACATATGTATAGTTACTATATTAGGTACAAATGTACTTACAGAGTTGAGACAAGTTGTCCTATTAGTGCTTCCAAGCGAACATTCAAACTTTCCCTCTCAAACCAATCCTTCTAGTATGTAGGTATGTAGAGTTTATAATCTTACTGCCTGCTTTGTAAAATGACTCAAATATATTGATACTCACGGTAATATAGCACTAACAAAACAGTTTTCATGTTGATTCAATGTCCTCTCACACATGTTTTGCATAAAATGGACCTTTAACACAAACCACAGATTAAGGTAAAAATATAGATAACTTACATGGAATCTATACTAATATTATAAAGCTGAAGAGTTTGTTTGTTTGTTTGAACGCGCTAATCTCAGGAACTACTGGTGCGAATTGAAAAATTATTTTTGTGTTGAATAGACCATTTATTGAGGAAGGCTTTAGGCTATATAACATAACGCTGCAACTAATAGGAGCGAAGAAACAATGGAAAATGTGAAAAAAAAACGGGGAAAATTATTCATTTTTTAGGGCTTCCGTTGCGTGCGCTGCGAAAACGGTTCAAGTCGTGGGTAACAGCTATAATTTATAAAGCTAAAGAGGTTGTTTGCAAAAATAAATATGATGCCCAAAATAACTATTCCACGCGGACGAAGTCGCTGGCACAGCTAGTAAATTTTAAGACTGTTGTAAAAGTTTTAACAAAACCTTTTTACCGTGTATTTATTTTAGAAGAAAATACCTACAAACAAAATTTTCTTTGAAATTCTTTCAAATCCAGGTCAAAGAACATATTCATAGTTTACAATAAGTAAGTCCGAAGACGTTATCTGCTCACACGGGGCGACCAACTTTATTTATCACGTATTTAAACTCAACCCTCGGAAAGCTCATTATCCCGTAAACACGTCGTGTCTTGACAATGGCCTTAATTACCCCCGGTATGGCCCCGGGGCTCGTTATCTTCGACCTGTGGTCAGGATGACCCCCGCCCTGGATCAAGGCACAAATAAACAGGCGGATTTGCTTGTTCGATGTAAACTGTATATACTAAAGTCTTGATTAAACACGATTTAATTGATTCTAGGGAAGAGTTTCTTAAAATGATTTAAGCTAAGTGATAATATATATAATTATAAATTTGTGAACTAAAAATATTTTTGAAGATAATTTGAATTTCAGCTGTGCAAAAGCTTTGATTACAAGCTTTAGATGGATGACAACTACATTTATATTGTTCTATCATTATCATCTAGCCAGTGCACTCAATCCCTTAATTAATTCAATTAACAAGCACTTGACAAAGCCGCTCACCACAAACGAGGGGTCATTCAGATCCACTAACTGTGAGGTCCTAGGCGCCCACAAACTGTGAGATCGTTGAGGCCTCACAAACTGTGGGGTCATCTAGGCCCGCGACGAGCGAAGGGTCATCCAAGCTGGGACGTAATGGCCCTTGAGGTAATTATGTCCTGTTATCGTGACAACGACTGCGGTAATGAGATTTAAGTTGTGGCCTCGTAGACACTTGCTCTAATGAAATGGAGCGGAGGGTTAACAATGAAACAAGACAGGTCGGCCTAAATGTTTTAGTATTTCAAACTGGCTATTAATTATTTGCAATAAGCGTTTTTTATATGTGTTTCTATAAATTGTTTATTAATTTAAATATAATTCTTTATTCTTATTCTTAAATTCTGCTAATACATAAATAATCAGAGAACTTATTATGTATCATTGTTATGTTTAACGTTTAAATATTTATTCGTAAATTTCACCACAAATCGCATTATAGCAGACTATAAAAGATTATTTATAAATTGTAACTGCTGATAGCATTAAATCATTATCATTCAATAAATTAAGCCGCAATATTACAAAATAGGGAACTGAAACAGCCCGCTATTCTACGGGACTTAATTTATGATCCAATTAAATTTTAAACTGAATATTGCATTGAAAATGTGAAAGCTCACAAATCAATTAATAAAGGCTGTCGCATAAATCTGGTGTAGAATGGAGGCGTTGGTTTCAGAATTGGATACAATAACATGTTTAAAGTTAAGGTGTTCGATCAAAATAATTTTGTGTAGTTTATTGTAAACTGTAAAAAAGATACCTAAATGAATGAATGATATCTTACTTTATTGAATTACTATCACACGCTGTTGCTACTTTCCTCGGTCCTATTGGGATGCCTTGTTGGATGAAATAACAACGAGTTGGTATGATTTGATACGAGTGGACTGTATATTTTGACTTGTGTTGCGCGTGCGCCGTGCGGTGCGATAGACGGGGTAATGACGTTCAGTTGGCGCGCGGGCTGCCCCCTGTCGGCGTTGGCGGGAACCTCTCAAGTTGGTCGACCTGTCCCGCCGTTATGTTGGCAGCGGGATGTGACGCTCCAACACACGGCCGCCGCTTCGCTCGCATTATTTCGGGATAAAAGTAACCTATATGACACTCCTAAGACCTCTTACTACCTGCGTACCAAATCATGATCAGCTTTCTACCTGTATAAAAAAATAATCTACACCTGTGACGTATATTTAGATACTTCGATCCGTTGCACGTTTACCACATAATAAAGCTTTTCCCGTATTTTGAACTAAAATCAATTCGAACTCCATCACTGTTGATTATTTGAATTATATTATATTCATTAATAGTTTAAAGTGATGAAGTTGGGAACTATTCATTGCTTACAGATTTAGTAGATTAAATTGAATTCATCTATGTGTACACGTTTAAATCAAATATATTATCTAAATTGTTAATTGTGATTTGGTGGAAATATAGCGCACTCGTACAAATGTACATAATACCACCTTTGTAAATACTTATAGTTCGCAATGAATAAATAAATTTTGAATTTTGAAATATAGTACCTACTTGTAATTGTAACAAAAGTATTGTATGGCCTGTATTCAAATGATATAATATATCATTACATATTATGTATGTTGTTAAATATTTTTCTGTAGGTGGCTAATGTAACACCACACTCGTATTTATCACGCTTGGCTGTTTGAACTATCAAAAAGTGAAAATACCTTCTGAAAGTACAAAATAGTTACTATGGTAAAAAATATGGTGATCATAAAATGTCGTCTCATAAAATCGCTAGCAATGTATAGTGGAGATACAGATACATCGACACGTAAAAATTGTTTTCGATTAAGATTTTTGAAAGGCTTTTGAAGTTGGTTTAACCAAGGACTTACTTAACTCTTTCGACAATTTCTGGAAAGCATCGTATCTCTATGAAAGTTACGCATACACACATACATCGTGTTTAATTGAATTTGTGAATATTTGATTGTTCTCGTTGAGAATAAAATAAAAAGTATTTTAGATGAAGTAAATATTTATTTACAACTAGCGGACCCGACAGACTTCGTCCTGTCTGTTGACTCTTTTACTCTTAAGGCGAGGCATTTTCGCGCGAACTACGATTTTAGGAGGTGAGGTGTGGGGGGCCGCCCGCGCGTCACACTCCGCGCGCTGTCCATTTCTCGTAACGTTAGCACTACGCCACAGTATAAATATTTCAGCTGTTATACTATGATCAACTTCTATTAATGTAAAATGTTATTTTTGTCAGTTTTAAATAAGCTAAGTAATAATTTATTACTTTATATCTATAAATATAAAACAAAGTCGTGTTTGTTGTTTGAAAAAAAAAATACATAGGTTATATTAATAAAATTGCCGTGACTTTGTATATGCGCTGCTTAGATAACATGCAAAAAAAATATCACCACATTTATTACGTTTATTATCGTATACATTCTGTTTGGATATTCTGCATGGATCTGTTTTTAGGGTTCCGTACGCAAAGGGTAAAAAACGGGACACTATTACTAAGACTTCGCTGTCTGTCTGTTGTGTCTGAAATATTGTTGCGTGCTTAGTAATTTTACTTTAAAAAAAAGAGTAAACTTCATAATTTTACTATAAAAGGGAGTAATTTACATACCGTTTCTTATAGTTCTCTTTCCCTGTCCTTCTTTTAGATATTAACACTGATTTCTTCCTAACTTTATTTTTTTTATTAGCCATTTTCAATTATTACACTGTGGCAAGAATGTAAGAACGGGCGGAGAAAATTTGGCACAGGTCTAACGTTGGCAAGCGCCCGATTGCGACTGACGGGGTAGCGGGCGGCGCGGCGTCTTGTCAAACTGCTGGGAAATATTCAAGTTTTGGGATTAATAATTAACTCAAAATTATAGGACTTTAGTTGAAACCCAAATTTTAGCAGGTTCTCTGTAGTATTTAAAGAGAAACATTTCTATATAAAAATGATGTGTAAAGTCAGAAATTTTATTAATAAGATATTCGATTTAGACTTTTACATTAAGTTGTCTTTGGAATTTTTTATGATCGAGTAAAGTATACCCTATCGTGTAACAAATTAGCACATTCCTCAGACAATATCCTTAAGTATATTGTATATTTTTTTCAAGACCGATATTAAGGAGTAAATACCTAAAAAATTTGATATAGTAAAACGTTTTTTCCGCTTTTTCACTGGTGACTCGCAGTTAGAAAATGTTTGTATGGGAAAAAGAAAAGGTCGGTTTTTAGGGATTTTCCGGCATTTTTTCGAATTTATCTCGCCGTAAAAACCATCCTTGAACTTCAACGAATATTAAAAAAGAAGAATTGGCCAAATCGGTCCAGGCGTTGTTGAGTTATGCGCTTACCAACACATTTTGCGATTCATTTTTATATATAAGAGAAGATCATATTCATTCATAAACAAAACAAAACACATTTAATAATAATAATAATAATTTTACTTTATTCACACAAAAATCCTTAGACTAGTATACATCATTTGTACTTAAAGAAAATAGGATCCGACAGGGTATATAAAAAAATGGGCAAATGATGTTGACTGTGATCCCCACACTAGGTTACCCTGTGTCGTGGGAATCATGCTCTTCGAAAAGGAATCTAAACGTAAATGATAGGAAACTATCTATATATTTATTTAATCAGTTATGTTTTGTAAAATATTGCTAGTTAAATAAATGTGTTTTTAGATATAATAAAATTGTTTTGAAATGAATAACATTAATTACTTTATTAAATAAAATATTTATTTAATGCGGGGAACAGTTAGATACGTTAAAAAAGTCTTATATTGCATTTTTCTGTTCAAGTATTTCATACATCTACAAATCTGGTCACAGCCGAGTTTTTGTCCCAAAAGGCAATCATGTAGCCTATCCAATGTACATATATTGAAATATCTCTTTGCACTTTTATGTTTGATTGAAGTAGACAAACCTTTATTTTTCAGTGGCTTTATAGTTTGACCGCAATTTCAGGCCAATATTCCATGTCAAATTTGCATTGTACTTCAATTTTTTGGGACTTTTATATATGTATATGTTACGGCTAATACCCGAAGTGCGGCTACACCTAGTTTTAGCCGGTTAGAACTAGGTGTAGCCACTTAGACTTGGTTAAAACCCGAATCGAGACATGTTTTGAAAGAAGTTGGCTCCTCCTCGCTTCGCTCGTCGTCGCATGTGCGTGGTAGAAAGCAACCTAACGAACCTAATCTACCTTCTGTCACAGACAAGTGACTTCGAGTCCAACACTTGCACTACAACAGGACTTGAGATCTAGTTTTACCCGAAAACAATCGGCTAGTACTAGGTTTAACCAAGACTAAGTGGCTACACCTAGTTCTAACCGGCTAAAACTAGGTGTAGCCGCACTTCGGGTATTAGCCGTAACATATATACAAGTGAATGCTCGCGCCTTTGCTCGCGTTATTTCAAGTTAAAAAGGAGCATACAATAACGGCACTCTCAAGAGCCTATATTACCATCATACCAAAAATCATTATAATCCGTGGCTCCATTGCTACGTAAGACCGTGAAACATAAGTACAACACCCTATTTGATTTTATGTAACAGTGTGATGATATTAACTATATCATTTGAATAACTCAGCTTATGCATAGTATTTTTTTTATCAGTAAAGCTAAATAAACCCTTACATTTATTAAATTGCTTTAAAAAAAACCTCTAGCGCACAATATCAAGTGGTTTAGCATTTTCTTCCACATTAAATTAAAATAAACCAGGAATTACAGCGAAGTCTAGAGTCTTTACTGAGCCGCTTAGAAAGTCAACAGCGCTCAAGTAAACTTTAGCTCTCATTAGACCACATGCCAGAGAACTAGATTTTACTTAATTTTGATAGAGAGGACTGGATTATTTTGTAGAAAAAAAAGTACTATATTCTTTATCTAATTATACCCATGATACAAGCGTAAGCTTAGTATGGGGCTAGATAGCGCTGTGTGATATATCCTAATTATTTATATAAAAATATGAGCATAAAGCATTATTAAATAATGCTTTATTAATAAGGCGTTATATTATTGTCTTGCTGTTTCAGAGTGGATTGGAATTATCATATTGTAATTATCACTACGTGGGTCTATCAGGTATTTCTGTTTGAATTGAAAGTTTTGCTAATTATTTTCAGAATGTTATAAACTCATGTGACATAAATGAAAAAAAAAAACATTTGCTATAAGTGACACTATTAATCTGTTTTATGTTAAAATCTATGGTGACACAGAAATAGAATTGTGAATATTCATAGCAGTTATAACGGCCCCGGCGATTTCGGCAAGAGTTACGGACTTATGTAAGAAAACGCAATGGAACTTATATATTTATATAAAGAAAATACAATGAAAAGACAGACATCATACCTAATTGTTCATATGAAGATAGAGTATGGTCTTGAAAATTACTTACCTAGGTTTCTTTGTACATTTAAACATTTTATTAAAAAAAGCATATTTTATGGGACCGCAAGGCAAAACCTTAACCAGATGAATCTACCAACGAATTATAACTATCATCAGCTTGTGAATCGTTTTTCTTACCGATATACCTACCTACCTACCTACTAAAATCTTCTGCTCAGACTTTTTATCGTAGAATAATAAAATATACTTACATAAATAAAATAGGTAGATTATTAATTATATTACTTTTAAGGTTTTGTTTATATGCCTACATTTAAACCTGTAATTCTGTAAATAAATATTTTTTCTTTCTTTTTTCTTTCGTTCTTACCGAACTTCATTCGCTTATCTGCACTCTCCTAATTGATGGACTGCGGAAACGGCCAGTGGAAGTGAATTCCACAGTCTAAGCATAGAGTTATCAATCTATTACAATCTTCCATTTTTTGTACGACTGTTCTCTCTGAATATTCATGAGCCCAACTTCGGCCCACCAGACCTATTATTGGATCGAGGGAGGTTACTAACAGCTTGAAAATAGTTTATTTTACGAGTATTTTTTACGGTACTGCATGTTTTGTTTTTGTGGTTTGGAAATGAAACGAGTTTAATTGTCAATCAAATATATTCTTTTTTTTCGATTTAAAATGGAGAATTCGCCTCGGACATTAGGAATATAAAAAGTAATTAATTTTAGTTTGCCTGCAATCATTGGATTAATTGTCTTAATCATCTTAAAATACTTACTTTAATCTAAGGATGTTTAGACTGTAATGACAAGTTACGTAGCTCCATGGTAACCTCCTGCCACCGCCCACAACCGGATGCTTTACATTTTTATTCGGAAATCTATTGAATATTTTACCAGAAATTCTCTTAAAAGCATGAATTTCAGGGGTTTTGAAAATCTTTGTTATTTGCTAGCATTGGTTCAGGTTGCCGTTATTTTAAACATGCGATTATGGTATGGGGCGACCAATTTTGTAAAATATTAAACCTGAACGTGGTGTCTGGTTTTACTCGCATTTATCCTAAATAAAAAAAAGAGTAACAATTATTTATTATTAACCAGTTCCCACTGGTCAATAATAAATATGGTCTGGTGGTATTATTGCCGTTCATACGGGATAAAAAGTAGGGTGATCGGGGAAAAGTTGATGTAAAAAGAAATGACTACAATTAAAATCGGAATAACATTTCCATATATTAATTACAGCAAAACAAACAAAACATTGAACAAAAGTATGGCAACACAAAACGACAATGCCAAAGGGTAAGTGCGGGGTAATTGGGCTATTATCATTTCGGGACAAATGAAATTCAAATACAATAAAACGGAATGTTTGGCAGTAATAGGTTCCAGCAGTAATAGCTACCTAAAATAATAGGTTCAGGGTTAGGGAAATAGGGTGATAGGCTGGTCACTGGAAATTGAACGTAAATAATGACTAGTTAACGTAGATAGAACTCAAGTAAGTACTATGAATATTAAAATAATTTACTACCTTGGTACAGATATTTTGTTGTTGATTTTAGTATACCTTATTTACAATAATAATACATAAAAACAAGGGAATAAAAACTAAAATTACTACTTCTATCGAATTTGTTGCTTTAAAAGTATTGGTACATCATTTTACTTTTAGAGAGATATTTGGTGTCGCAAAAGGATATGTCGGGTTCTAACCACGATTACAAATTATTGGATTTAATTTTCACTTTGTAGGAATAAATTTAATATGAATTTTCTTTCATTTATTTCGGTTACCCTGTTTATAGATATGTTACCGTACCGTGTTGTATCTGCGTACTGGTAACATTTTACGTGTGGACAAAATTAAAATGTGCATTATTTTCAATAGGTAGCACGGATTCCATTTTAGATAGCACTTTGCTATTTTTATCCTGCCTGAATGTTTGCATTTTTACAGTGTTTTTATGTTTACTGTGTTCTCAAACGATTCGTTTTGTGCTCAAATATTTTAATAAAATATTGAAGTTGTTAGTTACATGTATGTTTTGCATTTTCGGATGTTCGCTGGCAATGTTTGTTTGAATGAGTACTAAAATTTTACATCACCTTTTCTATTTTTCACAAAAATTGCCATGTAAGCAATTAATAAATAAAAATATATAAAAAATCAGAGCGGGTGGTATAAAAAACAGAGGATCATTCACAACTGGGCGTTTCCGTTGGTCGGGTTAAACGTTACTAAGTTGGCTTCTTTTCTCTTTATAGAACTGCAGTTATTACCATGTCAGAGGCCCTGCATGCGTTTTAAAAACTCTTGTTGAAAACTCATACGAACATACTCTATTTTAAGGTTTATAGTGTTGTCCATGTTATTTCGGCTAGAGCACATCACTAGAATTGTGCCAATTACGCTCGATCCGTTGGCCGTCTGACACTTGCTAATTAGTGCTGGGACACTGTCGATACAGATCGCCGCGTCTCTGCGGGTAGAGCATGCCTACAGTGAATTGAGTATGGATTGATTACTTCGTAGCAGATAATAATTACTATGTTTGGAATATGACATGGCAATGTATTAGATTGATATAAAAATAGAATAATCACATAAGAATCATGAAACGGGCACGTTATCAAGATTTTGGGTTCAAAATTAGTTCACTTACTTATTTTTACCATAAATACATTCATACGATACAATTCATATTACTTTCTCGGATACGAAGCCTGCTGGAAATGTTCTACACCGTTACACTTTTCACTAAACTTTTCTTTTTTGAGCAATAATCAGTTTTTACCCCTTCTTTTTTTGTATTTTAAACCTACACAATTATATAATCATCCGAACAAACCCTGGTTTTTAAACGCTACACAAACTATTCTCTAAACTCTAGACTGAAAAGTGAATCACACACATCGCCCATGCTATCTCCCCTGATGAGTTACATGTTGCAAATTGCCTGCTGCTTCTGCGGATGGCTCTGGAACTGGCAAACAAGTTCCATGTAATTGACATTAGATACAAATAGAACTGGTAATGAACTAATGAGATTGGATGTCACTGAATTTGTGGACTAATGTGCGAGTCATACAAGTATAGAATCATATATTATATTATCTACGGGCCGAATTGATAACCTGATTTTTAGAGTAAGTTGATTAATATGAATAATCAGGTCATTGCGAGATAGAAAAGTCATGGTAAAATTTTGGTAATCTATGCTAATATTATAAAGCTGAAGAGTTTGTTTGTTTGTTTGAACGCGTTAATCTCAGGAACTACTGGTGCGAATTGAAAAATTCTTTTTGTGTTGAATATACCGTTAATCGAGGAAGGCTTTCGGCTATATAACATCACGCTGCCACTAATAGGAGCGAAGAAATAATGGAAAATCTGGAAAAAGCGGGGAAAATTATTCATCTTTCAGGGCTTCCGTTGCGTGCGCTGCGAAAACGGTTCAAGTTGTGGGTAACAGCTATAATTTATAAAGCTGAAGAGGTTGTTTTCAAAAATAAATATGATGCCCAAAATAAATATTCCACGCGGACGAAGTCGCTGGCACAGCTAGTAGCTTTGTAAGTGTTAATTCTTTGGGCACAGGACAAACAATTTTGACTCAAAAAAATCATGTCTTTAATATCAACTGATCATCATTAAACAAAATAAAAATAAATTAAATTTAAAAATAGATATCCTTCAATATGAATACAAAGACATTTTCTTAATATTTATTGTTATAGAAACGGGTGGTAAGTCTATATCTCTAGATATAAGATTCAATACCGCGTAAAAAGAGGTCCAAATCCGCGAGATTCAGGCAAGCCGAGGAGACAAATTAGGAACGCGCTCCGTTAATATTGCATAGATGAAATAATCCTTTAGAGAGGAAATATTATATTATAGTATATATGTGCTTTTACTAGACAAGTATACAAAAACACTGGCAGATCCTAGTGTTTTAAAGCTATATCAATTTAAAATATTGATTTTGTGAAATATATGGTATATGTACATATAATGCATGTCTTCCATTTATTAAATTGAAATAAAAATATGTGCTTGTGAACCAAACATTAAAATAAGATGACAAGCAATGTAGATAAGTAACACTGTTTTGTGCTATGAGCCTAAGTACTTACTTACTGTAAAATACTCATAAATAAAATAAATGTTTTGAAATCACTTGTCTTGTTCAACACACTATGCTCTCCATAATGTTGTATCTCTGTGGATTCTCTCGCCGCGTAGAGATGAAAGGAAACCATTAAATCGCTGAAACCGCGTCATTGTTTAACGCCTAGTTCCGAGTTTTGAACTCCAAAACCCATTGTTGAGAACACACCCACCATTTCTAATTCCGTATAAATCAAAATTAAACACCAACTTTTGCGGGTAAGTCCAACCAGGGCGGGTAGGTAACTGACTGTGGTGATATGAATTACTTTATTGTTAGGATTTAAGGCGTAAATCAAAGTGATTTATTCCAAGCTCCGAAGATTTACAGTTTAATTACCTATTACATTATCATATGCCATTAATATACTGACATATATATTGACATTAATATATGCCTTTCAATAAATAAAACACAGCTATTTTGATGTTAGGACTCGGAGATTTTCGAATCATAGTTCTTAAAAAGTAAACATTATTTTACCGCCATATATATTCTGGAAAGTATATATACCTAAGCAATTTCATTAGCCATTTTATTTAGCTTCCAATTTCAATATACCAAGACGTGAAATTTTGTTCAGTTTCAAACTCACTTCAAAAATAAATGAAAAGAAATAAAGACTACGCTTAAAGAAACCTCTCAAAAATTGAAGCCGTGTTAACATTCGGAACGATTACTGAAGAAATACTTAAATCTTTGAAAGTTTTCTCAATAACAATACAGCCGATAAGCTTGAAAACCTTCAAAAGGCCTGCGTTTCGTTATTCCCATCACGTCCTGTAATAGCTCTGGATTAGAATTTCAGAGGCAAAAACTTGTGAACTAAACGCAACTTTGATCTGTAGACTGAAACTTAAACCTATTATAAGTTTCATGAACCGAGAAAACCTAATTTGACTTAGCGACTTCGAGAAGTGGCAAGATTTTTCACGATGAAACTTATCCAAACTAAATAGGTGGTAAAAGTTGGGATATCAGTTTTTTTATGGTGTAGGAAGTAAAATCTTATGAAAGTTGGGAACGTGACATCGGTGTATCTTATATGCAGGAGCACCGGAGAAGCATAAATATTTCTATTAAACTAGTAAGCTAACCCGGCAGTATCTGTGTATTATACTTGTTTTTTTTAAGGTTGTATTATACTTTGTTTACACACATAAAATTATGCAAATTAATTTTATATCAAAAAGCGCTAGATGATAATGATACTAATCTTTCTGTTTACTCTGTGTCAGCGAATTTGAAGGCAAGTTTTAACGGACCAAAACTAAATATACTAATCTTTTCTGTTGTATAATTTCTAAAGTAGCAAAACTGGCATAAAGTTAGCTAAATAGTACAAAAGTTGCGCGAGCAGTCGTGCTTGGAGCATTAATGTGGTTTACTAGTTGCATAACTTGCTCCTCGCTATAATTAACCGAGCGAAGTGGAGAGGCCACTGGTTAAAGTCCATGTGTTTTTATTTGTATGTGTGCTAGCTTATTGCTATTTTTTACAACAAGAAACATCAACATACAACATCTCATATATTTCCATAGAAAAAAAAAAACTATTTTATGTATCTAACTGTTAAGTAATAGCCACATTAAAAACAATCAAACACTCTTATGGCCTTAATTGTACTTAATTTTTTGCATCTTCATTTTTTTCTATTAAACATAACAAACATTCTATTAAACAGTTATATTCAAATTTTAGCTTTTAATTAATCTCGCCGTGGAATATAATAGTATAATTAATTACATTCATAATTTTTCTTTGAAAATTGTCCATTCATCCATATACTACCCGCATTATAACGCACGTATTGGATAATTGTGCTGTAGCGCCCTCTAGGAGGCGTTGTTTGCTCGAGTAATTGCTTCACGCCGCCTCGCAGCTTTGCTTAGGAAGATTTTAGAAAGAAGTTTGATGCGGGAGCTCTTTTACAATGTTACTAGCTACGTCTCGTGATTTTACTTGCATTATGTGGAAGTTTAAATGAATTTCGTATAAAATAATAAAATCTTAAAAGTATGGTGCAAATTCTGTCACACAAATACTTTTTTTTGGCATATCTGTAGATATGCCAAAAAAAAAATAGAATAGATCTAGTTGTTTCAACGTGTAAATAAATAAAAAAAAACAACTCTAAGCTTTTTTCGTCACGGAATGAACCAAAAATAGATGAAATTATTAACTGTGAATGAAACAGTACCTATCGTTTCTTCTACCTTATGTAAACCCTTCATTTCTGCAAAATCACAATACGATAGTACTTTTCACGCAGAACACAAACGTTGGCAATAATTCTAACCTGGTCCGATTACAATAGTCAGCACATTTTGTAATGAACGTGGTCACAGATTGGATAATAATTACTACAGGAAATACAAACGCAATGTACAGAGTTATAATAATGAATAATAAATTAATAAAAAAAATCCTTTGACGCCAACTTAGACTTCTTAATAATCAGACTTTAATTTGTGAAAAACAAGATTTTTCTTCATTCTAGTTTTATCGCTATGTAAAATTGTATAAAATTGTACATAGCGACAAAAAGTTATGTATAGAAATGTGTAGGTGCACTAATAACTCCACCACGCTGAATTGGCTAAAGCGTTTTCTTAATATTTTTATAAAGATATGTGTATGAATGAGACTTTAGTCTTGATTATCTTCTTAACTACTTTTAATAGTTAAGAAACTTTAATCGTCAGTTAACAAAAGTGATACTGCGATGTTATAATTTTTATTTTGATTGATTAGTTTCTTAATAATACTGTCGTGAATTGACTTCTAATTAAAATATTATAGGCGTTCGGACAGCTAAAATTAATTAAGTAACCTAGAAAAGCGACCCACAGATAGGTGAGCATTGTAGCGATTAGCGCTAGGTGGGCGGCGTAGGGCGGTGTAGGGCGGCGTAGGGCGGCATGGAGCGTCAAAATTTATGGCGCCCCGGTAACACTGCATGACCGAGGTTGGTAAATACACGTCATTGCGGAATTTGAGGTTGTATTAATTGTTAGTGTTGGTAGGTTTGTGTGATAGCGATGACGCTAATTTATTTTCGTCGATGTATGCGGTTTTGTGGTGGTTCGACTTTGTAAATACTAAACTGAATTAATTAGCTGCAATGTTTTATGAAGTTAAAACTTGTTTGGAAACAAACTTGAGCTTATCAAAAGTTCGAGTAGTGATAATCGAGTAAAAAGAAAGATTTGAAAAACAAATATGAGGGAATGTAACCAATTTATTACCACGTATGTAGATGACTCACTAATATGAAAGCAAGCAAATTTCATAACTTTATATGTATCCTTACAAAAAATGATGCTCACAGCAATTATAATTTCACAATCTTTTAACAAAACAGCAAAATGTAATATTCGTGTAATAAAATGTGGTGTCGACAACCATTACCCTTTATGGGATGAATATTAGTGTACATCATATTTGATATATTTCTACCTCGCTGACACATTGCCAAGCTATATGGCACTGAATTAAACACACTATATTATTGCTGATAAGTAGAAACAGTATGGAAGGGCTTGAATTTAAATAGTTTATTGTTTACACTTTACTATGAGCCAAAATGTTCCATCTTAGACATTCCGTTGAATTGGTTCGCATTCCTCATGGGTCAGGCAGACTCGCCTCTGTGCAGCGCCTGCGGGACTCTCGAGGATGCCTACCACATCTTGAAGGAGTGTGTTCGTAATGAGAGCCCTAGACGACACATATTTCAGGACAATTCCACTGGATTATGTAACTCTTATTATAACCTCTAAACGCCAACACAAAAAGGATACTAGAATTAGTTAAGTTTGCCTTAAAAAATCGTTAAGTGATTTGTGTTTTTTTGTAAATTAATATGATATTGTGTCATCGATAAGTGCGGCATATTCGCTCTGCGAAAAATCACTTTAATAAAGATTAAAAAAAAAAAACATAGATTACGGTAATACTTAACAGAGACCTGACAATACCCTTAGTAAAGGTAAGTCGACAATACGATAGAAGCAAGTTGTTATCAGAAACACTGTTTTAAGTGTAGTTATTGTGGTAAATTGTATATAGTATTAAGTTTAGGATGTAGAATTACTTGAAGCACCTTTTAAAAAAACCTATAAACGGCTGCCCTTTCATAGACTACCTTATAACACCAGACACCAGAGTTAGCCTCTCTCATTCGATAAGAAGTTTAAGGGCTCCTGTAAATAATAATAAACAATATGTAATTAGTATACCATCCTTACTGTTACCCCAGTTATTCTCCCCTGTCGGAAGTGACGTGGCGGCGGAATGTTCGAGACTCCAGCTATATTAGTTTTATGTGACAGTCAGCGCGTGATTGTCTCCTATACACGCTAAGCGCGGTCTCACTGTATTCCTGACAGACGGCTTAGCACTTTAGGTAGATAGTATTTTTCATGGAACTAATATATAATACCGAAGGGATGAAATGAAAATCCTTGGTATTTTTTGTTTGTTATAGGAAATACAATACAATGTCAAAACATGACGTATGAAACGCACAAAAAATCTAGTTACAAACCAGCTTCAACGCAGCTTTTAATTCGTTATTTGTGTAATTTTGATTGTACGTAGTTAGTAACATACCTTAGTATGTACATTATGCACAAGGTATTCGATGACGGTTGATAAAAACTGTCTACGATGAGTAAAATCTGGCAATAAAGGCAGGATAATGCAGGCAGATAATGTATTCATAAAAAAAAACTATTTCGCATTGACAGATTACTTTCCTAACAATAAGTATTGTATGATAATAGTATGGTCGATCAAGCTTTGCTTAACAAAATGCTCACTATTTAGCATTTATCCGTAACAATTTCAATCATACAAACTGTTGCTGAATTCATAGAGTGATTCACTTTATGTAAGCGTGCTAAGTTTACAGTTTGAATTCTAGTTTTATTGACATTACTCGTTTTATTATTCACTATGAGCGTTGTAGTTTTGCTGTTTGATGGAGAATTAAACATTTAAACTCAATTTTGGATTGAACAAATGTTTGTCGAAATTGCAGTTGTAAATTTATACAACTACTAGCAGATACTTAATTTTAAAGCATGTGGGGATACTAAAATAAGATTTATAGTTATGACTTTAGTATATCACTTTACAAAAGTTAAATGTTTGAAAAATATTATAAATTCCTTAGCTCTGTTGTATGTAACATCTTACGATCATAACATTATTTAACACATATATTTTATGTGTCACAAAGAGGTAACTTGTTTAAGTGAGTTGGTTTTTTCATGATCTCGACCGGTTTCGGTGTACTACCTGGCGTAAGGAAGCCTTAGACCGGGACGCATGTAGGGAGTTGGGGGAGACCAGCGCCCAGGAGTCCTGGGCGCTGATCTCCCCCAATTTTTTTTTTTTTTTTCCAACAAAAAAAAATGTTATATAGATCATTGTAGGTACTTCATATATTATATAATATTTATGATCTTTTTCCTAATACATTATGAGTAACAAGTATGTTTTGGAGGATAAACTTATGCCTTTTAGATAGATAGAAGACACTTTATTAAAATCACCAACAAACAAGAAAAAACACAATAAAATACACAAAACTTAAAATTAATGTCATAATTGGCAACCTTATCGCTCAAAGCGATATCTTTCAGGTAAACAACCATTTACCACGTGGGATTGACTTCACTTATTGGTAAAAAACGTTAGTGAAGAAGTTAACATTATTCAGGACCTTAATTCGTATATAATGCCTATGATGGATAAAATTGGGCTTTATTTATATATTCACAAGGAAATCTCCTAATTTATTACTGATGCATGAGGTATCGAAAGAAAGAAAGAAAACATTTATTGTGACAGATTTAACAGAAGAACACACACTAGTAAAAACGTAATAAACAAACATAAAATCTGCCACAACACAGCCCCAACTCAGCATAATGCTGGTTGTATGGAAGCAACCAGCGCTGGTCTTCCGTTGGGGCTGGCTGTGACGTCACGCACGTACAAGAAGAATCGCTCTATCAAGAAACTCAAAACAAAAAATAACACCACACCACTGGTTCCCAACAAAACCAAGTTTATTCATATAGGAACAAATCTCTAAGTGGTTCTGTCGTGATATTTATTTGTAGTTTGCTTTTAGCGAGCACTTTGGGCCCGGAAATGGCGCTAGAACGGTCGGCCGCGGTTTGAGAGTGTGTTGCTGTTTGTTATGTGTAAGCTTTATTTTACTAGGATGGGTTAGCTAACATATTGTGACTTAGAGTATGATTTAATATTAGTACGTTATTTTGTCTAGTGTTTGCTATATCCAACAAACGTTTATGTATTTGATGAATTATTAAAATTTTGTGAATGTGTATCGAAATTAAATGCTATGGCGTATCTGTCATAATCCAATTATAAAAACGGTATGAGGGTCACGCACGAATGTAGCTATATAAGATTGATATTGAATGATGAGTATTCACAAAAATATTAAAAACTGTCAAGTCAAGGTGCACCAATACCTATGTGTTTTTTTTTATTATCCAAGACTTAACACTAACTGCCAGTTGAGCGTATAGACATAGGTACTTCACCTTATATATTAGTGTATAAAAGTTGAACCTAGAAAATTCTTCAAATCCACAGACAAAAATCGGCAAATCTTTCCAATTCCATTATTCTCACCTTTATGGCTCATAATTTCAGCGCTTTCACGACCCCATCACTTTCGTATCTCAACATTAAATGTCATTTAACTCATATAAATGTCATTGAAACTCATATAAATTGAAGTGGTCTGTCATTGGTGGTTATAAATCAGGCAGGCTGGGGTTAATCTCTCCTTGGTAATAAATCACGGGTGTTCTCGCAGATTTTATCTGTTTAATTCACTTTGGGACAATTAAGTGGGCTGTGACCCTTTGCGGTCGGATCTATACTGGGTTTCTTGTAATAATTATTACATCTTAAGGTGTTTCGAATCTTCACGCAGACCCTTAAATAAGAGTATTGTGTTTGTCTAAATCGCAAAGAAACGGAATCGCATACAAACAATTTGTTCAAAACTTTTGTAACAATTCCAACATAATTTTGTGTTGTGACTTTTGCAAATAAAAACGAAACTAGCCAAACTTGACAAATTCATCAGCATAGAATTTGTAATAATGTCGCTACTTAAGATAATGTCCTTATTAAATAGACTGTTCTGATTATAAAATTATATGACTTTTTAAACTATTACGTAAGGGATACAATGTTATAACTGGCTCACAATCAACCCTGCCTTTCCATATAATAGTGTATGGTACCTTCAGTCAGGCAGTGTTAGGTTCGTATATGGTAATGCTTGGATCAGCGTTGCGCTTGTCTCTTAGTGTTAGTGTATCTATGTGATAGAGAAACATAACCGTTGTGGTTCCTTTCTATTTTGGATTAACTTTATAGAATTTTTAAGAGTTTTATTAGATTGCAGGTGTATTTGATGGAATATTCTAGAAACGAGACAGATTTTCAAAGAGTATTGAGAAAGATAAAACGAATTGATCCAGGTTACATTATAGATTTTATATTGTGAACCCTTTGTGATATTATCGTAAAAGATTTAAAGCTTAACTCATAAAACAAATTTAAAGACATGAAAGATGTTTTAAAAAACTGTATGCTTTTAAAACACAGAGGCTCCAGATAGCTTAAACCAAGCAAAAGTCTGTACAACATAGCTCAGTTTTCAATTTAAAATAGGTTAGTTAAACCTAACGCTAGGTGTTGTAGATAATCGTGCTCTTCTCAAAAGTTAGCGAAACTAAACTACTGCCCAAAGTGGAGCGAGGTAGGTATGTACTGGCGTGTGAGCGGAACTAGGACACAGTTGTAGCTTAGTTATGGGTAATTTGAGGGGAACTCTATATGGGTTTTTATAAAATTCATTTATTATTCACAAATAAAATAAATAAATAATAATTACACGTGAGTGAAATAGTAAGTAGGTATATTTGATGAGTCTATTTCTGTCAAAATAGTATATCAATTATTAATTACTTGATGCTGCTCGCACCATATGGCGATTTTTATTGACATAAAGAGTCACCTATACCACCATATATAATTACCATAGCAAAAATTACTGTTTAGGGTTCTGATTGAAAGATAGACAGACACAAACTAACAAATTTTTAGTTATATGATAACTAGTTCAATAATTAATATTCAAATTAAACTATTACCATCCGTGTAAGTATCTCAAGTTCTCAGTAAACTTGTAAACCACTCAACCTCGTAAAGTTGTCACGCCAGTCAGTCAAAGTTGTGGCAGGTACCCGGATACCGACCGGTACATGCGCATACTTAGTGGTCGGATTAACATCTACATGCATATAGTAAAGATATTAAAACTGTAAATAAAACTATTTTTAGTGATCCATGCAGGATCTATCGCCCTCATGTTAGTTTAGTTTTTTTTGTAACATCTTGCTTAAGTAGATTCGGATTCCCAGATAAATGTTCGAACGTAACTAAAACAAACAAAAAATTCGTAGTAAAATTGCGCGTCCTGTATGCTGGGAAAAAGATTTGGTTTGTTGATCTTTTGATGATTATCTTTTTTACTACACATATCTATATAATTTAATATTATTTTAAGCCTAAACTATATTTTAATACCATTATATCAATATGCCCAGATAAGAAGCCATCTTAGTTTCACTCACTACAATTCAGTACTCTCAAAGCCGCCCTTTAATTTAGTGTCACTTTGTCCCATTCCCTTCAGTTGTCATCTCCCCGCTTTATATACCATCAAAGTGTGTAACATCCTCGGGTTAGCAACTAAGCTCACAAATCATGCACAGCTCCGTACGACCCCGCCTTAACATCCCACTAAGCCACCCGTTATATGCTTGCCTTAATTTAGTTCAAGTGAAAAGGTTTAAACAGTTTAGAGTAGATTATAGTAACGTTTATATTAAAACTAGTGGCACTTTACGATAATATCTGTTAGAAACTGAAGTACTTTTTTATCTGATGTATATGTATGTTTTAATATGTGCGTGTATCTAATAAGGAAACAAATAAACATTTTATTTAAGTTCGATCCAGTTTACCTTAAGATTTATTATGTAACACTTTATAAATTAAAACTATATGAATGTAATCAAGACATAAATAATGTCCTGGAGCATAAGCAGCATAACTCAATACATGATAGCAGCACTAACTACCTTATTGTCCTTAATAGAGAATTTTCGTTCAAATATTTTCCACGCGTAGAGTCTAATATTACCCGGACTCTACTAGCTCTACGAAAAGCTACGAACAATAATTGTACTAGAATACAATGACTGCTACGCGGTGCTACGATTTGCTACGAAAATGTTTCTTGCATTGTGTTTTCTTATATTATTTTTTACTTCTTGCTTGCTAGTTCTTCAAATTTTCGGAACATTCATATAAATTACAGATAAAGTCAGTAAGATACATAGATTGATAGATAGACAAATGAGTAATGAATAATAAGCCAACTTATTAGAGTTGTATCAAAATAAAACTGAAGGAATCATCTCAAAACAGACACCTAGCACTACTGTATGACCACGCAAAAAACATTGGATCCCATTTTCATAAAGCTTCCATTAACCACATAAGTTCCCGCCTGAAAGGAGGCGAGTTATTAATAGTCTCGCATTCCACTCTGAACCTAAACCCATCTGTGCTTTAAAAGCGACCCAGTGGAATACCGATATACAGAGGTCCAACTTGTATGTGATAAGTTGTTGCTGATCACTTATTTAACTAACTGTATTAAGTATAAGAAACTACACAATAAAATTATACAAAATTATATAAAATACTGAGTTGTATCCCGTAAGGGTCCGTTTGCATAAAATTAGATTGAGAGTGGGCCTCTCAATAAAATAGAGCACATTATATTATATTAATATTGTGTTAAAAAGGCTATCCTACTCCTCCTTATCGAATGAGAGTGGCCAACTCTGGTGTCGAGAGTTTATCAAGCCGCCCTAAGGGCCTCTGAAATGGCTTAACGACCGCCATACTAGACAAATAGCTGGGACCTACAATAAAAGAGCTTATAAAGTCCTTAGATTAAATAGGTAATGTTTTGAAAAGTAGACAAAATTAAATTGATTTCCTAATTGCTGTAATCATTTAATAAGACGTCCTCTAATTGTAGTAGTACGCATAGTTCATTTGTCTCATCAAGATAATTATATCTCTGTAAATATTCTGCGCTAAAGTATTATCTATTCCAAGCAGACAAAGGTCTATTATGGCGCTAAACAATGAGCGGCTCTCCGCCGAATTTCTTTCAAGTTTGCTCTAATTGCGACCTCTTTGTATGCTCACGAGATATCCAACCTTTTAGATGGAGATTGAAATCTAAATTGATCTGAGATTGAAATTTTGATCCTTAATTATATAACATATATTTTATTATCTATGTATATATTGATTAGTCTCTAAAACAGGTACTAAGGTAAAACACACTTGGTATAATAAAAGTCAAAATAAGTTTCGAGTAATTAAAAGTAAAATTACCGTAAAAGTAAATTATGGTAAAAAAAAAGTCTTCTTTACCAAAAAGCTTCACTTGAATGAAATTTGGTAAAAGATACACTAGACCCTTAATTGCACACAAATTTCATAAATACCGCATTATAGCGGATAACATCCCAATCACAGTAAATTTTAACAGACAAATCTCAGAAAACTTATACCTATCACTTGACATACATACGTAATAACTTGAGTTTGTATAGGTATTTGCCTATGGTAATATATACTACAAATAATCATCTACCAAAGATTTCATGCAAAACGTAGATAAGTTTACCCTTATCCACATGTTAACCTGTCATAGTCATTATTCTTATATAGATATTATGTAGGTAGATACAAATTCTCTGTGATGTATGCGTTATCACCGCACGTCAGATTGGGGTCCGCAGATTAGCCATTATGAACCGTTCTGAATCATCTGTGAATAGACGTCCGGCTGCGGCGGTGGTTGGCGGCGGAATGAGGACAGATAAATGGATGTAGTTTGACAAACACAATGTATGCTTTAAAGCAGTGATAGCTTTGATGCGCTGAATGGATTGACAGCTTAGCTGAAAAGCTTGTGCGATGAAAATATAAAAAAATATGGGTATTTTATCACCTATTTTTAAATTATTTTATTTATATTGCAACTGATACAAAAAATGGGACTTGTTGCTGTTGGGCAGTCGTAAATTTATATTTGTTTATTATATTAAGCTTCAAAGATGGTACGAAAACTTTGAACAGAGTTGAACACTGTTATAACACAACAAGAAGAAGAAGAATAAATTATTAGACTAAAGCAGGATTCGCTGAAATATGATATTTATCTGGAGATATCTTGTTAAAAATGTGTTGCTGTACGAGCATATTTAGTACCAGTCGTCAAAACTATCGATCAATGTACGAATTGGGATTTCAAAAAGTGTGTAACCCAATATTGGTTCCAAAAGCAAATATTTTCTCACCTACATTGCAAATACAACGCAGTTTATTTCAGTCAACATTGCTGTTTGACAATCGTTTGATCTTATTGGCCTATACAGCCATCATGGAAAGAGTGAAATCCGGAATATTTGAAATACAAAATATGTATCTCTAAATCATAATATGCATTTACATAAATATAAAACTAACAAAACGTGACTACGCGCGTTTGACTTGATACTAAACAGAAATAAATGTTCTAAAATTAACTAACACCTAAATCTACAGAAAACAAATTTGAAACATGATGATCACAATGGCTTAACCAACAAAATTATCATATAGCAGCATCCTATCATAACTAGCAGAGCTCAAACTGCAATTTAATTACTACAAACATTAATTTAAACGCAAAAACCGTTACAGTTCAAACACCGCTCCTGATTGGCCGATTGCGGTGACGTAACACGACAGGAGCCAATCAAAGCTCAGCTTGTTTAATCGCATTTTAATCACGGTTTTAATCAGGGATTAATCATGTTGGTTTGGGTTGGAGTAATCAAGGTCGTTGGTTAATGTTGGCGGTGTAAATATTGCATTTTGTATGATTGCGGGAACGCGGGAAGGCACGGAAATTGTTTTTGAATTATGAATTTGGTGAATAATTTGTTAAGAGGTCGCAGATACTGCGGCCAAATGCTTCATTGCTGCACGCGATTATGATTATATAATGAGAGGCTTGGTTTTGGAAGGTTTTTACCAATAAAACGCAAGATTCAGATGAAATTGAAACAGTTTGGTATTGTAATTATTTTTATTTTAGTTCTGATCTGACAATATTATAATCAACGTTACAGAAAGTTCTTATTATGCTCTGTGTATGTAAAATATTAAGGAAGGTATAAGTAAAAAGTACCGTATGTCTACATAAATCCCCATGATTAAAATTTCAGTTATAAAAATATCTAATTGAAATATAAACGTTTAAGCACTCAATAAAACCTCATTATAATTCCATTCCAAAACAGCGATCACCCTATTAACAGGTTTCTATGAAACTTTCCATGTCCGAGCTATAAAATGTAAAACATTAATTCGCGGGTACAAACCGGTCGTTAAGTAAAAACGGCTGAATTATTGAGGACAGGTGAACCGTGTTAACGAGGGAGTTACTGATAAGTACAGATTAGAATACATGGAAAATGAACTTGGACGAGGGCTAATAAGGGGGTGCAAAGTTTGTGATTCTTAATGTATCGAGTTTCTAGTTTTATTCTTTAATATTGGCTAAGTTTTGTGGAAGTCATTATTTATTCTAAAAATTAATTATATTGTGTTGTTCCTACATAGATATTACAGTACTTATGTCCTGGTTTTGTAAACTGTAACATGTTTAATTGTATCGTTTGCGATGGGTGAGCCACGCCCGATAAATGGCCGCCGATAACCGCTTTGTTCTGGAATAAATCGCCGGAAAATTGGAGCGTCAAACCGCGGGACGGAATTAACCGGTTATTCTGTTTGCTGCTCATTGTCACGCAGATTGTTGTATTTGCATTTAGAAACTTGTTTTTGGAATGATTAAAGTTGCATACTTTTTCTGTCTCTACAATAATAACACTGGATTGTTGGACCTTGAAATATACCTTGAACATAATGTAAACTAATAATCCATTTCAAAACTTTCACGCGATGACATCCAATATATCATTTGAATCTATTGTATTTCGTATATTTTCACCGAGAGACTAAAATATCCTTGCAGGTACCACAACCATCACATTGTCATGTTTGTCTTAGCCATACATAAATAATCCTACATAAATATCTCAAGGGAAATATCAAGCTATTTCTACATACACACTGACTTCTATTCACAACTACAAATTATAATACTGAGGAAGAAGCCTGAATAATGGCATGCTTCGTAAAACACACCACTGGGACGCACAATTTAATGGATTACCCATCTTATGTCTAGTGAATAAGGATTAAACTCGCTTGCAGGTAAGCGGATACCTAATAAGTAACAGAAAGGAACGATATGCGTCTTTTTCCTTACATGTCTTTTATCTGTATGTACGTGTACCGATGTTTCCGGGATCATTTACTCCTTGCTTCTCTGTAGATTTGCCTCGAAATGGATACGTAAAAGATTGGCATTTGAAAAATGAAACGCTTCGATAAAGATCGGAATGAATGTAAGGGGTTTTGGAGAATTTTTAGAAGAACGTAGTTAATGGTATGTAAAATGAACGTTATGCGTAGTAGACTAGACAATTTTTATAAGCTTTAGTAAGTTTTTGTTTTTCTGGTAAAGCAGGTACATTAACTAGATTCGAATAATGTTTATGATAAAACTGTAATATCAAGGCACACGTAAATCATAATAAGAAAAAACTAAGAAAACTGTAAAATAGGAATAAGAAAAATATACCACCGCAAAATATTATAAATCCCTGTTTGGTTAATTACAAAGCTTTTTTTTCTTATCGAGATACTGATTGAAACTGTATCAAATGTTTAAACCCATACTCTGTACAAAGCCGTTAAAATCCTCTAATTACTACAATATTTAACTCTCCATTAACGCCTTAAGGCTGTTAGCATAGTTCCGCTGAAAAGCACGCCTCAAAGAGCCAATCAATTAAGGAGCTTTAGTGCTTACATGCTTGCAAGAAAGCTCTCATTCTGTTTTGTAAGTGAGAAAAACAAGCACTGTATTGCTGATAGCTAATTAAAAGGAGACTGTTGCAAGCTTTGTGCTTCGCTTCAAAGGATTTGTGCGCTGTAGAGCTTTTCTCTGAAGATTTGTTGTTATATCACGTATTGTAGATTATAAAAAAGTACATAGTAATACATACATACATGTAGGTATTTTAAACATAATATTTATGAGACTGCTTCATTTTTTATTTTTTTTAATCTTCTTTTTTTAGGGGGGTTTTTTCAAAGAGGAAATGTCACCCTCGAACGAACTTAATACAGCGTCACCTCCTCTTCAAACCTATTTTTACAATTTTATAATATAGTGCCCTGGCCGCCCGCGATAGCGGGTCGCCCAAAACACTGTTATTCCATCCCATATCTTTTTTTTCTGCTGCATTTTCCTTTCCTGTGTCCGATTTGTTTATCAATAGAAATAATATTAATCGGTATTTTTTATTTAAATTGTTCGACCAAACATGCTGTGTAATATTTAACAATAACTGTAAGGAAATTGCAGCACCGTCTTTTTTATTATTTTTCTCGTTTTATCTCTTCACTCCACCGCTCACTATCACGTATATCTCGTCAGTGTTGTGTATGTGAAACAATACCATCTAGTGATCTCTACTGACATCTATTTGACGTGGACGGAACAGTTTGTGATATCGGATTGCGGTTTTCGGTATTGGTAATTTTGTTCTTGTTTTCTTGATATGTTTCCTGGTGGTTTTAGGTAGGAAGAACACTTATCATGTTCCCAAGTATTGCTGAGTTTCAGTTAAAATTTATGTTTGGGTAATAAATTTATTAAATTTATTTATGAGAATATATTAAGGTAAGTATAACGGTAAAAATGTAAACTAGGTTGACTTACATATATTGTTTAGAAACATTTCGTTCTATCACATGCAGTAAAATGCAAAAGCTAATATATGTTTTTAATTTCACAATTGCAAATGAAGTCTGAAATTACAAACTGTGAATAAAACCACCTTTTAAATACGTATCTTAAATCTGATAAATACTATAGGTACTTTCTTATCTATTTTATTACCTTAACTAATTTCTAAATTGGAATACTCGTAGGTTGACAAATATGATTATGCATAATATTCGAAGCACTCAACGATGAGCTCTGTGCATAGAGTATATACTCAGCGATGAGCTCTGTGCATAGAGTATATACTCAGCGATGAGCTCTGTGCATAGAGTATATACTCAGCGATGAGCTCTGTGCATAGAGTATATACTCAGCGATGAGCTCTGTGCATAGAGTATATACTCAGCGATGAGCTCTGTGCATAGAGTATATACTCAGCGATGAGCTCTGTGCATAGAGTATATACTCAGCGATGCGTGAATACACTGCCTAACTACTTTCTTATTAGTTTGTCTGTATTCCTAGTGAGTACGCAACTTTTGGGACCCAAAATAGAGACACAAATTTAATTTGTACAATCATATAATACACGTAGGAATACGCCAATCAGATTTAGTTTTACTTTCTAGTTTTGGCTTTATTTGTTGTTAAAGGTTCATATTTGATTACAGTATTCCCAATGTCTAGTGATCAATAATTGCAAACCAGAATATTTCGTTACTAGTTCTACGAATCCCCGTCATTATATCCAGAAACACGCAACAAACTCCGTCCGTAATCCGAAAGCAATCGGAAACCTGACGTTAATTAATTGCCAGCCAATTAACAATTATCGGCATCGAACTAAAATATGAGCCTTCAAATCGGTATCGACAGCGATACGATGCCAAATTGCCGACGATTCGCCATTTTCCGGAATTCGTCGGCGTTCTCCGCCATTATTCCGAATAATTACCGCCCCATATGCGCAAGTTCTGAACATGTTGCCGCTAAATTATTCGCGAGCGGAAGTTGCTCGGAGAAATTTTAAATATTTAAAATACAATCTGCGTCTGGAGATGTTCGCAGAAATCTGATTTTTCTGAAAACGGCGGCGAAATGCGGAATTTAGAGTTCGGGCTTCTCGGGTCATGGACGGCTGTCGGTTAGAAATACAGAAATATATACACTTTTTAGAATTTGAGCTGCTTCCTAAAATGTTTGCTCTCAAGCGTGCATTTATGTTATCTAGCTGTTTGCTTATAAACTTGTATGGTTCCGTGCATGTCTAATGCAGGCTCTTCGCATTTTATGATTTTCTGAAATATTCCGTTTTCCTGTTTTTGTTTTTTGAACCTAATACGTTATTTATGGTTAGGTAAAAACTCATACAAGTCTAAGACACATCCTTACTCAATATCAAAACATACCGTGGGTAGGGGGTCCCCTAACTACAAGTATCAAGCCATAAGTAGCTCCATCTCTAATTAGTTGGTGAGATTTGGAGCAGTGAAGAGCCTTGAGACGTTTATACCATGTTAATGAAGAAGGCTGGAGTCCCATTCTGTCGCATCTGGCGCCCTCTATAATATCTATACGACAGAATGCAAATTGGCCCTACATGGCTGAACTAGAGAGTTGCCTCGCCATCAACATTTAACTTACATTTTGTAAAGAAGAGTATTGCCTGTTATGATATGAAACGTTTTGTTTTGTAGCAATTTTTATTTAGAGTTAAGTGATACTATGGTAAAAGTAAACTTTGCAAATAGATAACCGTAGTTTATTCGTGGTCTAGATTATATGATACGAATAATATATCGTATGTAGAGTGTTAATCTGATGCAATTAATATCTGTTTCGTAGCTATTCTACACAGAATGTAGCTACGGCGTAGCACTCGTAATCATTTATTGTGTATAGAGTGTAATATGACTGTTATTGTATGAAGGTGATAAAAGCTATTCTTTTATTAATTCAAAGTAGATTAAATCAATCTTTTACGAAGACTGAGAAGTTATTTATTAATAAACATTATTTTATTTTTAATTTAATTTTCAACATCTTCTGTTCATTTAAATTTAAATCTATTTGTTTGCCCACCACATCTACTTAGCTATATAAACGAGCACGGTAGGTATTTCCAGCTGGTACGGAAATAGGCGCAGTTAGCACACAGATAGCGATTTGCGGAACACTGTCAGTTGCTATCAGTTCCGATGCTTCTACCTACAACTAGGCACAGATATGCTAATGACGGTCATTCATTATACTGATTACAGTATGGTGTTAGTTTAATGTAATAGTATAATATTTTATAAGTCTGCTTGTTGGTCTTTCACGCCACGACAAAGCGATGGATCATAGTGATTTTAATATGGTACTGGTATAGTACGAGTATGCTAAAGTGAAAAATAAAGCCGAAAATATCCACTAGAAACTTAGTAATTTTAACGACTACTTATAAGCTTTAAATATTTTTTCAACTTTCTCTTTTTATCTTCCTATATAATATGTAAGTAAATATAATTGTCGTAACATTACTAGTAGGTAAAGAAGGTATACTATAATATTGTATTACAATATTTAAAAAAATGCAACCTTCCATTTCTATTCGAATTAATCTAAAATCCTGTCAATATCCCCTGAAAACGAACAACACACCAACAATGCCTTGAGTATTATAGTAACAGCATGTTTTTTATATCTCCCTCTCCAAAAAACTTCCTACTTCATTTTAAACTCCCAATCCTCTCAATAGAGGTTAGAACAATACGCACTTACTAGAACAGCACTCAGGTCCCTGGTAGGTACCTACACTACCTAGGTGTGCGGAGAGCACTAAACTTCCCTGTAGTTTTAGCTGAAATTTAAGTGCGCACAGCAGGATACTATTCTTAGATTCTACAAGAGAATAATGTTTATCATTTTTTACCCTAAGACTTACGCGTATGTATGTCAAATAATATGGCAGGTCGATTGAATCGACAATTCCACATGTAATTGTGTATTGTAAATGAAAGTTTAGGATATGAACCACAGAACAACGATCGGGCCACATCGCCCCCGCGCGCGCGATTGTTTGTTCAATCTATAACTATGAACATATCTATCTAAATATGTAAATAGCTATACATAGTTAAACAATCTAAGAATCTTAACTTCACACACTTCTTAGTGATTATTTCATTAAACATGAATTGATTACCTATCTGTTAAATTGCTAACTATTTTAGGAATTTAGTTTTTTTTAGTTTATGTTATCTATAGCAAGTATTCCACGGTCCTCTCGAATGCTGAAGGAAAACGATGTCTATTCAAGAAACGCGCGGAACTGCCGAGAAATGTGTTGTGGAACTGAAGGAGTTTTAATTAATCTACTACTGAATCCTGCTCTAATTCCACGAATATTCCAACAAAGACGACGCTTCTGAGCTTTTTAAACTTTACAATTATTATAATTTATTATTTCCATTTCAGCATTTTATTTAATACTTAAAACATTGCTTAAAGATTATCATTGTATCTATCTTTCTGGGATCTTGGAGAAAAACTAACCAATCTTAGCTTAATTTAACCTGATATACGTAATATTTTATTATGAAAGTTATATTAGTTATTAAATATTGTTTGGATTCAACACAATATGTTTTTCAATCCTTACAATGTAAAATAAGAGATTACTCAGCCCAGTAATTCTCAGAAAGTTCCCAGCCCAATAGTGTTTGATAAATTAACTCCACAATTGTATTATTCACCAAAACAAAAGCCAAAGAGAAACTATTTTCGTACACGTGAAAATTGGCGAAAGAAAAACCAAGCAGGCGCAAAGCTGAATTCAATTAAGGCTAGAGCTTTTCAAAGCCAAATGTACTTAGATTTTCAATACGAAGAAACAGAGCTGAAAGGTCCAAGTCTCACTTGTCGATTGGAATAAAAGCTTTGCAGCTTCCAATTTTTCAAAGTAATGTTTATTAGATTTACCATACATAAAAAAATAATGAGCTTGATCGTAAATAAATGACAAACATCGCGTTTGAAAAGCAATGTAAATTATGAGAAATTTCATTAACAAAATCAAGTTCTAAATATCCGTTAGTTTAAATTTGAATAAACACTATTTGATTTTAAGCCATCTGTTATGCAATTTAACAAATTGTGAATCAGAATAAGCCACCATCTAATTTCAAGAAAATCTTCATGTTCCAACAATACCAAATTACAACAATGAATAAATTTCCCCGAAATCTGAGCCCAACGACTTGCCCTTATTAATATCAGTGGAGTCATTAGACATCAAACTTCAAAATGAATTCCGTCGCGTACAGGGTTCGATAACTCCGCGACAGATGGCGCTGTCGTAAAACACTCGGATATCTATCTTGCGAAGAACATAAATCTGGGCTCTGTAATCTGCGCCTGTCTTCCTATTTCAATTAGGTAATATCTCAGAGGTGAAATGAAGTTGCCACTCTCGGTGTGATTGGAATGCGACTGACGAGTTGAGGCGCTTGTCTTGTTTGTAAGGAGGCTGTTTATATACTTTCGTTAAATCGTGTGTAAATTAAGATTTTCAATTCATTTCATTTATTTATAAGCACAATATGGGTTGGTGAAAGTGGCTTTCAATTATTACTCCATGGGCTCCGTATTGTAGCCTCACGGCATGCAAGTGTATTGTTAGAACTTACATATCTATTTTTATTCTCTAATAAAGAAAAATAATACATATAATCTCATTTTGTTACGTCTTCAAAACACAATACAATGTTTATTTATACACAAATGTCAGATACAGTTGCTTATGTTACCCTGTCAGAAAAATATTTTAAAGGTACCTTTTGTCGTATTCGATTGCCTATGGAGTTCAGTGACAGAGACTCTTTTCAGTAAATATCTACTTCTATGCTAGCAGTACATAATATCAGCATTTAGAGTGAAAAAGATCGCAAGATCGTGCGGGAGAAGATGATCCGTGGCGGGAGTCACGACCCTCAGCAGTGAGGAAAACGATGCGAGGAGGAGGAGAGTGAAAAACGGTTGGTTAAATTTCAATAGAAAAACCCTTTTCTAAAGATATCGTATTCATCCATACGCACCTATGCTAGTGGTTTATCTAGATAAATAAAATTCTATTTGATTTTTGATAATTATGAAACCATATGAAAATTTGATGATAAAAGACATTTGAAAATAATCTACATTTTAAAAATATACCGTGTATCTACATAGTTAAACAGTCTGAAAGTACAAACCTACTTATGTGCGATCTATCTAGTAGCCCGGCCGCATAAATCTAGTCCAATTTAATCCAAGCGACCGTAGACAGGCGTGTTTCGGCGATCAATCTACTGGCATCGAGCTAAGGATGCCTAGTTGTATACTTACTTGTAAGATCTTGTCAAGTTTTAATATAAATACTTTTTGGTTTTAATTGTTTAGGCTAAAAAAGTTAGTTTAGTATCTCTGCAAAGATAAATTTACAAATGGCTTGATAAACTCTTGACACCAGAGTTGGCCCACTCTTATTCGATAGGAAGGAAGGAAGGACTAACAAAATCATTTTTATTTGAATTCGATGGATTTTTGGATGTATGACCGTAATTATTGGTAAAGCGAAGCAATAAAGCTATGATCATAGCATGAGGGTGTATGTGTGTGCAATGATATTAATTTATAATTATGTCACATTCAATTTCCAAGCAATATTATTTGAACATACACTGATTCTAGACTAGCACGAAAAACTCAAAACTGTAACATAAAAATAAATAAATGAATTCTTTCTTTCACTAAACTTTCAACCGTTGCAAGCCACACCACCTTACATCTAAGAGATATCCCCTGTGTCGCAGACAATGTCAGCCTGTACAGCAATAAAACACGTTTATATATTCTATCCGACACACAGCAGTAAAAGAACCGATATTGTGTTCAATATCGGTTAGGTACAGTTTTAAGGCTAGATTACAGTAGTAGAGGGCTTAGATTATATTTTTTTGCAATTTGTTTATTTTATGACAGCGTTTGAAAAACTTTTATCTAACCTGAGATTATTTTAAGTCTAAAAGTCTGTCTGTCTATTGTTACGATTTAAGTTTATCCTAACAAGAATAGATCTAAAACAGGTATTAAAATCATTTATTTGTTTATAAATAAAATTAGCATTTACTAATTTAGATTGCTTACGACAATACGAGAGACGATTTTGACTGAGTATTCTTAATCTTTTTATCCCCATTGAATCTTTATTATACACCTTTTTATTTAGGTTAAGGAGAGGGATGAAATAAAAAATCCTTGGTTAAGAGTATCATCTATACGACACGCAATCTTTTTCTTACCTGACTTAAGACACTTTGACATTGGCATATGGAAACAAGCTTTAAAATAATAAACTAATTAAAATAACCATTCTATAAATTCTTTGACTTAAAAAATATCAAAACCACAGCACTTCTGCTCACTACACTCTCAACCTAACTCTACCAGAGCCTCTATATACAGGTATAGTGTAAGTAACAAAAGCACAGAAGCATGAGATTTTTATTAACACTCACAACAGATGCAAGTCTTACGAACAAATAGGTCAAAGTCTCTTTGATTAGCTATTACACTTCTACAGTTGTAAAACTCTGAAATGACGTATTCGATTTGGGATTTACGATGGAACTGTGTTCTTATCACAGTGGTTTGTACGTGTGTTAAGGTGTGATGGTGTTTTTTACATAAGATGGTTTGCATTTTGACTTTTCTTCATGTTATGTGGTAAAGTGAAAATGTCTTGATATTATAAGAGTACATTACAATTCTACGTTGTTTGTAATGTAAATTCTAAATAACATAAAGTTGACGACTAACATGAAATCAACACATCACGAAATACACCATATGACAAATATCGTTAAAAATATACATGAACAGACAATATAGTTTGAGAATTTTCAGAAATTCTCAAAAATGTTCGCCATGAAAACTGCGGTTTTCAAGATATATTATTGTAGAAACGACATAACCGTGCCGTACGTTGTCATTTTTCACGCGGAGCTCTGAGCCACCCGATGCAGTTCCTTCGAGAACGTTCCATTAATATTCTGCAAGACTGCACATGAACTGGCGTGGGGAATACGCATAATGTTACACTATACTATTAGTATTGTACTTGCAGACAAACCTGTTATGTAAAGATAATATTAATCACTTGGGTAGCTAATAAATAATCGAAGTAGAAAAAAAGTTTTGAGATTTATTTACATACTAGTGGACGCTCGCGGCTACGCTCGCATTATTTCAGGATAAAAAGTAGCCTATGACACTACTAAGACCTCATACTACCTACATACCGTTCAGCCGTTTTTGCGTGATAAGCGTGTATATAAACAGACAAATAGAAACACAGATAAACAGAAAGACAGAGAAACAGATAACATTTTTAATAATTGTTGGATTGTGTGCTACAGGTTTTTGTTATTAATCACTATCAGGTCGAAGTATCCTCAAACTTTGTTTTTTTATATATCAATGTTCAGTCTTCCGACCCTCTTCAGTTTATATGTATAGAAAGATTGTAGTGTTAAAATGTAAAAAAAAACTATTATTGAGAATACTCAATAAAAGTTTTTTTATAACATATCAATAGATATGGTATTGTTGGATTCAGATGAGTGGTACAATATGAGCGACCACAACTTTGTTCGTTGTATTCACTCAGCTAAATCCAGAGTTCTAATTTTAAAATCCAACTGTTTATTTTACATTTCCACAACTCCGAACTACAACTAAACTCCGCAGACTGAAACTCAAAGCTACTCACACAAACGCAACACACACACATACAAGCCCGTGTTGTATATTTATTGCCTTAGCAAAGCAAAGCATGGACGGAATGCATTGAATTATTCATCCGCCGTCTTGGACCGGGGAATAAGCACTGTCATATAAAAATATTATTACACTTTACGGCATAGAGATTTGGAAAATGGTTAAGTGCTAGCCAGTTGCTATTGAAAATGTATGAGGGGTGCTTACGCTGTTTGTTTTGTTTCAGAAGGTTGGTGGAAATAATCTGCTTTATTTTTCTTGGATAATCCAAATATTTCTTTCGAGTGGCTTAGTATGGTTTTACTCGCATGAATTCGTAATAAAGGTTGTTATGTCTTTTTTTCCAATTCTTCATAACTTTATAGACTTTATATTTATAAAAAAATGAGTACTAATATTTTATCTGTATGTAAAAGTATGTTAAGTTATAAGTACCTACCTGGTGGACAATGGCTTTTTGATCAAATCGAATCGAAGACAGTCGTTAAATCAACTCGAAGCGATCGAAAGATTCCTCGTCAGAGTTGGCGTTATTTTAACTTAAACGAAAGAATCCAATCAAAAAGTCTAGACCAAAAGAAATTACATTTTTGATTCTGATATCAAACTGTGCCTAAAGTAATTGGGACTTGAACTAGAAACAGTAAAGTTAAACTTTATGATCATTTTAATCTAGAAGAGTAAACTTACATAAATTTAATCCGCTTTCATCGAAAAATAACGACCCTTTCGGATTAAAACTTAATAATTTATTCTGCACCCCAAAGCTCATGATTGAAAGCCTTCAAAACTTTCTATCTACGGTTTAAAATATACAAGATCTTATCTCTCCAAACCCTAAAAGCCTTTGCGGCCTTTTTATTTCTATAAAAGAGAACTTTTCTAATATTTCAAGTTAGCGCCTCATCTTTCTTTCATCCTTTTCAAAACCTGACTTTTGAATACTGATTTAAAACACCACTTTGTTAAGTGTGGGATTGTTTACGATACGATACCGATATAAGTAAATTTAAGTCTACACCTAATGTATATACTTATTATTGTAATGCTATAACATCTGTAATGTTTCCTATAGATCCACTACCGACTCTTTCTTTGCCATGGTTTTTCTAAACAGAGAGACAGCGTATATTGCCGGATGACAAGAAAATAGCACGTTCCGTGAGACTAGAATGCAAATAAAGGCTTAACCGACGAGAGGCTGTCGCGGGGAATTACATTCCACATCCGACTGTGTCGAAGGTGACTGGTTGTAGTATTGACGTAGTGGGAGTAAAGGCTCGGGAGGAATAATAGATATTTGTTTCATTCGTTTGCCACACTCTCGTGTTGTATTGAGATGATGCAAAAGTAATAATTTGTAGTGTTTTGAAAACCTGCAGCTGCTGGTGAGATATTTCTTTAGGCGGTACAATTTTTTTATTTCTTAATAGTTTTGAATTATAATTGCTGTGTAAGGAATTGTAGATAATGGCACATGTAAATGTTTACTAACTGAAAGTGGACTGAGAGAACCTGGTCGCTTTTATTGTGCCGAAAACTGTTTCACTACGCAATATTTGTAAATATAATTTGCTCGCCAACAGTGCAACTCTTTCCCAGAATCTGTTGCTTTAAAATAACAATTTATAAAACTCCGAGAGAAGAGTAAACCGGTTTCTGTTAGGAAAGCGTGCTAGATTAAAATAGCAAGGTAATAGTATCAGTCGAGTTATATTGAAACGTGAGCCTATCCACAAAAAACTGTGTTAGAAATTAAATGTGATGTATTTATTAAAAAAAAAATCAATCAATTTTTCAAATGCACCCGGAAGAAGCTAATCACCGTAACACAGACGCACCGGCGTCCAGTACGGTGCTTTAGAGATATATATGTCAACAAATAATTTAGAATTTAGTTTTTTTTTTTTTTTTAATTTACTCACCGCTTCAGAATGCACCGGATGCACTGCAAACAGCAGCGCGGCGAGCGTAGCGAAGGGGCGTCGCAGGCGAGCCACCCGCGCGCCCGCGCGCGCCACCAGCACGCAGCACGCCGCGTGCAGGGACACGTTGCACGCGTGCCACCACCACGGGCGCAGCCCGCACACCACGTGGTTCAGTCTGGAACAATTGACACGGTGTTAAAGCTACAGTCACATGGTATAAAGAGAAGTACACACAATAGAGGACCGGAGATAGAAACATATGAGAACGTTATAATCTCGTGATTATTTATTTGAATAAAAAACTAACGCAACGCGTATATTTCAATTAAAAAAACTGTGATTGGTTGGAAATAAAAAAGGTAAAAATTTAAACAAGTGATGGTAACGCAGTGGGTATTTTTTTTTTCTTGCTTTTTGTGTTAGATTGGTCACTTTTTCTATAAGCGTTACAGCGAATTAAAGAATTATTAAAGTGACGATCTTAAACTCGTGTTTCGTAACGATAGAATAGAAAACTTTAATGTTATAGTGGGGTACAGACAAGATCTGGCCTATGCAGCTGAAGTATAAGATTAAACAAATAAGATTATTTCCGAAAACATGCGTAAATCATCATGCCACCCAAGGGTATATAAAATGAACAGAAAATTATTACATTAAGCCGTTTCTTATAACGAGTTAAGTTATCAAAGTAGCGAAGTTAGTATCTAAGTAAACAGTCAACACTTGAAGCTAAATGAGCTGTGAAAATTAATACTCCGTTTTATCGCGCTCGGTGAGGTTACTATATATTTATAATACATTATGGAATTGATACTATATTTTCAATAAACCGAAAACATAATAAATATAGTTATTTATCTAGTTAACATACTTGCTTACTTTCTTTTGCTTAATGCACACAAAAGAGTCGTGACGTGCAACTGCAACGCTGAGAAAAAAAAACGTCTCCAATTTATGACAGTAAAGAACTTTATTAAGCCATATCTATATTTCGTATTTTTACATAATACTTAGTTCCTGTTAGAGGAGGATGGAAAATAGGGTAAAATATATACATAATTGGTATAAACTCAGACAAAATTACTGAAGCAGTATAAAAAACTATCGATAACGTCTGTGAACAGTCATATTCAAATTAAAACACTATTGTCTTACTATTAACTCAGGTACTAACTGTCAGATGGTAGCTCCCTTAGGGCTAAAGACAACGGGCACAATGGTTCATTAAAACGTAGAATTGATGGAAACGTCTAGACTATAGCATGTTTTTGGAGCATTCATGATAATTTGCTCAGATGGGATAATATTAGTTCTCTTTGTTAAAAAGTTATAAGGGTTATTTATTTAAGACGTATTAAAATATTTTTGTACCAGATTCAGTGTAAAGCAGTGCTGTCTAGACTATTGTTAGGTACATAATAGGATGATCAATTTCATTGAAAACATAGTTATTATTATATCTGATAATCATATTTTTTTGAAGAAATTGTGATCTCAGATCATTACTTAGCAATATACTATGAGAAGTATACACGCTAAGCAAGTTCTGTCTACCTTCATCCAATCAAAAACATGGTGTATACATGTTTCTTTTTCTTTATTAGTTTAAAATTATTTTTTTGACAAATAGAGTTGTGTCAGACGTGATTCCATATAGAACAAACCTCTTTGTAACGCCTACAAAAACAAGTGAGCAACCTGACATAAATAGGTAAGCAACAAATATTATTATTGTCACTTAGTTTTAAACTTCCTACTCTGATTGATGCTCGAGGTTCCTACTACTATTCACTGATATGTACGTGTCAATTACTCTTATTCGGATAAAAAATATTATCAAAAATATTCCAAAATGTGTCTACAGCAATTTGCAAGTGCAGTGTATGTGTGTGTGTGTGTATAATATTAGCTGCACTTGGCAGATGCACCCCTCGTGTCGTGCGTCAAGTTGAATGCGCTTGGCAACCACACGCGAGCTGAGGATGCATGCACAGAGTTAGTAGTTGCAGTTACGAGGCTTTGATTCGCTCAAAAATAGTATTTATTTGAAATGTTTTCTTATATCTCACCACAATTTCATGTCGAAATTACTACTTTCTACTTGGATACAATTAATATAATTAAGACTTTTTTTATTATATGAAAATAGGTAATTCATTTTTAAAAATGGCTGTGTATGTAGTCAAAATCTATCGAAAGTCAGAATAGTAGTCAATATTTTAATCCAGTATAAGGATACAACATACAACGGGCGTTGTCTTGTAGTTACACATAATACTATGTATTACTTCTAGTAAATAAAAGTGTGTTACTGATAGTATTATATAACAGTCTTTTTGTTTCGTTTTTGTGCTCTACCAGGACACGTAGATCACATTCCTTTTTGGCTTCTAACGATATTACACAACAAATCAGACAAGAACAAATTGATACAGAGCATTATAATGTTGTTCTAATGCAGATTGTTGTATTATAAAAGGACAATTGCTTTGTGTTTGACCTAGCCTTTATTAAGTAATTTTCATATATTCAAAGATGATGAATTCATGCCATAAGTTACATGCCTTAAAACAATATAACAACTATAAGCAGTATCAAATCAAATAAAATTGACACTAGAGGTTACTACAAGTTAATTACTGCCACTATTTAAACATTCAAGAAGAAATAAATAAACACATTGTTACAGACAAATTATTATGTCAAGAATTTAACCTAAACACCTAATCTTAGAGCCGCTCTGTTTGTTACTATCTCCTATCTCAGCTCCGTATTAGATCTCACCTCCAGGGCAGACAAGGTTGGTGATAAACAACTCTTACTAGATTACTGTTCACTTTACTGCTAACTAAATCTTCCATTAACTAGACCCGAGCTGTTAGAAAAAGTATTAAATAATTCCGCTGCGAGCTCGCAATAGGGTACCTGAGATGTTTATTTGATAGTTTTTATGACTGCTGGATGATATTATTTTCCATTAAGAGTTTCTATCTTATATGCTCTAAGTCAGAATGAGAGCAAAAATATTTGCTGTGAGTGTTTTATGATATGAGGGGCGCCCCGCGGTTTTACCCACATTAATGTGGTATAAAAAGTCGCCTATGTTTTAATCCAGGTTTACCAGATTTCATTCATATCGATTGAGCCGATTGCGTGTAAAGAAGTTACAAACACATACACAAACTTTTACCTATGTATACATTATATAATATTAGACAAAAATATCTTTTGGTATTTTGGTATATAATATGTATTATATCCGTTATCTAGTACCCATGATACAAGCGTAAGCTTAGTATGGGGCTAGATAGCGCTGTGTGATATGTCCTGAAATATTAATTTTTATTTTATTTTTAATTTAAGAAGATAAATCTCCATCCTTACACACATATCTTCCTTCATAAGAGCTCAACAATTCAATCTTTTAGCGTAACGACGGTGATTTTGGAAGGCGTTGTGACATTGCAATTTATGTCTTGTGCCGTCGTAATAAGTTACACCGATTCTGGCTCCAAGCCACTGCATTTATAAACGCGGGCTGACTGGCACGATGGAGCGGGTAAGGTTTAAATACACATACGGGGTTTTATTCTGTTTTACGGTTAAAGATCAAACTTTGCTTCAAAAAATACACGAGATATCATAAAAAGTTGACTCGATTACATATGTATGTAATCGAGTCTATTTTACTTCCAAGTGAGAATCAAATTTAACTCAGATCAGATCAGCAGTTTGAACGAGTGTTGGGAAAAATATTATACACACACACACACACACACATTTTATACTTTTGCTGTTTTGCCTTGCTTATGGGTTTAACTCCATGTTATGAATAACAATTTTTTTACTACGCTTGTTATACAAGACGAAAGATTAAGTATGCATACTCACCAACTTAAGCCTTCATATTAGGTGCATGTGGCAAAAAATATGGCAGAATAATACAGCTAATGCAAAAGAGCGCCAACATCTTGTTAAACTTAAACTTTAATTTCCATCCCATATGTTCCTGTCCCTACAAAGTAGTTCCTAAAAGTAGTCCTTACGTAAGAGGGCGCATCAGCGCGACATTTTCCACTGAAATATGCTCCACTACGTCTTTTGCAACTAAATTACAACGCAAATAAATTGTACACTACATGTAGACGTTTTTGGAGAAAAAAATGTTTACATAATGAAAGCGTGTAAATATAGACAATTATATGAATTAGGTTTTTCTAGGCAAGTATCACACTTGCCTTTGCCTTGCCTCGATTGCAGATTATAACGTCGCTTAACATCAGGCGAGTGGTTGTCTAACGTGAGCTATCTAGTATAAAATAAATGAAAAACAGATCTAATGTAACTTGTTGTATAACTAATGTTTTATGCACAAAATTTGGATTTGTTTATGTGCTAATCTTGCATTATATAGATATTAATTTAAAAAAGTACTAACTGGAACTGGGACTAAAAACCTACTACATATTGGTAATGATTGTGAGCAAATCAATTATTCAAATTTAAGCTTTACTTGCTTTGTAAACTCACACACTTCATATATATTGTATAAAGAAATTGCAAACATTATACTAATTAATTACTTGTTGGTGTTATGAGACAATTTTCATGATGAAATCATTTTCTCTCCTCGGCAATCACAAAAAAGATAATTCTCCAAAAAAAAAAGATTTAGTAAAAAAAATGTTTTATATATTACTCGTACACGTGTTAAAAAAGGTAAACAAGGTGTTGGAACAAATCTCCTAAATATTTCACGTGTAAACTAATTTACGCGAGTTTCGCAAGTCGAAGTAAATAATGTGCGAGCAAGTTGACAGCCAGCTTGGCGGCGTGCGGCAGCTTTCTTATATACCTAGTCAGGTCATAAGTATTGTCACACAGTAAAAACTTTTCTTTTAGAATGCTGGCCACAAAAAAGTTTATTGAATTCGAATATCGAATTGTTCATGAAAATAATAATGTATACTTATTAGAATTTCACTTTTTTTTTAAATATGGAGTGGACGCTTAAAGAAGACCGTGTTGCAGTTATTGCATTGCATCGTTGCGGTTACGCGCCAATTCAAATTTTTGACATACTGAAAAATTTGAATATAACCAAAAGATTTGTTTATCGTACCATCAAACGATACAATGAAGACTCTAGTGTAGATGACAGGTCAAGAAGTGGTCGCCCTCGGTCTGTTAGGACTCCAGCAGTGATAAAAGCTGTGAAGGCGCGAATTCAAAGAAATCCCAAACGTAAGCAGAAACTGTTGGCCCTTCAGATGGGGTTAAGCAGAACCACGGTGAAAAGGGTGTTAAATGAAGACTTAGGGCTTCGGGCATATCGAAGAAAAACAGGACATCGTTTGAATGCTCGTCTAATGGACCTGAGACTGAAGAGATGCCGCGCTTTGTTGAAGCGGTACGCGGGAAAAAAATATCGAAAGATTCTTTTTTCGGATGAAAAAATTTTTACCGTAGAAGAGAGCTACAACAAACAAAATGATAAGGTGTACGCACACAGTAGTGAAGAAGCGAGCAAACGTATTCCGCGTGTCCAACGAGGTCATTTTCCATCCTCGCTCATGGTATGGTTGGGAGTTTCTTATTGGGGCTTAACAGAGGTACATTTTTGTGAGAAAGGTGTAAAAACGAATGCAGTTGTGTATCAAAATACAGTCCTGACGAACCTTGTGGAACCTGTTTCTCATATCATGTTCAATAACAAGCACTGGGTATTCCAACAAGATTCGGCGCCAGCTCATAGAGCGAAGAGCACACAAGACTGGCTGGCGGCGCGTGAAATCGACTTCATCCGGCACGAAGACTGGCCCTCCTCCAGTCCAGATTTGAATCCGTTAGATTACAAGATATGGCAACACTTGGAGGAAAAGGCGTGCTCAAAGCCTCATCCCAATTTGGAGTCACTCAAGACATCCTTGATTAAGGCAGCCGCCGATATTGACATGGACCTCGTTCGTGCAGCGATAGACGACTGGCCGCGCAGATTGAAGGCCTGTATTCAAAATCACGGAGGTAATTTTGAATAAACTTTATTGTCATAAGAATCTATGTTTTGTTAAGTTCATTTTGGTATATAAATGGTTACATAAAGAATAAAGTTGTTTCAATTATTTTATATTAAACATGTGACAGAATTTATGACCTGACTAGGTATACTAACATACTAATATATATATATTTATATTTTACAGATATTATATTACATATATTATATTGCTTGTGAATTAGAATGCTTTATTGCAATCGTAATGTAATTTGGTTTCAGAAAAGGTTAATTTTGTCATAAAAAGGCGATACCTATGTATTCTTAAAACATAGTTTATCTAAACATAAGTATGCGCTGTTTTTAAATGAAATGATTTTGTAATGGAATGACTAAGTAATGGACTTACTCGGCCGATGTGACTTTTTACATGAGAATAATACAAGTTATAATAATTTGACAAAAGACGAAAAAATCGCTTAACTTATATTTTTTAGCAATTATAATTACTTACTTAAATGTTTAGAGGACGTACAAAAAAGTTTTTTACTAAAATAACTTTCTTGGCGAGAGAGCTGCATTATTAGACATAGGGAGTTAATAATAAATCAAGCTTTGTACTTCTTTTGTTCGTGAAATAAAACGTTTTATGGAGATTCAGATCAAACAACCTTTCCAGAGGTTATCAAATGTTTGACTGAAGTCAAACACGAATATCGGATAGGTGAATACTTTTACTTTTACTTTTTTGAAGCAAGTATAGCCATACATGAAGCCACGGATCGACATAAATGGCGATTATTGGTCCACCAAGTGGGTCGGGACCATCACGATGCTCAGCAGTGAGCAAGCAACTAAAGGAAGGAAGGAATACTTTTTAATACACGAGGCTCCGTACAAAACATTACCAAAGGTTTCTAATATATCAATTAATGTTTTTTTTTTCTAAAGTTTCAGATAATTTATAGCCGTACTAATTGTGCAGCAAATTGTCATATTTCTTATTAAATGAAAAAAAAACATTACTAAATATATATTTACCTAAAAAAACAATCTAAGATATTTAAATTTAAAGCGCACCCTACCATGTTAATTTATACTAAAAAAAAACTTGTGTTGAGAATCAAATCAGCAGCCCCTCATTACCACCCCGAAGTGGCGAGTACTTAATGTTCAGATTTCCACACAGCAGTGGATGAAACAATTCTAGGAGCTAGCAGTAGCAGCCATTCCATGCAGTCAGACATAACGCCGTGCTAAAGTCACAGCTTAAGACCTGCTAGTTTACATGTAATACAAATTATTTTGGAGGAGTCATACAAATTTAATAAACCAGGTTTTGTAGAATCTTTACTTTATTATTGCTCAGCCAACTGCGATATTTGGACGCGAGTACCAAAGCACAGCAAGCGCGAGCCTATCATGCATACAAAAACCAACTCAGTATTTGCTAAAATGGCTAAACGTGGGGCTGGTGCAACGTAAGAAAAGACAATTATGAGGGCTTGATAACGCGTTGTATCTTAGATGCTATCTAATTTTCACAATAACATAGTCTTAAAACTATTTCAAAAGGATAACTCATACTAGATTGCGTCACTTCACAAGAACTTACTAAATATATTTTACTCTCGGCACATAATTTTGTATGACCTCCAGTACTAGAGTCCATTCTTAAGCCCCGTTCTACTTAGTAATAGGAACGAATGGTCCGTGCCCGTCGCCGCTGTCCTCAGATAAATTCCCTCCCGTAATGTGAACTAACAACGCTTGCAAGGGAAAATTTCTGCAGAAAATTAGAAAATTAATAGCTACAAGGTCTAAGATTGCATGCCTTAATTACCGGCTGGAATAGGATAGCGGCATTCATTATGGGTGGTGAAAAATGGCGCTGTTTTCTCGTTCGGTGGCGTACGGCGACGATCCTATTAATTACGTGAGGTTTATGGTTGCCGATATCTAACTATCATCATAGCGGGGCCATAATGTAGATGGAAGGCACGTTCTATTATTTTTTATGCAAGCTGAGAGACGAGAGCATAACATAAATTGATTGATATACTTAGTGTTTGAGAATTGTAATACAGTGACATAATATTTGGAATACTAAGCACGTGTTTTACGTAAGTATTTTCGTGTTATGATATTTTACTATAAATTGCCGAATATAGAAATGTAATGTCAATTATTCATTATTTGGTAGATAAATATTGTAAATATGCAATTTTGTTGCACTACAGACACTGACTTTAATTTAAGAAAATTATTATATGTCTACTAAAAGTATACATTACTTTATATTATGTGGTCTATGTATGTTGTGTCTTATGTACACCGAAATCTTCTGCCCAAAAAAAATAGCTATGCAGCATTGGATAAGTATTGTTTATTTTGTTCAAACCTTGCATCACTTGTCTTGTAAAATAACGTAAACATACAGCGTCATACATCGTTCAAAGTGTTACTTACTATAACACAAAACACTGCCTTATCAACCTAAACCACACGAATCGTTTAGCGTTGTCTATCTCACATCGCAGCTGTCTGTTCCACGACATACTGAATATTTTGCACATCAACTGGCAATAAAACGTGTATGTCTTGAGTAGTCTGTTCCTTCTGCTAGCTTTGAACTGTTGAATTTATACTGCTTGTTATTCTTTGCTTACAAGATTATATCTGTTTTGCAGTGTCTGGTAAAATGTGAGCGCAGATCCTGTCGGTGCATGACTTGCAGAAGTAATGTGTTACTGAACAGAAACTGAATACTAAAGGAATACTTATTTAGTTAGAGCATACAATCAATCTGAGTGATTTGATAAAAAGCAATCAATTAATGCTCAGAGAGAAAACAACTGTAATGACACAACGACACATTTAGCCATTTAGGTACCAGGTAATTCTGTCAGTAAATATTTACGTTCGAAAACGTTGTGTAAGTCAGCTTAATAATATTAAATTAAAATAAGATAACGACAATGTGTAATAATAAGTGCATTGTGTATTTTTGGAGCAAGTGATATTGTTTTTGTCAAACGCACACTTACAAGCAATCCATCAAATCATTACAATATGAGCTAACCACATATCTTATGAGCTTACCAAAATGTTTAATTTTATACTCAAAACATAACAGCAACGATTTCCACTAGTAGTTGTCTATTTCACTACCCTCAGTTACAAAGCCTGTCTTTCAGATAGTCATATCTCCAAACGTGACTACAGAAGAGCTACAATATCACATGTTCCAACCCACTTGGCTGATCCGACGCAAAATATCAAAAGATACGATTCCTTTGTGTGTTCTTAGATTGTCTCCGTGTGAGTCACCTAGTTGTTGAGAAATCTATTTTGTTGTAAGAAAAGAATTTAGTCCAGCAGGCCTACCACAACGTTTTTAAAAGCAGTGTCATTGCCGCTCGGCTGCGATTCCGCTGAAATTCAATGCTGCTAATATTCGTACCACAAGCTTATGACGTAATATCGCATTCCAGCGGATTTCAAGCGGATTAGGGATGAGACACTAAACGAATGATTTCGCTAAAACTGCATAAAATGAAAGAGTTTGTGATAAAATATAGCACAACCTATAGTAATTTTGCTTTCAAAATTTGTCACTGTCACTGATTTGAAAACAGTTCTATATTTTCTTTGAAACTATCGTACTTGTGTGTTGCCAGATATCGGCTTTAACCGTATTTAGCTCTTTTCAAATACATAATGTAGTAAAAAAGCACAATAACAATTATAAATAATAATAATAAATAAATAATAATAATTATTATTACAATTATAATTTAATAATTATAATACATAGAAAAAAATGAGACAAACATATAATTGCAGATTGAAAAGGCACAATTATTTGTGTATGTTTGGTACATAATTTGGTACATGAAGAACACAATATACCTTCAAAGGGTGTTTACAAATAATATTAATTGTTGTGTGCGGGCCGGTCTATTTGTTTTTTTATTATATATATGTTATTGTGTTATTGTGAATCGGACTCGCGATTCTTGGAACTAGAGGCTGAAATTCTACCAGCAAAGCTACGGGTCGGTAAACCAAAATATTGTCAGTGAAATTGTAATGAAACTAATGAAGTCTTATGAAGACCTTATGAAGAACTTATGAAGACTCTGTAGTGACGGACGAGCAATTAAAAAGGCAAGAAAAAACAAGTGACATCAAATACATGACTGATGACAGATTATTTCTGCGCACCACCAAAACACGAGATGCTTAAAAAAATTATACCACTACTACTAGTGTGATGTCGACTTTATCTAACTTGTAAGTACAAATTATATAAAACCCAATTTACGCTTATTCCATTTCCAACATTTTACATTTTCCAACTTTTTTCCAAAGTGTTCGTGCTTATTTGTATACAGAAATGGTACGAACTGCCAGATCACTATGTCTTATTCTCTTTTTTGCTTGTGTGTGTATAAAAAATGTCATGTACGGTATAAAAAAATACTCTGGTAGCACTGAATGATTTTGTAAACAAACTACCATAACAAACTGCCTATAAATTATAACTGTTTTATATATAGAAACGCATTGGATCCCCGATTTAGAGGTGATACATTTGGTGCTGCATGAATACTACACAGTATGATGGACAGAATACCGCATGAATGTGTTCATGCACAGTGAAAAACTTATCTAGATAAACCAAACACTTTGGATACGCTTCTTAACAAAAAGTTGATTTCTTCAAGCGGCTTTTTGTTCTCGATACAAGCTGATGGAACGTGGTGGATCACCATGACTGTGATCACGATACCAAGACGGTGACAAACCATCATCAACTTCTTACGAGCAAGCAAGGCTGCAGTCGGATATACTCCTTCTATTGGAGCTGGACGATGATCACATTCCTCTGCAAGCAGTATAACCACTTAGTAGACGAACGTTTACTCGTGTAAATTACTTTTCTGAGTGAATACTCTATACATAAGATGTGGATACATAAACTTAAAAGTTTTTTTCAATAAATTGATGTTATAAGCTTGAATTTATTTTTACTGGACGACAGTTATTATGTTGGGGAACATAAACATATAACACAGAAGTTAGCTCTAATTAGTCATCCTTTTTAACTCTAAGATATCATTTAGGTTGTTAGCTTATGCGTTCTATATTGTGTCTCAACTATACTAATTTATAAAATAGGTGTGTGTGGTGTAGGCATAGTGTGTTGTACATAGTCTAACTATACTGCTTCTTTATACCTTTAAGCACAAGATGGGACCTATTTAAGATTTATGTTTAAATTAAACAAATAGTTATTGTACATTTTGTCTTATTAACAGTTAATACCCTATTCACAATAGTATATAACGAAGGGCACTGAGCAAGTCACTGTTCTCAAAGCTAGGCTACACCAACATTCTGCATAACGATGCCCTGCTGCGGTACTGAATCATCGTGATATTGCCACCTCATCTGCTGTGGCGGTAGTGTGATCTCGAACTGGGTCCCTGCTGTAGTTTTGGGTCGTGATAGTTGGCTCTTTAGCTTGCTGTTGGCTGATGAATAATAAATAGCTGCAGCTTGAGATTTTTTTTCGTTGCTCCACATATTCACTGGTGTTCGGTATTTTCGCAAAAATTGTGCCGAACCACACACACATAACCATTGTATATCAATTAAATTCAGTTTTCTTTCATATTTTCAATAATTCAAAGGATTTAAATGGAAAAATATCTCAAATACGCAAGCAGATAGCAGCGTTTTTAGCATCGCAAAATAATGTCAAATTGACAGCTCAGCGATAATGATTCCGCTGGCAATTAGACGTTATGGTACCGATTTAGGCAAAACGCCTAGGAAATGAATGAACAAAATCGCGTGACGTCATCAAAACCTCGACGCGCCGCGACACTGATTCCACCTTATTTAAACGTCAGAAACTAGACGTTGTAGTACCGATTATCGCAGCAGCACTGCTGCAGTACTGCTATAAGACGTTGTGGTAGGCCTGCTGGCGAGGTGTGATTTTATTTGTTCATATTTGATGATCAGTTGGTGCAAGTATTAATTCAGATGAACTGTGGTCTAATATTTAACTGTGCAGTGTACAAAAACAGTCGTCTAGCATTTCCATATTCTTTTATTGATTATACCCACATTGAAAGATTTTTTTGTTTTTATAAAAGAAAGAATATAGTTTAAAAACTGTTTAGAATCTAAGTAAGTTATTGTAGCTTGAACTAGACATATTTTAATGTTATGAATGTGAAAGTTTAGTGATAAAATAAGGAGGTTGATTTCAATTCTTTAAACACTAGAGTCAAATTTCTATTATTTCAAGTAAAGTTTCACTTGGAGCTTTTACGTTTTTCAAGATATAAAGCTTTAGCATCGTCTATTCTTCCGTTTGCAGCTGTAATTTAGTGCTACACGAGCTAAAAGCATTGCAAAATGTTCGCGAAATACTAAATACAAGCTTTTTATTCTTACATCTAGTGATATCTTGTTTCTGGATAGTTGTAGGATTTAATAACTCCTTCCTTGCACAAAAAAAAAACATGAATGATGAGCACACTAAATAGAAGCAAAATTTGCTAAATGGAACAGTTTTTTTTATTTAGATTGAAAGAAATACACTTATCCTCTATTTAAAACGTATCTAACTCTACTAATAATATAAACGTAAAAATAAGTTTACTAAGAAAAACTTCTCGATCATTGCCAGATTACTTACCTATTTATTTTTGATATAAATAAATTCATTTATCTCGGGTTACTCACGCTGGTTTAAACAGTGATTATATTCAATTATGTATACGGTGATAACTTCTAGTTTAATATATTCAAGGCAATAAACCAATAAGTGTATGTTAAACAACGGTTACAGAAAGACCGCAACCATGTATAACTTGCAGAGGACGTGTTAAAGTCCCAATGGGCCATTAGGCCATCGGGAAAGATTCCCGATGTCGGGTAATTCCTGGGGGTAATTTTGTAGTGTAATTGTATGGACCTTATAACTACGAGACACCTTACACTATAATGCGGTCTAAAAGGCCTTTTAATACTATTTATTCTAGAAAAAACCTTGTTTTCATGCGAAATCAAATGATATATTATGTAATATTATTGTGAACCATGACTTATAGCTTTGTTACGAATAAATGAATATGAATATGAAAACGATGAGCACCGATACTTAACACTCGTTTACAGGGGATAGACTAAGAAGTTTACTAACAGAAGTGTCTTGAGATATTTATATTATTTAAAAGTCACGTTAAATTGTTTGGCATGCATCGTTTTTTTTTTTTTTTTAATAATAAGACGAGGAGTCTTCGAGGTGTAATTTCATTGGGTAATTCTGTTGGGTAATTCTGTCGGGTACTTAGACACTGTTTATGTTCCAGGGATTATGTAAAGTTGGATACTGTCCGTTATGTTATCTGGGAGTTAATAGATGTAGGTTTTAATTGTCAAGTGATAAATTTATTTGGCTTTTGGCTAAAAATGTATGCATAATGTACATGTAATAAACAAAAATTGAGTTAAACAATGAATAAAACTACTTTATTTAACGAATTAAATGTTTTTTTTTAAATACCAAATATATAACAATCAAAACTGATGGTATGAACTAGAGTGTTTTTAAATCTGTTATGTGTGAAAAACTTACTATACCTTATCGCATTCAAAACTTTGTTGCAATATTGTCTACTGTGTATAACATAATATTCTAGTTGCAGTTATCGTTATGCAAGTCGTGCCATCACAACTTGCGACGCCGCCGCAAGAGGAATGCCTAATTAGTGGTCGACAATATCACATTGTTATATCTAGTTGTGGTCGATAGAGAAATAATTAAAATTTATAAACTCTGGCCAAGTTTTTTTTTGTATATCTCTAGTAGTTATATGATGTCACGCTCACTCGACCTCGATAGCCACTTACAGGTAGTACAATTTTATAAAAACATCTCTAAAGCTTTGCAGTCAAATTTTAGGAAATGCCGCTGTTTTTGTAAGGATGCCATTTCCTTAAAATTGTCTAGAGATTATAACCTTAAATGCTTAAGAACAGCGTCATTGAGTTATCTGGTATTTTAACTTAAACTGAAAATACTCTGATTTAATCTTAATTTCAATAACAAACTGTGTTGCATTGAGTGGATGCCGGTTGTGTTATTTCAGAAATTAGCCTTTTCTTGCATTATGTCAAAAGCCACAAATTTCTTACTACATTCGTAGCATATCTACTACGAAAAATAAGAAAGTGATACCTACACTAACTCCGCCTTAAAATCTACTCGACACAAGTACCTTTAAAATAAATTTCAAAACCTACACAGTCTTGAATAATCAAGTTGACAATTCCTGCCCTTTTCGCTCCTATTCTCGAACTCTATTTCAAATTCCACTTTCGAGGCAAATAAAATTACGAAGGCACTTTGCTGCATTTTAATGGCTACGTTTTATTTCTACGCTTGTCTTCCCCTTGTCCATTAGAGTCGATTCCAAGTGACAACACTCTCTGTGGAAATCCTAGAGGTCGCTGCAAATTATAATTGACACAGCCTTTTAGTAAGTGGACGGATGAATGGATTTAGGGTTTTGTTTGTTTCCTCTTTCTCTCTGAAGATCTTCTTCACTTGTATTACTCGTTACTGAGGGCTATGATTCCCCAGCAGACTGAGTTAAAATGTTGAGTACTTGTATTTTAAACGAGACAGACAAGTATTCGCTGAATGAATAACGCTATTATGTGTTTTAATAGTTATACAGTGTCAAATATTGGCATTATGTATCAAACCATAGTAATTTAAAAAATAGGTAATTGTTAACGAGATCCAGGACAAAAAATGAAACACATCATTTATTCCTCAATAATCTGCTAGCACTACACAAATCTACAAAACATCTCAACGCAAATTCGGCTCCAAAACCGAGCGTAAAGTTAACGAACGGCCCAAAATACGCCCCGCACTGTTCACAAATAAAATTTTATTGGGAGAATTCGTGTTCGCGTTGTAGTTAAGCACTTTCGCGCGAGTTTTCCTTTCGCATGAATTTGTTGCGGGAGTTAGGCTCTATTGCACAAAGCTATAGACTACTGTGTACACCTCTGGCATTTATTACGATACATATATGAAATTTTTTATTTAGTGAGCAAAAGATCATGCTTTTTGTTAGCTGTCCTAAATGCAGAGGATAGTAATTTTTTGAAAACCAAACTGCATAATATAAATAAGAACAGTCTTTGCTCAACAGTCGAGAAGCAAGATAGGGGATAACAAATAATTTTTCATAGTAGATTTAGTAATAACAACCCAAACTAAAAAATCATTATCCTCAACTAGATCGAATATGTCCTAATAGTTACCACGCAAAATAAACTAGCAAATGCAATAAGTATCTAGTCTTCCCTCTTTCCTGCGGATTACATTTCCTTCAGATTTCTTTCAGCCAATACATCTGCCTTCATACTGGCTTGAATCCACTTCAGTTCCCGACGCCAATATCCATTCACGTAAAATATGAAATGAAAAGAAATCCCGGAAGTTGGCAATCACATTATTGCCCCACGTCGAGCTTCATTACGTACCTGGTGCAGAGCTGCAAGCAGATAGAAGGTATTGGCAACTTTAATGTAAGTAGTAAATTAACTAACGCATATTGCATATAATTAAAATAAGTAAGTGAGAGTGGCCAACTCTGGTGTCTGGGTTTTGAAACCCTCCTAAAATGGCCTCTGAAAAGGCTCAACGACTGCAATACTATGACGAATAGCAGCAAAAATTTATGTTTATAAAATAAATTAAACATGTCGATATAAAAGTGTATGTAATAAATAAATACACTTTTTTTTATCTTTCCTATCTATGATGTAATACCCCACAGTTTGGATTCACTCTGTAATTTTTCATTTCATCTCATACGCATTAAAAAGGCTTCGACGGAATCCTCTTACTTGTGCTTTAACGATGTATTAAAAAGTTTCAAAGAGAATTTCTCCGTAATAACCTTTTTACCTACATAAAGAATACATGTAAGTACAAAATTAGTCTGTCGTTTGATAAAGCATGTGAGGCTTTATAATGTAAGGCTAATATAAAGATCCTATAAAAGTAAAGAAACAGTAAAAAATATCAAAACTCAAATTAAAAAGTTTAAAATTTTCAGTTTTACTTATTAATAACATTTATTTGATATTTTAAATCGCTTAAGTAGGCAAAAGCTTTGGCAAAGGCAAGAAACTGTCTTACCACCAGCGTTAATTATTATCAAGTCTTGATCAAAACTATGGACCAGTTGCATAATATACTCGAATTTATAGCAATATGTTGTACTAAAATAATTAAACGAGTTTAAGAATCATTGTGCAGTTATAGCCTCAAGAGTTAATCTATCAGTTTGAATAAAAGCAAGTTAATACTGCCATGCTTACTGATTAGTAAGCTCCGGTGGAGGCAGTCATATAACACCGAGCTCGGCCACATTCATGCTCTCAATTTAATCAACGCGCCTGTCTTACATGGGTGAGAAGGCGGCTTGACCAGGATAACTTGTATTATTTTTCTTAGTCTAAAATTCTAACAGAAGAGTTTTTTTTATACCGAATAGGCCTACATCTCATGTGAAGCACCATCTGTACGCTAAGATGTCTCAAGCTTGCCTAGAAAAAAACTATTTACTTTGGATTTGTTAGAATTTTAGAAAAAATACTGTGGGTTGATTCGTTTTTTTTTTCATGTTGCTTGGAATGTGTCCTAAAGTACTTATTATTTATTTTGTAAATAAAGAATCATATAGGTACTCTATTTCTCATTTTAGTGTCGTTGAATGATTACTTATTATGGCTGCTATCATTTATTTGAGCTTTTTTACTCATATAACACGACACCCTTTTTCTTTGCTAAAAACATTGATCCCACCAAAACATTCTGTAAAAAATTAGCCAAGTTTCGATGGAGCTGCTTGCTTATCTCTAAAAAGTAATGAAATCTAGACAAGGTTGTGCCAAGTCTAAGGTTCTTTACATCGATTTCTTTATTATTATAGTGTTATATATGACTGGCCGTTGAACATTCTTTATTCGTTAGTGGGTACAAATCAATTGCCAAGTCACACAACATTAACTATAATAATAAAGAAATCGCAGTAACCAACCTTAAACTTGGCACGACCTTGTCTAGATTTCATTACTTTTTAGAGATAAACAAGCAGCTCCATCGAAACTTGGCTAGTTTTTTACAGAATGATTTTGGTGGGATTTCACTTCTTTTTGTAGAAACGTGGGCTTGTTGATTTATTTTTAGAAGATGTGTCCCACTACGCTACAATTTACAATGACAGTCGATTTTTTTATGTACCAATAGTAGAAGGGGTTCTACTATTGGGTCATTGTAAATTGTAGTGTAGCCTTACCATTTCTATAATACGGCTAAGACCAGCTGAGGGTTCTGTATCAGGTACTTCTGACCTTCGATTTTGGACATCAAATGATGCGGCCCACCTAGTTGAATATTTTTTGTAAAGGCGGTATGTCGATATATGTAATAGTTTGATTGGGCTCTTGTGTTTTCTAATCAGAGTCACCAGGTACTGCAGATTTTCGATTATCCTAGTTTTTATAGTTTTTCCTTTATGTGGCCATTAAACCCTAACTCTGTACCAAATTGCAGCTCTCTGAGTTTACGGGAAGTACTAGTTCTATTTTGATGATCATGAGCGAGTGTCATGTATGCGAAACTTTGCTTTCTCTTAGCTTCGGAACTAAATGATCTACCGACTTGAAATTTTGGATTTCGAGTGTGTCTATATAGTTTACCAGATGACGAAAATTTCAGTATTCTAGTCCTATCCAGAGATTCTCAAATAGGGGCCTGAAAATGCGGCGAAAAAGGCGTTCCAGTAAAGGATGGTACTGCAGTGTTTACTGCGCGCTTGACTTGGCGGGGGCACTGCCGTGCCCCCAGATTAAAAAGTAACGTTCGCTTAGAAACCTACTAAATTTATTTGTGAAAATGATAATGCCTTGGCATTCTAACACAACCCTGTTGATCTTGGTCTCACTATCTCCGACACATGGGCCACGGAAATTAATGCGGGCCCCGTACAAATAGTCATTTAGTCCAATAACCTGCGGAATGATTATTTTCCCAGCAATTAGTTAGACCGCGGCCTAATTTATGTAAACTTGCTCGTTCGTAGCCGCCAGGTAAGTGATGGAGGGACGTTCGTACGCACTGAGTGTTGGGAAATAATATGTTGGATGCAGAATAAAAATATTGACAGTATACTTCTGTTGTTACGTGCGTTATTTGTTTTAAATCTAGTTGTTAGAACAAAGACTGTAGATCTATATATGACCGGAATTGATTTATACAAGTTATTTTGAGCATGGTTGTAGCAGTATAATCGTGTGAGCTATAGGCTTATTTCTATCCTAAACAAACCCGACCGGAGCCACAAGTTTGAATTAAAAAGTACAGGAATCGAAAAATAACTTTATTTACTGTAGTAATAATATAGAAAAACATGGAAAAAGCAAACACACTACTTCTAATTACTACAAAATAATAAAAATGGGCAGTTAGATAATCTTTAGAAAATGCTCCAGCCCATTGCCCGAGGTAGCGTGCCCAGCATACTGGCCGCATTACCACACTGGATGACAATGTTGATACGTAAATAAATGTAACTACATAAAAATAATTTTGTTTATAAAATACTAAAAATACCCTTAAATCTTTTGCATCCACTTTATTTTAATGTGTCGCAACATCTTTACAAATTCAACACCAATTCATTTTAAATAAGTTTCATCCAATCTTACGCAATATTGCTTTCTGAATTATTCGCAGCCAGAACAATCATCAAAACCATAAGCTCTTCAGGGGCTTGGTGAACTGTGGGCTTAGCACTGTTACCTTATGTGAATTGTTTTTTTTTTTCTGATAGGGATTTTTTTTTGTTGATTTGTATATATACTAGGTATGTTGAATATTTATACACTTTGAGCATCTGAGATGTTTTTCTTATTTATAAGTAGATAATAATATAAGTAAGGTTATTTGGAGGTTTTATCATCATTATTATTATAGTGATATCTTCCAGGCAACTTAGTTTGAACTTAATGGACTAGGATATTAACATACACTTGTGTTTTTACTAGTTTCGTAAGTTATATATTAAGAATGACTTTAAAAAAAATGAATTGGTTTAGACCTATGCGTTTCTTTCATGTATAAAATTTGGAGACGTAAATATAAATTTGGAATTATGCATCATTAACCAAGCCCATGTTAACTCCGTCCATAGTTCCACACTCGGTCCCGGAGACCCCGGGGGTATCGTAAACCCCCACCTGATTCCCGAATTTTCACGTAACCTGGTGCGGGTTATTTTTCCAGCAATTAACCACGTCCGCTGGAGGCTGCGGAATCGAAATATTCATTTTACATGAGGCTTTGTGCGTGGACTAGTATTGTACAGGATAAGTCATAATTGTGTATTGTACGTCGAGAATTACTACAAAAATTTGTGATGATGACAAAATTTGTGTGTTTCACGTTAAGAGTAAATATCATAATTATTTAGTGATCATAATAATATTTTACTAGAGCCCGTGACGGCAAAGATATCTTTGGCTTAAGGCTACGAGATATGTGGCAAAAAGTGTTTATTGCTAGCAAATATTTATAGCAATCATGAAATAACGATATAAATATCGATGCAACACTCTGATGTGATATGAGTGACTCATTCGTAGTTACTGCTTAAAATTTTATTATTCAATTCTCTTACTTTTCACTGGAGATGTAGTTAATACGACATTGTAATAGATATAAAGAAAATTATGTATACCTACTCTTGAATCTACCTTGACTTTATTTATTTATTTACTTTATTAAGGCACACAAAACAGAATAATGTTCTTAAAATAACTGAATATACATACATTTTAAGCTGGTATCAACCCAGAAAAAAAACCAAAACATGGGTACACAGCTTGATCTAAATGTGATTAATAATCATTAATGACTGAGTCACGTCCCGCATTTCATGAGTCCACGGTTCAACAAATATTGCTGGCTCAGCCTCCCTATACCAGGCAGAGTTCAAGCAGCCCCGAGATAATAACGTGACAAAATAATGGCCACCGCGCAGTTTTAGCACACAATACACAGTTTTCAGGATGTTTTGATAACACATGCAAAAAAAAATGTTTTTCCTATTTTTAACATATTTTAATATGTAGTGTAGTTCATTGATTTTAATTGGCGTTAGTTTAAATAGAACTCTTGTGCTATTTTCTACTTCTTGGGGTTTTATGAACCAAATATTAAGCTGGGGACAATAATGGACGTACGTGTAAAATGAAAATACTCACACATAATTATAATAAAAACAGGCTTTCTGGATACGATAATTCAAATCTTAAACCTATATAATTAATATAATAAGCGTGCCTTTCTATTTATATATGTTTTAAAATTTTAAAAACGCTACTTCGTTTAAACATACCAACCAGATACAATGTATAATTAAGTACTTACAAAATTCTCACCAGTATTAATCCTGCGACAAACAGCTGGCAGCTACAATTAAAAGTTGAAAATTCTGTCTAATTCTCTGCTTTAATTATACCTAAAAATGACAAGCGTGCGTGAATTGAGGGCTACTTTCACCTGAACAACTTTCTAATAAGTACCTTTGAGAGCTGGAACCTGGACTGTCCGTAACTAGAGGGCTAAAAGTAGAATAGAATATAACTTTAATGTACACCATAAAAACACAAAAATTACAAACAGAAATAAACATACATAAATTAAAGTGTTGCACATTGGGCGGCCTTATCGCCTTAGGCGATTTCTTCCAGGCAACCTTTTGGATGAACATAACTTACAATTGTAAACAGGCGGCGTACAATATATATCTTATTTATAATTATTAAATTAATTGAAAGATACAATACACGCTCAATCCATACACATATACTATTAATAATACACATACTCAATACAACTTATACACATTATACAAACACAACATTACACAATACTTATATAATATGCTATAATGACGTTAAATAATGTTGATATATCATATTTTTTAAGTAAAGTTTTGGCAACTTTTTTAACAGCTACCTACTGTTGTATACCAACCGCCTAGCAACCGTATAATGTATGTAGTTAAGCGTAGATAGTATCGTACTAATCTAAAGTTAGTATGTCGTATATAAGTATTAAGTATTTATCGGACAGAAAGTAATATTTTGAGTAAAATCTCATAAGCTTTTCAAAGAAACGCGGCTTAGGATCTTTACTATATATTTGAATAAATTATCATCAGATTACTGGATAATTTAACCATTCCTTGTATTTTACAACAATGTTTTGAATAGAAAATTGTATGCAAGAATTTTTGCCTGTCTATAAAAAGAACCGTTCATTATTTTAATCGTACAAATTTTTAATTTATGAATAAAAAAGGAGTCGGTAACAACTCAGCCTCTATAAAACTTTCTCAAATATTCTGTCAAATTAATTCAAAAGGTGTAGAAAGAACGACCTTGGCGAACCTCCCGTTTTACTAACCTTTTTAAATATTAGCTTTTTACCTTCCTAGGTAACCGCAGTTTTTTCCAACAATGTCTATTTGTTTAAATAAAAGTTTACCTAAAATTACAACAGTATTTTCATGAAATACATTTCATACTCGCAAAGTCTTATAAAACACAATTTTTTTTTTACATCTAAAACGTTAATAAGTGATAACATATCATGAATTTCCACAATGAGTTAATTCCATTACTAATATGAAAAGATTTGTATGTGAGTATAATTTGATTTGAAAATATTATAAATAATAAAATAATAATACATATCGGGATATTGTACACAGCTCTATCTAGCCCCACTAGTCACTATTCATCTTGTCAACACATTAACACTCGTATGCAAGTAAAAATTTGAATTTAAAATTTGAATTACAATTCTTTGATCAAGGTTGGTTTTTTACCTGTAATTTAGTACAGATGAAACCAGCGACAAAATTTGAAAATCAGTGACTTGCAAAATCAGTCAAAAAGGGTCCTTTGAGACTGCACCTTACAATTATATAACCACCAGCTGATTCCCGGCCCATAACCGCTTGCGTACGAGCCACTACAAAGAGGCATTTTTCTTAATTAGGCTATTTTAATTAACTCAGACCCTCTTCAAATTATTCCGCTGAACAACTAAGCCTTCAGCCGTACAATTTACCTACTTGTGTATAACTTGGTTTCGCATACAGGGTTTAAGGTAGACATAAATATTGTTGCTTTATTGCTTCTAGTGATCTTCAAAGTAAGAGCGCACCGGTTTTTATTGGGTAGGCACGTTCCATCTCAGGCTGTTATATCTATAGCTTACCATCAAGCAAACTATGGTCAAGTGCAAACCCGTTTATTGATTGTAACAAGTAGCGCCCCGAACTCAGCGGAGGCAAGTTTTTGCTGGATGACCAAAAAGTGGTATTCCATATGACGTGTGCTTTCGTGGATTGCGTGACACGTTAAATTCGTAATAAGAATAATAAGAAAAAAATATTTATTGCACATATAATAAAATATAAAACAAAATCAGCAAAAAATGGATATATAATATATAATAGATACATATATGTATAAATAAAAATAAATGTTTCATGCCACAACCCCGACTTCGACTCAACATGTGCTTGTATGCGTATTATGCGAAAAATTAAGTATTCAGTTTGCTACTGGCGACCAGTAACCCTTTATAACGTACCCGCAGTTTTACGTAGTACCCTACAGGTATAAATTTTTGATTCCCTCCGGGTTAGCCCCCGTCGGGCTGGCGAAACAATTATTAGGAGGCCTATTAATCCCGCCTGAAAAATTCATGTTCTGCTTTAAAAGTTACACTAGAATTTAATTGAAAATAAAGGCTTTTCATAGATTCTGGTGGAAATTATGAATAGAATTCAACAATATTAAATATTTGATGTACAGAGTTGTGATGAAAAGCACAAAATCATTGGTCTTTCAAATCATTTACAAATGATTAGCTGTGGATTTTTTGTCCTTATAAAAGATGGGGTTGAATCTTACTACTGGGAATAGACATACTTAGTAGTTACAGGATTCAAATTTGTATCATTCTCGATGAAAACATTCGAAACCTTAAGTATATTAGTACTAGGTAAGCAAAATTAAGCAAGTAGTGTTAGTGTAGACTATGCTTGTCGGTTTAATCTAAATGTAATTTGACCCTATTATACATATTGCTATAATCTGAATTATTTCAAGAGAATAGTAAACTGAGTAATTCTTTATCCATAAAGAGAAGACAATGTTCTATCAATTATCTCAAGAAGATGAAGATGAAGGTGAAGATATTCGATACGACGACGGAGACCATTGTTTATGTCCGTCAAATGAGCTGTCCATATGATTATCTCTAATTTTCCAAATAAAATTGTAAAATTGCATTCTTGTTCGTATAATTAACTTACCAACACATTAATGCCAGGCGGAACCCCAATTGAAACCAAATTACCTGCTCTACTAACTTTTGCAATCAAAAGCATTTCAGTAGCTCAGTTTTACATGCACAAAAAAGAACTATGACGTCACTTTACGCCAACGAAAATCTAGTTTTCGCTTGGCAAAGGAGAATTTAAAACTCAAATGGAAACGCTGAACACTTGTGAACATGTAAATAGACGTAAAATGAAGTTCGTAATATTGGCTCACACATTAGTTGTTCAGTGACCAGTGATGTACTTTCAATCATGATTTATAAAACAACTTTCATAAATTATATCCTTACGTTTAAGATTTGTGCAAGTATTTTTACTCAAAATTAAGTATCAATATATATTTACAAGAGCCTCATTGCTATTGGAACCTTAAGTCATTCTTCTAGCAAGCCAAGCTACGCTTTTTAATTTATTACGTTACTAATATTGACTATAGTGAACGATGAAACAGCGTAATAATATAAGCAATTCTCTTCCTATCAAACAATTTTCCATTTATGGAGTATAATTATTTTCCATCGTTCACAAGGCCTGTTCAAAGACGCACAAATTGAATCTAAAATAATAAACTTTGTTGAGATCAAGGGACTCGTAATATGATTAATTGGTATTTTAATCAAAAGCATCGAGAATCAGGTTCGGATCGAGAAATAAGTAGGATTAATTTAATTCAGGAACAATATAAGATTTTACATAATATGATGAAAATAACTCGCTAATAAGGCCAATTAATTTACGAGGAAATTATTTTTGGATATTAATTTGACGTACTTAATCTCAGCGTTAATTTTAGATGGATGTTAGAAAATCGGTTAATCAATGAAGAAATTTGAAACTACAAACGTAACAAATTATACTAGTATATCAACACTTTCAATGCATTTAAACACTATTGCAAAGCCATAAATGCCAAGAAGTTATTGTTATTAGCTTAATTTACAATCAATCAGTTCAATTTTCGTTGAGTCAGTTAAATGATTTTAATTAATTACGTTTCAATAACTTAGAGAAAGATTGTTTAGCGCTAACAACTAGTTTTATATGAATTGACTCTGGATTCTAGACCATAGCGCTTTACATTTTAAACCCGTTTACTCAAACTGCTTATTCGGCTTCATGAGAAAAGTACACTATTTACTCTTCGTAACTAAACCAATGTCTCATCAAATGAACGTCGTTTTGGAACAAAATGACCTCTACGGCCGTAGGTTTAGCAAAACGCTTCGTCACATGATTGATACCCCTCCCCTGGGCCCAGGGGGAGGTTGATTAATTCCTTTAATTAAACCAGGGAAAGGGATGTGTGCTTGTATTTAGAATAAAAATAATTTCCCAACGTTCCCGCCGATGTAATTAATGACTACTCGGAAAGTGCCGATAATTTGCGGCGGTCTGTTCTCTTCTATTGTGTATATATGATGTAATTGTTGATTGGTGCTGCGGGGAATTGTATATTATTTGGTACCTATTACGTACATACATTAAAATTAAATTAAATTTAATTAGTTTAGTTACGCATTCTATACTGATTCTGGAATTGTAAATAAAAACAAACTAATGAAACCAAAAGGTTTCATTTTCATACACTTTTTACATATTTATCGTCGTATTTTTTTTTACATATTTATCAACATATTTATCACCTTTCAGGTGTAAACAAATTTTCCTCAAAATAAAATATTTTAAAAACAGGAAATTAAAGTTTCTTTATTTTCAAAGAGCCTTTAATTCGTCGAACAAGCCACGAGACCTATAATAAACTTATGGCCAGTCATCTAACAACCTCAAATGGCCGTCTCTGTCACAAAGTCATCACATGTAGTAGACCCCTCAATGAAGTGAAAATATTTCAGAATTACTTATGTTTTATACAAGGTACAAAACCATGTTCCAAAATTAAAGGCCATTTGTTAAACTGACACTTATTCACATAAACACATAGAAGCATCATGTCATTGTCTGTAGCAGCAATATCAACGCTTGGTAGTTTTGTTCACGGAATACTAAGAATTTGAAACCTCTCTAATTAATCACTCTGTTATTCGTACAGAACATTTTTCCGTTGCCTATGTGGTAGAAAAAAATCTGCTCCACATTCGCTTGCGGAGTTTAGGAGTCTGAATAATTTTGTCTGATCTCTGTCCTATATTGATTTTACTTCCACACGTCGCGGGCCTCTCCCGGACCTCGAAACAACTTGTGCACTAACTCGGTCCCTCTTTTAGCAAACTTTATTTATTTTACCCCCGGAATTGACCCCCGAGATTTGTTATAGGTCGCTGGGAAAATATTACCCAAAAGTTTTGTTTAGATAACACAAGGATTTGGGATTTTATTTGAGACTAGTATTGCTGTTTTATTTTTCGGGTTTGATGTTTTGATGGAAATAAAATTGGGTTATTGGTGAAAGGAAATTGAAAATACTTCGCTTCTATATTCCTTGTAAAGTAAACTTTTCACTCTAAAAACAAAAGATCTCGATAGTGTTTTAACCTTAAGTCTGTATGACCTGAGAATTGTTACGTCGAGTATAGATTGTGGTTTAGACGGATACAGTACGCGTATTCATTCAAAACAAAGGTTAATTTTGACGAACTAGAATAAACACAACAAAAATAAGTAGTTATTACTAGCACTCGCTGTTCAGTAGATTAGACTAACGTTTAATAAGTTTCATAATAAACTTCTTTACAATCAGAAAGAATTGCACCACAAAGATGATTTTAATTCCTTCATAACAATACAAGATGAGTTATAATGTACAATAAACCAAGCGTCAAGTCGCTTCTCTAAATCCACCCAGCACGTTAACCTGTACTAAGGCGTTTATAAAACCGCTAATGTCTATTAAGATCTTACAAGATCATAATAAATATATTTTCTACTCACTCAAAAGGCTTTTGGAAGGAATAAAAATCGCTCGCAAAATATCTATGGGACTATAAAACGTACATTAACGTTGGCTGAAATTTACGTATTTTACGTACTTTCCAACGATAAATAACCGTTTCCGAAGGCAATATTTCGCTTTTAACGATGATTTTAAAAATTGATAAGCTAATGGAAACGCTCCATAAACATTAGTGCCGGTTTAATTTTGTTGATAACTTCTGGAATGGTCTGTTTGCTTATTTCTATACACTAGACCATTAATTACTGTGGTGCTGATAATAAAATCACCGAAGTAGTTTGTTCAATTATTTTTTACTGTGGTGAGTATAAGTTTGAGTTTGTTGTCATCAGCATGTTGGATTTGTTATTGTCAAAGTTTTACTGAAAAAATAAAAAAAAGAATATTTCAGGACATCACAGCGCCATCTAGCCCCATAATAAGCTTACGTTTGTATCATGGGTAACGGATAATAAGATTCATCATTTTATATTTTCATGGATCGTTTTTAAAAAGCATTGTGCTTTTCGGGAATTATAATCCAAACATAATCCTAATTCAGAATTATTACGTATTCAAACAAATATGTCATATCATAAGTGTTGGTTCACATTGGGCAGTCTGTTATCACATGCAAGCATATTATTTTGTTTTTACCTTACCTTGAATCCTTGAAGTTATTAAATACTTCGTAAATCATTCCTTATATACAAACACGAGAAAGTTTTAGGACATGTAAAATAACGAAAGCATATGTTAAACACCTCACAGAGCATAACATTTTACGACACTTGGAGTTTACTACGAGTATTTATTATTAAACAAAACGTTTTAAGTATTAAATAAGTAATGATTTTGTCCATGACTGCTTAAAAACTATACGGAATATAAAATTAAAAACCTACCTGCAAACCAACTAAAGCTTGAGTTTTCTGAACAAAATATAATATGTGTGTTGGTAAAATATATTTAATCGTTTCATAAATGTTTCCACGAAGCATTTTCAGTTTAACTAAAATGATAACTACAGTAGACTTTTGAAAGTGACTGGGCTGCATTTCACCCCAACAAAATCCGAGAAAATCCGCGGACATCCACAAGTAAAAGTACGTACAAAAGTATAACGCTTTGTTTTTACAATAAAACATATTCTCTCGTAACCCCTTATAGCTGTCGGCATGCTCGCATGAATGACGGCCCCGTATCTTATATCCGAGAGATGTAATTACGTTAAATGATGTCTATATCTACACATAGTCTCACGCCTTGTCGTAAACCAAGCAGGCCGTGATTGGGCCCGTGTCTTGGCTATGGATATACAAGATTTTGTATGTGAATGGTGACTTTGGTGTAAAAAAGATTACAAATTAGGCTAGCTTTTTAATAGCTACGGAGTGTGTATGTATGTACATACTGATCCTAGCTTTAAAACAGGGCTTGCAGTATTGAAAGTCCTTCAACAGTGTTTTGGCAGCTTTGTCTGAGAAACAGTTTAACAGTTAGGTATACATATAACATGTCTACGGTGACTGCTTACCATCAGGCAGACCGACTACCTTTTTGCTACATTTATATTATTAAAAAAACAGTTTAGGTTTTTGACTCAATTAGTGTTACTGGTTCGACTACTTTCAAAGTGAATGAAGTACCGAAATTTGAACGTATCATCTATAACTTAGAAAGGTTTTGGTGTACATTAAACGTGTCTTTGTCTCTCATCCAAACAATAAAGTACACAAAAAAAAATAAGGAAACATACTCAACACAAAGCTACATACATGTACATGTATATAATATTATATTACTACATAAAAATGTTTTCAATTTTCACTAGTCCCTATTTTTGATAGGCTATTAACTTCTAACCCACACAACAGATTTCAATGCGGTTAACACTGCTATTGTAAAACAAACTCGTGTTGAGCTGAACTAGGTCATATTTCTCTTTCTATATTATTTTATTAAAACATGTATCCATCACTGTTTAAGCTTATTGCATAACATGGAAAACTAAAAATCTTTTACTCCAATGCCATAAATGTTTGTTCAGTATGGGGCTAGATGGATATAATATACAAGTAATATAGTCTTTTTCTCGGCACATAGGCCTATATTGAAGAATTTAACAAGTATTTATATTTTATATATTTGATTAATTTTGTCTAATCAGAACGATGCGCGACGGGCCCCGATTAAAAATATAAATAAATAATTTTTTATCGTTTATTTTTTCCAATATTGGTCTGTGTGTCGAGAAAAAACTATAACTTGTATACCTACATTATATTACAATTGTCTGCCTATAGTGAGTATTAGTACAGTAGCATATATCAGTATAACCGCACGCCACTTGTCTCAGTTCCCAATAACAACACCGTGTTGTCTCGAGACGTCACGCCATTTGTCCCGCGGGTTGGCGGGAAGAGATACCGCGTGACACGACCCCGGACTAGTGTTACTTATATTAATGTACGTGGAGTTGAAGCGATGTAATATAAGTGGAACGCAAATATTTTTATTAATTATTTACAATTACAACGACTATAAGTAGTTCTATTTCTATACAGTAGTATTGATCGGTGTAACCGCACGCCACTTGTCTTGCTCAGTTCCCAATAACAACTAAATAAACAAAATAAATAATTATTTCAGGACATATAAAACAGCGCCATCTAGTCGCATATTGAGCCCACGCTTGTATCATGGGTACTAAACAACGGATATAATACATATATACTTTGCTTTTGCAAATAAATACTTATAACTAATAGGATTAGAACAAACACTTGAGCGTAAACTATTTACTTGTGTAAATAAATATATGTGAAATTAACAGACTTGAAACAGTTTGTGTTTATTTATAGGCCACTAGTTTAATAATATTATTTAAGCCAGTAGCAGAATGAACAAACCAATAAGATTTCTATAAGATCAACCTAATGTCAAGAAATACTTTAGTGAAATAAATGTAAGCATGGAGTATTTATTTGCCTACCAATACTTATTATTCTGTGCAATACATTTTTCTCCGCAATCTGTTTCCAAAGTTAATTACGAGCCACCAAATTAATTTACCAATTACTGACTCAAAATAATTTTAATTTGTGTTTCTCAGCTCAGTTAGATTGTTAAGGCCTATTCACAACAACACTATTTATTTATTTTATGTAGCCTTTTGACACATTTACGTCTAAATATAAAAACCAGCTTCTGTCAATAGATGCTTTAATGTAACCAATAAAATTGTGTTGTATTTATTTTATTTTTTTTGCAATGAAAAGGTGAAAAGTTTTACAATGTGTTACAAATTTTTACTGAACCTACAACTGTTACTTAACTGATTAATTAAAATAAAGAGATTGTCATTCTATATAGTTTTTTTTTTAACAAAAACAAAATTATATATTTGCCAAAGAAATTTTGTCACTAAATGTTTCGATTCCTCTGACCTCGTGGTAGCCGTTAGGTTGTGTTACGAGGCCAGAGTCATCATCAGATAGATAAGAAGAGTACCTATTATTTTACATTTGTAATATTAATAATAAATAATAAATTAATATGCCGGGACATTGCACACAACGCCATCTAGCCCCACACTAAGCTAACGCTTGTGTCGTGGGTACTAGATAACGGATATAATACTTATATAATAACTTTTTTTTTTGTAAATACATACTTATTATACATAGAAACGGCCAGACTCGACACAAGTAATTACAAATTTTAGTATTCATAATTACTTGTCTCATGCGGGTATCGAACCCGCAACCCCTAGATTAGAAGGCAGAGTCACTACCAACTAAGCTAACAGAGCAGTCACTAAGCTAACAGAGCAGCATTGGCAATTATCTTTGCAATTCTCGTCTATATATCGATAAACATTTTTTTATTGTACTTCAAATTAAATCACAAATAACGGCCTACTTCTATTTAAGTGTGAATGTACCTCTATTCACAAATAATGCTAAGGAAAGGGGAGGTGAAAAATGATTGAATGCAAGACGCCGCCGCGCCGCGCAACATTATATTATGGTAAATAATTGTACCAAATGGGGATGTATCATTTTATTCCTTCATTTGTGAGTTACTTCCTTGTATTTTAATGTACTTTTCAACCATTTATTTGTTTTACGGATTTAGAGTAACTAATATACTTATTTAAAATTTTAACTAGAACTGTAGCGTTTTATTCAAAAGTTATATTACAAATCATGTTATTTTTTATACTCGTAGTTACTTTTAATAAAGCAGCAAATTTTTACCCAAGTTTCACGGCTTTGTATTATAAGATTTTATCAAACTAACTAATTTTGACAAAACTTTGCTGTTTCGCTATACTTTTATATTATGTGCAATTACCTAAACTTTTATTTAAACTATTAATATCAAAACACCTTGAAAAGAAAATTAGGCCGAATGAGCTTATGTTACTTATCTTGACTTAACTAGCGTTACTTGAGATTAATGTTACATTTAATGTTAGTTGCTTAGTTAAGCACAAGTTAAGGCCACCGTTAGTTTCGGGTGAAGCTTTCGCTCTTACTAATTAACTTGGAAGAATACATCTAGTTACAATGTTATAATTTTCAAAAAGTGAAGGATATAATATTTTTTGGTTTTTTACAATTTATTTGTTTGTCTTGCTAATTTCTTGTTTTTTATTTGATTTTTTTCTATGTTTAGCATTGATACACCATATTTTCAAACTACACAAACATTTAAGTAGACTTCTTATACCAACAAAAAGCATATATTTTTAACTTATGTAAAAATTATGTTACTAGTTGAAGTAAGCAGTTACTTTAGTTAATTTATTTTTATATTCCAAGGATATACAAACTTTTTGTTTACACCTGGAGAGGGCTGCAATAAACTTTTAAAAAAGACATTCTGAAGAATAAAGCACCTCTTTTTTGCAATCGGTTAAAAATGCACCAATCATCCTTTACCTATGTTTTAATATTTTCTAAAATATTTCCCAGTGTCCCGCACCCAGTCATCAGGCATGTAAATGTATTCGTCGGCGGATATCAGCTGTAATGGCATTTCCTCCATTTCCGGCCGCCGCGGCGCCGCCCTCTCTGTGAGGCCTACTGGCCCACTGACTACTCAGTGGAAGTATTGGGTCACCATCGATTTATTACAATTAATATACAATCATATCATTCATTATCTTCACCAACCGGTTTTTTTTACTTAATTTTAACGTTAAATGCATGGGAATTATATATTGCGTTAGTGCTAAACAAGCAAGCAAATAAAAAAAAAAAATATGAAGTTACTCGTTTTCACTAGTCACTAGTAAGGAATACGCAGGTTTGCGGTCCGAATACGAACCCTGAAGTTTGGGATTATTTTCGCTAATTTCCCAATAAAAAGTTTTATAGCAACCAATATAAAGTTACTGTTTAAAATTTATATTATGTTATATTTTGTACGAATCTACTGTTAATTATTAGTTTTTTTAAACATTGGATCTTTAACCCTAAGAAAACTTAAATACGTTTGAAATCGTTTTTTTTTTATAAATATTTATTATTCTGCTTTTACTGTGTTACTATACAAATGCGTTCCGTATTTTTGTGATCGTTTGTTATCTTTAATCTTATAAGATTTCAGAATCTTATTTGCGAAGAAAAACAATTTCTTTGCTAAAATGTTGCTGTCTCACGTCTGTCAGTTTAAATTAAGTTATGCAACCTTCTTACCGTACTTATTTGGCAGGCTTTTGCTTTCTTTATTTACCCTATGAAGCATGGATATCAAAATATCAAGAGTAGCCAAGTATGTGAAAAAGCACTAATAGTTGAGTCGGTTATAAATAAAAAAATACAAACTGAAAACTGAAAATTTATGGGAAATTAAAATTTATTTCAAACTCAAAACAAGCCGTTTCCATTGCTTTAATTTTTCAATAATAAGGGAAATAGCGCTAAATAGAAATGTTCAATAGTAATATGGAAATATAACTTTCATGTTTGGTACCTTATCTAAATTAATAATTAAAAACAGAATATACTCTTATCGATCTTGATCAATCTTGAGAATTACAATCGATATAACTTTAGGTAGTGCAGCTCTTAGTTACCAGGTACATAATCAAAAGATTAAATAAATGGTGTCTTTTCTCAAATCGAGCGAGTTTTCTGATCTCCCCAGAGATCCCACTGAGTGGTTGTTGCCCTGTTTAAAGATTTACCTCGTTGTTTTTTCAGCCGGCAAGGGCGGGACTGCGGGCGGGAGCCGCGTCCATTGTACAAAGCCCACCACAACCTTTCCTCATTCAATTTTGAAAATCATATTTTTTTTCGCGAGAAATCTTGACGCCGCCATCCATCATTGGATTTAGGCCGAGAGCCGGGCCCGGTTTAATTACTAGTGCGCTAATGAGAGCCCTGCTTGAAATATTTGCTGACGACTCGGTTATTAATGGCCTGATGGTAAATTAAACACAGGGCTTTTCCGAATTAATTTGCAAGGTTCTTTGCTGGTTTATTGGGACGGAAAAAAGTAACGTTTTATGAAAAAATATCGTGCAATATTTTTGTTGTGTTTATTTATAGGCCACTAGTTTAAAAATATTATTTAAGCCAGTAGTAGAATGAGCAAAGCAATAAGATTTCTATAAGATCAACCTAATGTGAAATTACAAAAGATTTACAGTTTCAATATTGCATCATACGCTGGACCATGCATACCATCATTTTTTTAACAGTTTTCACGTTTATAATCACTTCAGAACTTCACTAGACAAGTAACAAAACCGACCGTTATCTCCCAGTGCACGTCCTTTTAATTTACACGGCGACATTTTTGAGCCACTCATTGAGGCGTCGTTTATCACAGCTTGCGGCATTGTCTCGCTGCCACCTCGAGCTCGGAGGTTCTTTCACTTCGGTGATTATGTACCTGCTGCTTGTATTGGAGGGAAAAATCTTTTTTTCTTACGTGGGATAGATTTTCGTTTGACTACAACCTGCCTGATGATAAGCAATGATTGATGTTTGGAGTAAATACGAAGTAAGTCGTTTGAAAGGAAACACATTTTTGACACTCGTCTTACATGTTTTTAGTTTATATAATCCTAGAAGAAGTATTTTTTCCTGAGATTTATATATCAGTCTTAAAAACGAAGCAAATTGCATCGTAAATCATTACAAGGTAACAAAACATGTTATAAAAGTATAAATAAATATTCCAAGACTATATATCTATACTATCCTCATACTAAACTTACGCTTATATCATGGGTACTAGATAACGGTATACACTTGCAACATTAAAACATACCATTCTTTCAGCCACGCCGCGAAATCAAAGCAAAATTTGCAAAGTTGGTAAGCTTGTGCCGGGGTATGGCGAAAATCACCACTTGGCAAACAAATTACCTAACATTCTCTTTCAGAATCGTTTACAAGTAAGCAAGTATACGTTCTCTTGGCGGCGTCTTTACTCCGTGTTACGGAGTTACACGGAGCGTGATGGGAAGGGTGGGAAGGCACTAGGATTATCAATCTTTTACTCCAATACTTATACGTTTTAATAAAAAAATAAAAAAAATTGGTTAAAATAGCATAGCCTCAGTTCCGTTATGTTGCTAGTTTTTTTTTTCGACAGTTTTTTCGGTAGCCTCTGTAGCCGTTACAGAGAGTCTCTGCGATATCATTATGCATTGATTTAATGATTCAGCAGATATCAATTGATTATTTACTTAAACAAGTCGTAAGGTATGCCAATGTTTAACAATGACATTTATTGGGCTGTTGGTCTGCTTTTGGCCCTTTATAGACTGGTTGGGGATCGTATTATTTTGCACGACTACTACTCCTGTATTGTACTGTTTATAGAGGAGGTGTAGACAAAACAGTGCGTAGATACAGGCTGTAATGATAATGATTTGTATATTTCATCGTGTCGTACAATATTTTGAGTACCGCAGTGCAGTTCGAGCCGGCAGTCACCCGAAGCCCTTAGCTGGTTACTGGTTGGATGATAAATAACCGCCAGGCCGCGACGCGCCAATCCGCGACACGCGCCCGGAATCCGCTTAGCGGTGTCGCCTCTAATTATTGTCATTGTACCTACTTATATATACACAGAAACATTTAGAGTAATAATATGAAGACGATAGTGTGTGAATTTGGACGTAAGTGTGTTTGTTCCTTCAGGCTCAAATCCTGGCATTACACACGCGGGTGCCGCCACTAAATAAAAAAATACATAAATTTACATAAAATTATATACAACTTACGATGCTACTAACGTATAAATATTTTCAGTTGCTATGACTTTCTGTTGTACAGTTCCAAAAACACTTTATATATTTTTTAATAAAATATAGATTATTACAACTTTAAGTTTATGTGAAAATTCAGGACAGTCCATTGATGCAATTTGAAGTTCTACCATGTAAACACTACATTATATACCAACATATATACAATTTCTAGAACTTTAGGTTTACACAATATACAATAAACATTACACAGCTGCAATATACCTACACATAATATAATACCCAAGGTAAACGTAGCACGTTTAGTTTATACATAGTTTGCGTTTAGAATGTTAATGAGCCTTGTTTATAGAACCGAGCTAAAACCCTCGCATTCAATTCATTCAGCCATTTTCTTTTTAATTGAATAACTTGGCTAACTACCTGAATGAAGTTCATGAACTAATTTTCAACTATTAGTAACTTGCTATTATAGTAATTATTAAAAAAATATTTATTTGAAATAAGAATTATTAACAACTATACTATTATTTGCACCCCAAAAAGCATGTATTTAGACAATAAATTAACTCAATAGTTGTTTTTGTCCCTTTTCTCATGAATCATTACAAAAAAATTAGAAGGTAGCTTAGGAAAAAATTAGAATATTATATCCTTCTTCCAATACACGTTCCCAATGCGAATAAAATCTTTTATAAATATAGCAAAAACACCAAGCCCAACAAGAAACCTAAGCCCTAACCCTGCATCTAATCCAAACGTTTGACAAGATATTACAAGACTACGATCAGTCCGCTGTCGTTCAAGACATGTCCCTTTTTTACTGCCATGTCTTTCATCTAGAACAGACTTCACTTACCACTCAATACTTCGCTTGAAAAAGAAATCTACATTCAATATTTGACCTTATTATTAGGAGGTTAGAGTTGTTATTTTTTTACTCACATGTTGTTATATTTGGTGCGTTTTGACGCGAATGAAAGGGGGAAATGATACGTGTGATATGTAGATTTTCCAGATTACAGTTATTATTGTACGGAACGTATTGTGAGTTAATGGGGTCGAATCGATTCCATGTCTTCGTATGTAATGATGGGGTTTCATGGGTTAATAAAGGTGTATCAAGTTAGATTGCTTTACTTTTGATTGGATGCGTGATGACAGTTAGTTAGTTTTGGAAACTATGAGGGATAACAATTTTCGAGTTTGGAAATATCGGCTTGTCAGGTGGGGCTTATTATAAGTTGAACTTATTACATTCGGTGTATGGTTATATAAAAGAGTTAACACTTTTCTGCACATTTCACGGCACCTACAACGATATTGTTAAGAAAAAATAAAAGTTTCTTAAAAATAAAAAGGATTTTTAATTGTTTCCATTCTCATGTAGATAGCATTACGTTGATGCATTTACGTTTTAAATGTTCCTCCTACTATTTTTCTCTTAGACAATGTTTTTAATGATTTTATATTCAAATTACGATCCAACTCAATCTAAAGACATACGAAACAGTAATCAGAGACAAAACAATCCACCTGATAATAGGAAACTCTCATTATAAATTAACTGAGAATCCTTCAGTCTATCTATTCTACTAATACACTAAATAGACCCCCTATTATGACTTAAGTAAGTAGATGATGTCATAAGTTAATCTAAACATACAAAAGTCAAATATGACTGACTGATTGACTGATATAGTGATCTATCAACGCACAGCCCAAACTACTGGACGGAATCCGCTAAGAAAGGATTTTTGGAAATGCCACTTTTAAAGGGGTGAAATAGGGGGATGCAAATTTAACTTCTTAATGCGAGAGAGCCGGGATCATCCACTAGTTACACATTATGATGCGATTTGCTGATTGGTCCGTCGTCTTGAATGTGCTGACAATAGATAGGTACTGGTTGCTGATCGGTCCATTCATAACAAAGCATGGTCGATAGAAGGTCGATAGTTTAAGACAAGGACATTTTAAGCAATTAATTAAATACATAAATAGGAATATATATCTCATTGCATTTATTTATCATTAATACCTGATGACGCAGAAGGTCTTTGGTTATGTATTTCCTCCACGGAAATAAATAAAGTTTTTGGTTGAAGTATCTTATATGACACTCCAAACATTATGCATCTTCATACCAAAAATCATGGATATTTGACGCTTCGTTGAGGCATTAGAAGAAGAAACAGACTGATAAAGACACTTCGCTTTTACATATTAGTGAGATATCTTTAGCTTATATTGTCGGTGATGTGATCCAATTACTGATGGAAATAATTTCAAGGTTTCATGGAGGTGAGTAGAATTATTACAGGAAGTTGTATTGAATATTTGATGGAGGAGTCGACTGACGCCGGCTGAAGAGGATTTTACACGAGCGGATCAATTGTTGTTAGGCTGTCTCTAATAGATTACTTGTAATGTTTAGGTATTAAACAATAATTTCCAGTTTCTGTTTTGTTTCTTTCTTTTTTTTATAATCTTTATAACATTCAAAAAACAATGCAACTATGTAAGTTAAATATTAGTAGTCGTTACTTTACTAAGCAGATACTTAATAATTTATCATCATGTTCAATTAATGTTTTGTAAGTTTTACAAGGTTAGAATATTTTAAGTGAAAATAAGCTTTTAGTAAAAATACTTCTTTGAATTTCTTTTAAAAGATGACGATATTATGAAATTGTTTAATACATCATTAACACCTTTCTTTATCTCATAGACCTTCGACAGACTTGGTTTTGAAATCCAAAACCTTAATTCCAACAACAGCAACATCCAATAATATTTATTTATAAAAATATAAGTAGATCTAAAAAAGTTCCGAAATATGCTAGTGGCATATCCAGCTTTTTGTAACAAATCGTCCACTCGGGACAGACTTATTCATGACGTCATCATTTTTAATGCCAAATCTAGGAGCGTATATAAACCGTATTATGTAATTTGGCTGATGTGTGTGAGTATGATAGTGATTTATATGTTTTTAAGATTACATAAGATTACCAGTTAAAATTAGTATATTTAATTGAATTATTACTGTCTGCTGAGTATGGCACTATGATAGTAAATGTAAAGAAGTCTGGCATTCACAAATTCTCAGAAAATGTTATTATATATTGGTTAAGTTTTTCAAATAGTAAATAAACATATTTTTACTTTTACTTTTTACTCGTTTCACGTTACTATTATGAATACTGAAAGAAAACTACCAAAAATAAACCATTATTATGATGCCTTATATATTAATAAATTCTGACACCTAACCTTATATTCATTGATGTTTTTACGCAAAATTTCCAAAAAACCCGATATTTTCATCAGTTCAGCTATTTCACCCACCTTTTACTTCATTAAGTTAAAGAGTCTTAAATAACAAGCGTGTATAGCTCCGTCTTCTAAAAGAGTATATTTAAGAAATTTCTACCTTAACCTTGTAAAAGTGTATTTATATCCACAGACGTTGAACGAGTCAGATACGTGTAGTGACAGACAGTTCAATAAAAGTTTAGTCGGTGTGGATGTGAGTCCGACAAAACGCAATCTAGAATTCTCAACAGGTCAGCCACTTTATCAGGTTCAGTACAGTGGTTGAATATAATTTAAACAAATAACACTGAACTTTATAAAACTACATAATATATAATGTTAAAACGAAAGTGTGTTAGTTAGGAGGTTAAATATTTTTTGTTCCTCCTTTTAATGGCTCCAAATTGACCAATCATCGTGATCTTGGTGTTGAACTAGTGAATGTATTCGAAAATTGATCAGGAAATATTTTCAAATCAAATAAAATCATTTTATTCCACTTGTGGGTACAAACAGATGGTAAAAAAACATAAGGAAAACTTGTGTAAAATTTCCTATTATTTTAAAATAATAGGTTTGGTATATAATCGGTAGTAATTAAAATCATAAGATTTTTTTTTAATAACAAAACACGTTTCAGACACTGTTGGTGTCTTGTGGTTGTAAAAGACATTCAGACTTCGTAAAGAGTGTATTTAAGAAATTCCAATCTCAACCTCATTATTCCTAAACACGACCAATTTGGCCGCAAAAAGGTTTCACGTATCAAAATTGTCAAAGGTAAGGAAAAATACCAATTTGTGCTTTTGTGTAAGGCGGTGGTTAAGAATGAGTGGGCTGAGCATTATTGATAGCATATATACATATAGTTCAGCTGAAGAGGGTGAAAATGTGGATAGAAAATATACTAGAAAAAAAAGTTTGGGTATCCAAACTTTTTTTTCTAATATATTATTATTATTATTGATCTAAAGTGTATACTTTAAAGTGTATAAAAACGTTTCAGCAGTTTTTTACAATGTTTGTCTGTTTATCTGTTTCTCGTTTATTTAAACACTCATAACTGGAAAACGGCTGATTGGATCATTATGATTTTTAGTACGTAGATAGTATGAAGTCTTAGGGTACTTTTTTGTTCTGAAATTATCTGTTAGAAACAACTTTACTTACAACATAAGTTATAATTTTACTTGAATGATACCAATACAATTACATAATTATGTCTAAAGGTTTTCTGTAAACAAGATTGAAACACCCCAAAACTAGTGTGGTTATTAACATGTGGTATATTACATTAATTTAGTTTAAAAAAAATTATTAAGTAACTTAATTATTATTGTTTTATAGACTACAATTTTTGCTAATTTAAATTTAAAAAATATAATTATAGAGGCACAGCTTTATACTCAAAGCTAACTTTAAATTGCATGCTTGTTACCTAAATCAAGCCCTAAGCGTAAAGATATTATACCAAACAGACACCTTATAAACGTTAAAAATGTTAAAGTTATAATTTTAAAACATATACCAGACCAACACAGGGGTCTGCAAATCCAGAGTAAATGGGTTTATTCTAGGCAAGCGAGCTACCATCTTACATTACATCGGTGCTTAACATCAGGCGGGGTGTAATCAATCGAAAACATATTCTGAGCTAAAAAAATAATTAACCCCAGCAAATTGGTTCCTAAAGTTAAAAAAAAATAAGTTTGTTAGTCTAGTACGGCAGTTGTTAATTCATGTCAGAGGCCTAAAGCGGCTAGATAAACTCTCGACACTAGAGTTGGCCACTCTCATTCGATAAGAAGAAGGAGAATAAATAAAATTAATTGAGAGTGTAGGTTTATAATGTCTTTGTGTAAGGGTTAGGTTATCTTATGACAATTTACCGTTTATCCCGACCTGAGATTTTGTTCCGAGGGTCAACGCTTTCTGAAGCAAAACCTGTCTTACATCACAAGGGTTTTAGGAGAAAAACTTTTGTGAAAGATATATTTTTCCAGCATTTCACGGTCGATTGCGGTTATCTTTTATCGGATATGTTATCTTTTAAAATAACAAAAGGTGTTTTAGATTTTGGGGATCAATTTGGAAGTGTATCTAAGTTTCTGTGAGTTAGCTTTGACCTCGAATTTAATATCTTGGTATTTCCTACGGTAGTATCTACATAAGTGTTAACCCAATTTATCATAATTCTAGGCTGTATGATGCTTATAGTCAACGAAAACGATATATTTTATAAAAATCCGTCTAAAACGGACCAACTAACCATTTTATTAAAACCGATAATTCCTGTAAATTTAATTTTTATTATATTGTATGATTAAGTTACAAAACGCTTTCATCTTCCAGTCATATTATGTACTGTTTACTTACACGAGTAAGTAATCATAATTAGTTCAACTTGAGCGACTTCCGCCCCCTGACCCCAGAGTTAATGTATACAGTGTTACTTGAAACGAATATGTGTCTTTTTGAGGCCGGCTCTAGTATGTCAAAAGCATTGTCAGTCTTCAAGTCGATAAATAAACCGGTTTCTTCTAGGTATGCGCGCCAGATCGTATATTACAACGTTGCTTAACATCTAGAGAGTTGTAGTCAAACGTGAGCCTATATCATGTAAAAAATTACCTTTTGATCCATAACTTATACAATTTCACAAAATAAAACTGTTTACCATAATGTTTTCTCGATGGGCCATGGCCATTTTTAAAGTAACAGCTGTTTTTTTACTTAATTTATCTCTTAAACGATAAGTGCTAGTTTTCAGTGAACATGTATAAGTACATAGCAAAATAGTAAAGCCCAGTCATTACATAAGCCTGCCTGGGCCAGTAATATATAGCCGGCTTTTTGCTAAAAATAATCATAATCAACAATTTCCGAGGGCTAAAACGTTAGAGTTGAGACAAAAAGCGGCCGCGAGCGAAATGTAAGGATGATGAATGAAAGCCACGGCCTCCATTGGTCTCTCCACGGAATAATAATGTTTTTTTTCTTATACAGAGTGGGGTTTATTAAAAAGGAAGATATATTATTATAAATAAATTAATTTTTTTATGAAAGCTATCTTAGATTTCCTAGTTTTTTTTTTTAATCATTATTGTAAAAATCGACCTACTATAAAAAAGTTGTGAAAATAATTTGACGCTAGTTTTTATGTTGGTAATTTGATAATGAAATATAAATTGTTCGTAATTAATTATAATTACTGCCAATTCAAATTCAAATCTTTTTAATCAATATTTGATTAATAAAATACATCAAATACTTTTGAATATGCTAAGCTAGTCTAAAACGGAAAAAAAAAACTTAAGTATTTCTAAAAAGCACCCTGTATAATGATATGATATATCGAACAGAATATGTACTTTGGGAGTGAGGAAGATGTTTTGTGAGTGACGTGATTTTGTTTCGTGGTGTCGAAGCTTTCGGTGAAAGCTTTCTATAATACGCTTTTGTGAGAGAAACCTTGTTGATGCTCGTTAGTCAATGTCGATAGGATATTGTTTGCTCTCTTATTTTTTTTAAGATAGCTAAATTTGTGACACATGTTTTTCAGGATTACTTATATCTTGAAATATTTCATTTGTAAACATTGTAGAAGTAAACACATTGCCTGAATAGGTATGATGAACCTTACAAAAAAAAACAGTTTTGAACAAACAAATTATTATGTTTAAGTAATTTGTGTTTTGTTTTTGACACGTAAATAAATGATAAATTTATCTTAAACTTATCTTAAATATATATTTACGTGTCAAAAACAAAACACAAATATATCCCTGCAAATTAAACCTGGATAGAACTATATTTAACAAATACATATTAAAAGTTTGCCTCAGCATATTACAACCAAAGCAAGACAATAATAATAAACTCAGAATAAAATGACTTACCGAAACGACAGCGTAGTAAGCGGCCGATACGACTTATGACTGCTCGCCTCCGACATGGGGGTTCCCCAGAAATCATTCTTGAACACTTTGTACAAACTGTTCTTCCCCGTTACATCACTGTTGGACACTATCGCAGGAATATCATCATGCACAAATTCCCCGTTCAAACTGTTAGCATAAGTCAAGGCACCTACTGATGCCACTAACGTATATACTATCCAATCATTATCGCATAGAGACTTCCAAGGTTTTGTGTTCGCTTCCTCGCGGACCGGTGGTAGGGGCCTTCGACGCATTGTCACACTTAGCACTGTTTTTAAGTTTGAGTTTGAAGATGCTGTTTTGTTTAACAACTTTTTAGATCATGAAGACTGTGGTAGGTAGGTTTGTGGAACTGGAAATATTAAAGTAGATTTGAGTTACAGATATAATCCTATTAATCAAAATTTTCATTTTATTTTGGAATAATTGAACGGATTTCAATATAAAAAAATAAAAATAAAATTGGTTTATTTTGCATAGTTCTGTTTAACAAAAAGATATTGGACTCCAAAGCCTCCCGACCTAGTTTTCACTGTGTCTCGGGAGCCGAATATAATTTCCATACTGCATGGGATTTATATAAAAGGGCCAAAATCAATAATTTGTAAATACTGTTATGTAGGTATACTTTTTCTGAAACTTGGCTTCCTTAAACTGCATGTCTCATCTAATAAACCCGGAACGCAAAAAACAAAAAGCCCTAACATATTCATAGGCCAAATACGTCGAGTCACGCGAACAAAGCAATCTTCGCGGAAGGCAAACAGAATACCTCATCGATTTAATAAATCGCCACTCGGAGCTTCATGCATACGCAATTGGCAAACAACTACGTCTCGAGTACAAAAGGCCGGTGTTGGCCGTAGTGGCGGTAAACTGCGCCTTGTTGGGGCCGGTTTGAGGCTGGTTGAGGCCTAGTTGAGGCCCGGCGGAGGCAGGATCACACCGCGCCGCGTGTGATGGATCGCCCGGACGAATAAATCAACATGGCGGCCGACCGCTGATGTCATATTCATGAGTGTCCGTCGCCGGCCGCAGCCCTCGAATATAAACGATAGCCTCCTTCCTCAGCGACCCTTTTCCTTATTTCATTTTTTTTCTTAATTCTCGGCTCAGTGCGGGATGAGGACGACGCTACTTTTTTAAACGTTTGATTTATGACCGGCCCGGATGTAACCTGAAACAAAAGAAACGAAATGATTTATAAACATTGTATTGTCGTTTTCTTATTACGTAAAGGGTTTCATAATATGAAAGGTCGCACTCGCTGAAAAGAATTCGCTCCCATTTTTCTGTGGAAGTAAAATGTATATTCGTGATATGATTACATTAATCAATTGCGCGATGATAAAATGTTTCTGCGTCGCCGCCTTTTTATGGAGATTCCTCGGCTTGAGGAATAGGGTTCCAAAATACACATTATTTTCAGCAGTTGTTTAGTAAACACAATATTAATAAAAATATGGGATAGTGGATGCGAAATGAATTGTTAATGGAAAAGGTTTAAATCGATCTACCACGGTGTTGTATTCTAGGTTAAACCACATTAGTGCCTAACATTGTAGATTTCAACAACTGATACAATTTTCTGTTAACTGTGGAATTTTAACATTTTTACAAATTAACAAACCGAAGCGGATGTCATTATTCTCATTTTAATGTATATAAAGTATAAATCGAACTAAAACTTGATGAAGAATAAAACCATTGAGTACACATTAAACATCTTAGGCCACAACGAATTTACCAACCAAAGGTTTTTAAATGTCACTTAAATTGAAGACGCTAGAACCACCCCCTCCCTCTCCGCTGCAAGTTCCTTTGCAATGCTAATGCCATGTTTCCCCAATTCACTCCACACTTGGAATTAAAAGCGATGGCTTAATAACATTATCTTGCTCCTATTTGAGTACGCTGAGATATTCACCGACATTTCATTTCCTATTCTCGACAATTTATCAAGACTTGTTAGCAAGGTTGCAGTGAATTACCATTCAATTAAGTAGGTTTACTTAACGGTTTTTATTACGAACTGAAACAACATTGCCGGAAAGTAAACCACGATTTTGTAGTAGCTTGTAACTAATTTAATCTACACTGAATATATGTTATTATATGTAATTGATTTTAAATTTACATCAATAAACACTGAAAGCAGAGACCATTCCTTATTAATTCACTATAGATAAGATTTGCCAACCAGTTTATTTAATCTGTGTTGCTGTCACAGGACACACATTTTATTACTTTCTCTGGTCATCAAACTCAACTTTGCTAGACGAACTGTTAACTATTCCGAATTTTGATGGTATTCTGTGGATTGAAGAACATTTTTTTTAATAATAATTCAAACTTGGATTTCAGCGATGAATCATGTACAACAGTGCCGGTGCTAACCCTACAAAGTTCGCTAAACGTGTGACTCCGGAGTTTTGCTAAATCTTGTTAAGAGTGCGACGATTCAGACAAAGTGTGATTCGAGATTTGCCCCCGTTCTTATGCTGACGGAATGGAGTTCTACTCGCCGAGATTGTTGTCATTTCCAACCGACTCTGTTTATAATACGACTTGCTTTAAGATTAAGAGAGACTTGATTTAAGAGAGCACAAAAAACATGACTTTGTCAAACTTAAGTATATAAAATTTTAATCAGTGACAGTTTTTCTTCTTGTTTGATCAACAAAACAGATTCTACTGCTTGCACATATTAAATCAGTATATAAAAATCTATATTTTTTACGCATTTAGTAGTTAACACCACATATTTATATGTATAATGGATGTTTTTAAATAAATAGAGTGATAAAATAACAATTCTAAAACTAGTTAAATATTCAGTTGGAAAATTTGATTGAAGCTCACTAAAACAAGTTTTAGGAAAACAGTGACCCTTTTCGTCCATCCTTCAAACTATCAATGTGATTTGAATAAAAATTGCTAGGTCAGCAATTTTTAGGTTAAAAACAGTGTCAAGGAAATCTAGAAAAACAATTTATCTAGAAAATAATTAGCTAGTAACAATAATATTAAAACTTTCGTAAGACATTTTATCAATATATTAACTAAACGGTTTTCACTCACGTGTAAATCGCGTAAGTTACACGTTTTTACGACGAAAATATGATATCAGGACGTTTTTCCGTTCTCCGGGGCAAATAAGACAGTTGCTGCGTTCACCCGAGGATAGAGACCACCTAAATGTACCGGGCGTGTATAGAGTCCCGTGTGATTGTGGCAAGAGTTACATAGGGGAGACTCGCCGAAACATTACCACAAGACTGTCCGAGCATATTAGGGGTTTTAGGGACGGAGACACAGCCAGATCAGCAATAGCGGAACATGCGCGGCTCTCGGATGTACAGCATTACATTCGGTTTGATCAAGCTTCTGTGCTGGCGAGAGAGAAGTCTTTTATTCCACGGAAAGTACGAGAGGCTATAGAGATCAATCGCTACCCGAATTTCAACCGAGACCGTGGATGGGCGCTTCCTCCGGCGTGGGTCCCAGCTCTTAATACGATAACAAAGAGAAGGATCATTGGAACTTTGGATCAAGATACGGTCAGTTTTTTGTGCGCCGGTACATCGGTCGATGTTGCTGTCCCTGATGAAGCAGTGGAGCGACCCGAGGACGAAGCAGCCGGGAGTAGTAACATCGCCTCGCCTCCACCCCCACCACCCAAGGCCCCCGCGCCCGTGTCCTGGCGGGCCGCTTGCGCGGCGGCGCGCAGTCTGCGTGCTGCCGCGGTCCCAGAACATACGTTCTGAAGATGGTTGTCATAACATCCTAAACGCGTAAACAACTTACGCGATTCACACGTGAGTGAAAACCCTTTAGTTAATATATTAGTAACAATAAATCAAAAAGATAACTTACTAATATCAACGTAGTTCATAGGTATTTTTTTCTTGAAATAGAATGCACATTACTTAATCGATTGGCTGTCAAGTAGGATAAATGACGCTTAAAACACACAGTGACCCATTTTTCGTTGCACATCTCGCTCCAACTTTTAAAGATAGCAATGTTTTTTTTTAAATACTAACAACTATTTAGCTAACCAATCAAACCTCCATTTAAATGCCCCTAACGGAACGAACGACAATCATCAAGTAGTAATAAAGCTTGTTTCACGCGGGTTTTATCGACGACACGACAATCAAGCGAATCGCTCTAGTTGTGGACAATCGCAAACAAGTCCTCGTAATTGGCTCTAAGCACGCCACGGCAACGTGCAGTGCTGGCGACAAGCGATGGAACTAACCAGAGAGCTGTGATTTATGTACTCTACCTAGATACAAGCCAATAAAAACGGGCACTGTAAATATTGCGTCTATATTAAGTACTGTATTTTAAAGTTAGTAAAGACTAGTCATAGTTCTGACCGTTTTTTGTTGCGTCATATTTTTTCCGTATGATGTCTATTAATTTGTTTTACACCTTTTTCAAGCACAAACCGTAAGTAACATTTTTATAGTTGTAAAACGCATTTAAAAATCAAATATTATATTGGTCAAATTCATTCTAAAGTCCTTGTCCGATGGCCATTAATAACCTCCAATTACGCGCCCTCGGACACGTTGGACAAATATTGGATTACGCATGATTGATTGGTTCCAAGTTTTGTCCAACTAATAGGTTCGATCAATAGAACATGTACCCATGGAGGCTTAGCGCCAATGATTGACGAGAGTTGGCTCCCTTGGCCACCGCTTTGTAAGCCTCTCCCGGATTACTTGTACTTATAATATTTATTAGAGGTTTATGCCCCATTGGGACTTTATCGACTGTTGTTGTTCTGCAGATATTGCGTTTAGCGAAGAAGGCGTCAGTTGTGACATCAATAACATATGTTTATGTTTTTGTTCTAATTATAGGAGTAGTTCTCTAACTACAGTGTTGTTACAAACTATTTGTGGCAGGATTCCTTATTTTAAATAAATAATAGTACTAGAAAGTACCGTCAGGCAAAAAAATGCTGATGTTTCCAATCAATGTGATTAGTTCACATTAGTGTAATGCGAGATTAAATCCCTCACAGGTACAAATTAATAAGCCACTAATTTTGTGTTTAAATTGTTGACATTGCATATCAAGCCCCAAGCAATACAATTAGATTGTACTTGGTAATCAATGTATCGCGTAGTTTATAATCCTATAACTAATCTAGCTTATGGATAATGTGGGTTAAGCAGACATTAGCTCTGTAATACTCAGTCAGACCTAAATATCAATATGAACGTATTATTCAATTCAGATTATTCAATTTCAATAATGATTGCCTGTTTAGTGAACTAGTGAGGCGTACGTAGCTCGATTGATAGAAGGATTTGTACGTAATTACCACATTTAATCAATTGATTCATTAAATACAGATAGGCTTAATTATTGGATCGAATTAAAATATTATATAACATTAGACACTAGTCGTCGAAATTATTTAAATCAAAATGTTAGTATTGCTAAATGTATTACTAAAATATAGTACCAAAATGTGAGTATTACTTTAGGGTAGTGCTCTAAAACTCTAAATAATAATTTAATGTTTATTTTAGTTGCCTCTGGCCTCGTAACACAGCCTAACGGCTACCACGAGGTCAGAGGATTCCAAACATTTTGGGACATAATTTATTTGGCAAATAAATGATTTTATATTTTGTAAGTATTTTGTATTTAGTTAAGTCCTTTCATAACAAATCGATTTCACTACATAAGCCTAACGATAAACAATAAACTAGATACGTCAGTTAGATGCGGTCGTATTTCCTCCCACACCCTGTCCTAAAACACAACACCCACATCATAACAGATTCACCTACGCATAAAAACTCCTTCCGTGACCCACAAGTTTTCTTTGTAATCCAAAGGAAAGCCTAATTCTTAAATTAGTACCCGCAGATACCGGCAGGTGAGGCAAAACTTACTCAATTTATTATTCCCTTACGAAAAACTTGCTCTTGTATCTCGGACGACTTATTCCCGCAAATTGTTTTTAAAAGGATGTGGATGGAATGGTCAGCAAGGTTTAATAATAATATTTGGACAGCAAGAAAATATAGGTCATGTGTTACGAAAAAAATGTATCAGTAATTTAATTTTAGTTTACTTGTGTGATAGTAAATTAATTTATTTAAAGACCAACTTATAAAACCAGTAAAGCTCTAAACTAAAGGCCTTATCATCATGTGTTGACCAGCTGATTAAAAAAAAGTATCTACCTGGTTTATACTTAGTGAAGTTTTTAAAATTCACGTAAGTTATTCAAGCACATGCTTCGTTGACCTCATGTACTTTGCTAGCCACGTACACATCTGGGGGCACGGCAGTGCCCCCGCCAAGTCGAGCGCGAAGCAAACACTGCCGTACCATCCTTTACTGGAACCATTTCGCCGTATTTTCAGGCCCCTTTTTGAGAACTTCTGGATGGGACTAGAACGCTGAAATTTTCGTCATCTGGTAAGCTATATAGACACACTTGAAATCCAAAATTTGAAGTCGGTAGATAATTTAGTTCCGAAGCTAAGGGAAAGCAAAGTTTCGCATTTATGACACTCGCTCATGATCATTAAAATAGAACTAGTACTTCCCATAAACTCAGAGAGCTGAAATTTTTTACAGAGTTAGGGTTTAATGGCCACATAAAGGAAAAACTATAAAAACTAGGATAATCAAATCAGAAGTACTTATCTGATGAAGAACCCTCAGCTGCTCTCAGCTGTATTATAGACTAGCTGGTGCCCGCGACTTCGTCCGCGTGGAATAGTTATTACCATAAAAACGGTTCTAGTGAGTTAACCTTAAAGATAGACATATATTGTTGAAGACACTTTGTTAGATTATTTTAAGAGAAATAATTCTTTTATACATATTTTTGTAAAATATTGAATCAGGCGTTACTTGGGGGAAATCCATTGTAACTGAAACTCTGGAGAAATGTGTAGTGTTTTCCGCTGCGACTGCTCCTTAACCGACAACAAACAACAGACTTGATGGTTTTTAGGTGTGTTCCTCCATATACCACCGCCACACCTCACCTCCTAACTAATGTGGCCTCCGTGGATCTCAAAATCTTGTGTCTTGAAGCTTTGTTGTTCTCTTTCGGCAAGATGTTTTCGTCGACACGTGTTTCGCCTCTCCACGAGGCATTCTCAGGACGTGTTGACTCCTCGAACGTCGGTCCGAAAGTGAGCTCGGCGTGCAACGACCGCTCCTTAAATAATGCAATATGATGTCATACGATGTGTCATTGCCTGACCGCTACTATTCAAACTCACTAACGTAACCGTCGTTGCGTCATCGCTCGCGTGTTTACCAAATTAGGTGGTGTTTGTTCCATTACCAATGAAAGTTCGTAGCAATGGTGATGATACCAAGTTTGTTTGGTCTTTCAGCAACGTAAAAGGTTGACCCTGGTGTTTCAGTATTTCCAGCTGCTCCCACACGCACAAAAGGAATCCTTTATCGCATATTTGCTTAATCTGGTACGAGTGGTTATTTTGCAAAGTATGACAGGTGTCTAATAAATGTTTCGCAAAATGTGATCTTTCTAGGTGCTCGTTCCTGTGGGCTGCCATATGTTCTTTGTATCTGGTCTCGAAATTTCTTCCTGTCTGACCAACATACATAGCATTGCACTCTTCACACACCAATTTGTATACCCCAGACTTCCTGGCATCTTCCAACCGGTCTTTACCATAACACAGGTGACGTAAATTATCCGTTGTTTTATAAGCTGTATTGACTTCCGCTTTCCGCAATATTTTAGCGACCCGTTCTGACACTGGCCCCATGTAAGTAAGGCTACCCACATATCTGTTCAGCCTGTCCGGTGGTATCGCATATAACATATTGCGAACCTGCTGCCTTGTCTTACTCTGATCTCTTTTAGTTACAAGAAATCTATATTCTTACTGCCTGCTTATACATAATTACAAACACACACATATACACAATCACACACACACACACACACACACACACAAATACACATACATATGTACATATAAGAAATTTCCTTGCCCGCTATAGAATTCTTCCTGTTATAGATTTCCTAAGAGTGCAAAAATTGGTTACTCTAATTAAACCTCCTAAAACCATTATCCAACAAAAAACGACCTACTTATGTACCTGCTTACATTAACTTCCTCATATCCACATTCAGCCTACAATGCCAGCATAATGTGTTATCAAATTCTGTTCTACTAAAAGAAATGTATGAAATGAAATTGTAAAATGTTGGTGCGAATCACTAAATTGTCAAACTCTAATACGGATCACCAAGATACAGGCTGATAGCCTAGTTTGGGATCCACTAATTATTCTGTATTGCACACAGCTTAACTATTTATTCACTTGACAATCTTTTAACAGCAATTTGTAAAGCAAGAATTAATTGAAGTAGTATATGTATATACAGTCGTGGTCAACTAATTAGGGACATGCAAGATAGTGAAGAACAATAACCGGTTATGTACATACAAATATAAAACCCTATTGATTTCTCAGTAACTATTATTTGCATAATTTGGTCCGATTATTATGCTTTAAATGGCTGTAAATAAAAGAATAAATAAATAGAAAAAAGTATTTAATATCAAAGGTTGAACATGTATTCAATTTTAAGGTATAATTCTGTAGCTGGACATTTAATTAAGGACAGTAAACTATAATGAAAAATAGAGTTAAACAAAACTAATAATCTGCAGTATTATAATATCTTTAACAGCTCCATTTTATTACGTGTAAAATCAGTACCCAGTAGCAAAACCTTTGTTAGTAATTACCGCTTGACACCGATGTGGCATAGACATTATCAGTTTCTGGCATGTTTCGACAGGAATGTTTGTCCATGCCTCACAAAAAGCTTCATTAAGTTCATCTAAAGTTGTGGTACGATAAGTGGCTACTTTTTTCTTGATTTCGTGCCAAAGGTGCTCGATTGGGTTAAGGTCCGGGCTATTTGCTGGCCAATCTAGCACTGATACTGACTGACTGGTAAGAAACGACTTGACTGAACGGGCGGTACGTTTCGGGTCGTTATCATGCTGAAACGTCCATATAATAGGGAGATGCTCCTCAGCATAGGGAAGCATCGTTTCCTCCAATATTGCCTTGTATTGATGTTGGTCTAAGTTACCCTGAACTTTCCTCACAGGTCCCACTCCACGTCCAGATAATGAACCCCACATTTTAATGTTTCCACTTTGCTCTTTTGTGAATCTTGGATTCATTTCCGCTTTTACTGGACGCCGTACGTATTGCCTTCCATCTGAAGAAATCAAATTAACCTTGGTCTCGTCAGAGAATAATACATGTTGCCATTGGGCGTAGGTCCAATGTCCATATTTACGTGCAAACGCCAAACGAGCATTTCTATGTTCTTTGTTCAACAACGGTACTTTGCGAGCCACTCTTCCAAACAACCCTGCTTCTACCAGACGTCATCAAACGGTCCTCGCTGAGACACCAGCTCTTTCGTCTGTCCCAAACACTTCGTGTTTAATTAAAATATAGCCTAGAAACGGATCTTTCTTAGCTAACCTGGTTGTCATTCTATCTTCTTGTGGAGTTGTTTTTCTCGATCTTTTTGTCCTGGGCACATTTAAATCTGTGTTATTGCGTCTGACATGTTGCACTGCATTGTATACCATAGTTTTTGAACAATTTAAATGTTCTGCTATCCTTCGGTATGGCCAACCATGCTCGACAACAAACTTCATGATAATTTTTCGTAGTGTTGGATCGCAACTTTTATTTTTACCCATTTTTCTTCAAAATATTTTTCAAAACTTAAAATAAATATCGGGATTGCCGCCAAAACTACCACTAAACAATAAGAGAAGAAGTAAAAAAGTATTGAGTTTCAAATTTTGAAAATAGAACGCAATATCTCAGTGTCCCTAATTAAATGGCCAGCCAGCATTATTTGAACAAATAGCACTACGATAATCTATCACCTATACTGTAAAGAGGTTTAATGTTTAAGAAGTTGTTATTGTTTGTATAATCGGGCACATAAATGACTAATTATACTTACATGTAAGAGATGTGGAATATGGTTTAGACTCGTTGGAAAATAAAAAATAAATTCACAATTCGCTTTAACCAAAGAGTGTCCCTAATTAGTTGACCACGACTGTATATCTATAGTATAATTCTAACGTACCTACCCACTTATATGCCTTGTCTTACTTCTTACCAACCCGTCCACCATGTGTTTTCCGTATCCGTTGGCAGTTGCGATTTGATATATAGTGCTCAACTCTTCATGATAACCTTCACTTGAACATGCTATGAACATATTTTTGTGATATCTTGAACCGTTTTCGCAGCGCACGCAACGGAAGCCCTCAAAGATGAATATATTTTCCCGTTTTTTCTACATTTTCCATTTTTTCTTCGCTCCTATTAGTTGCAGCGTGATGTTATATAGCCTAAGGCCTTCCTCGATAAATGGTCTATTAAACACAAAAATATTTTTCCAATTCGCACCAGTAGTTCCTGAGATTAGCGTGTTCAAACAAACAAACAAACTCTTCAGCTTTATAATATTAGTAAAGATAAAAACGGTTCTAGTGAGTTAACCTTAAAAGATAGACATATATTGTTGAAGATATTTTGTTAGATTATTTTAAGAGAAATAATTCTTTCAAACATATTTTTGTGATATTTTGAACCGTTTTCTCAGCGCATGCAACGGAAGCCCTCAAAGTTGAATAATTTTCCCCGTTTTTTCCACATTTTCCATTATTTCTTCGCTTCTATTAGTTGCAGCGTGATGTTATATAGCCTATAGCCTTCCTCGATAAATGGTCTATTAAACACAAAAAGAATTTTTCAATTCGCACCAGTAGTTCCTGAGATTAGCGCGTTCAAACAAACAAACAAACAAACTCTTCAGCTTTATAATATTAGTATAGATATGGTAATGCCCACTACTACTATTGGTACAAAAAAAATCGACTGTCATTGCGAAAATCCAGCGTAGTGGGACACATTTTCTAATTAAATCTAGCCTATAGCGTCCCACTTCTTGGTGGATGAATGGGCAATACGAAAAACGATTGCTACTGTACAAGAATCAGAACCGGAAAAAAAAAAAAAAAATGGTAATAATAAAAAAACTGCTTCTAAAAAGAAAATAACTGTAAGATAAGAAAATCTAATAAAATAAATCTATAAGCCCACGTTTCTACAAAAAAAGTTAAATCCCACCAAAAATATTCTGTTAAAAACTAGCCAAGTCTCGATGGAGCTGCTTGTTTATCTCTAAAATTTTATGAAATCTAGACAAGGTCGTGCCAAGTCTAAGGTTCGTAACTGCGATTTCTTTATTATTATAGTTAATGTGACTTGGCAGTTGACTTGTACCCACTTACGTATAAGGAATGTTCAACGGCCAGTCATATAACATTAACTATATTAATAAAGAAATCGCAGTTACGAACCTCAGACTTGGCACGACCTTGTCTAGATTTCATTACTTTTTGGAGATAAACAAGCAGCTCCATCGAGACTTGGCTAGTTTTTTACAGAATGTTTTGGTGGAATTTAACTTATTTGCCAACAGACTCTTAAAACTGCTTACCAAAAAACATGTTCCCAATTTAAAATATCGCTTATCAAGATAAGGTCGAAGTTGGGTAAGTTTGGAGGGGATGGAAAAAGTTGTGTCCCGCAGGAACCAGCATCCTTGGACCGATCTGCGAGGATTGTACCACCCGTGTCACATTTACTTGTTTAAAATTTACTTATGTATATACCTTTATTGGATTATATTAAGATTGTATCATGGAGATATTTATGCAAAATATTATTACAAAATAATAGATGAATTGAGAATCACCTTATTTTGAATCGGTTTAAAGTAGTCATCGATGCGATGAAGTTAGTTATTAGTTTTAGTCCTCTTTCTTGTTTTTTTATTCATAGGAATTTTTTTTTTCTACATTAGGCACAATAAAAGTAAAAAATGGTTCTCTGCTTACCATCCATCAAATGATTTACTTTTCATTAAAAAATAAACTACATGAATCAACTTTATTTAAAACCTAATTATAAATCATTATGAGAGAGAGAGAGTATAAAACACATTAGATGTGAATTGTTATAATACTAACAGAAAACAATAGCTTCTTTTAACAACTTAGAACGTTTGGCTTTAGTTATTAAATACCATTCAATGTTATAACAAAAACATAATCTAAGTCTAATATAAGTGTAACCACCTTTCAGTGTTATAGACTATCAATAAAAGTAGTTGGAATTGCTCGTGCCGCCTCTGGAGGAACAAAACCACATCGGCCGAGTTAGTCTTCCGCACAAGATTACCCACATAGAGATCCCATAATAATGCTAAAACACTTAAAATTGAATTGTAATGGTGTGATTTTCTCAATCAAATACACAGAATGCACGCATTCAATGCTCATGTGTTTTTATTTTATTTTATTTGTTTATCTATATTGTTACACATAACAATCAAATTTTATCTTAAAATCTTAGTTTATTATGGGTGTAAACCTGAATTAAAGACATTTAATTTACTATTTATGTAGTCAGTTTAGGTAATGTTTTGTTAAAAACAACTCATAAGTAAAACAACTTCTTTCGTGTTATAACCTAACCAAGGACTGACCTCACGCGTTGATAGTTTCGATCGTACACTTAAAAGCAGTTTTATTCAAAGGGAAGTTAAAACCATTCATTTCATGTACGAAAACAGAAACACAAATTTCAAAATCCACAAAAATCAATACGCAGACTATTATTATTGCAACCGCGGATCTATATTTTTTTTAAATGGTGCGAATGATTTACGTATCTTTGCTAAGTTAAAACTTTTTTGCACCTAATAGAATGACAAAAATTAAAATACTAATTTGATATACTTCTTGGCGATTATCTATGCCTCGCGCCGTCGTAATTCGATTAAACTGGCGAACTCAGCGAGTCTTAATTATGTTTTGGGATGTTTGGTCACGAGTCACGCGAGCCGCGCCGTGAAGTACCTACTGTAATCAATATTAGGCGTAATTAACGGGGAGATCATGTTGTGTAGGCTTTTGTAGTCTTGTGGGCTTGAATAGTTGGGAGTAACGTTCTTGTGTGTGACTTAGATTAAACATAGCATCATAACGAAGAATCACCGATCCTTATAATGACATTCATTTTAATTCTTCTCTCTCTCTCTTGAGTCGTATTCCTCATGACTGAGGGTCGTGACTCCCCCTCAGAATTAATTCGTTAGGGGAGTTCTCTTGGGCAGATACATCGTGGTGGGCGCCCAGGTCCTTCCACGGAATTTTAATTCTTACATGATGCCAATATCTACGAGCTGTTGATTTGATTGGATAATTAAAATCACAATTAATATTATTCATAACCTCCAAATTTGTTCTAAAATTAAATACATTATAATAAAATCGCTTTTTATCTACCCTCAAATACCAAATTTTCATATTTTTTTCAAGCAACAATAAAAACTACTACCTATAGTATTCATAACGCTACAAGAATATCCACACAAAAAAATATTTGCTTTAATATACTCGTACATAACTTGTCCAAATATATTCGACGCAGTAACACATAAAGTCAGATCATAGCTTTTCCCAAATAAACATGGGTTTTCCATTTTTGAAGCGACACAAACCATGTCTGATTCCTCGCCCATGTTTTATGGAAATCGGAACAGCAACGACGATATTCAAATCTGGTGTTTGGAATAACTACGTACGTTTTCTGAGTACTTTTGACTGAGGAGAAACCAAAATGCACAGATATTTTAGGCGACGTTGAAGTAGTATTGATTGCTACAAGTCATTTCAATTGTAAATATTAATAAAATAGAAAGGAATATGCCCAACGAAAATTGCTCCACCCATAAAAATAAGTCAAAAATGTCACAATATACTCTCTATAACTCCAGCTCTGTTCAGTAATCATCAAAGACCGAAACAAATCATTCTTGGATCGTAATTAAAAAAAAATGATTTTAAAAAACTTAATCTATATTTCTATTTCATTGTAAAACAGTTCTCATCAGAATAGCAATACTTTGTCCCTGAATCACGTAGTAAGTAGGAACAAAACGCGCTACAAATCGGCCCGACCGGCGTAGGCTTATCTAATTTGAAATGCTAATACAAGCTCCGCTATTCCATTGAGACGCAGCTTCAGTTAATAGGAGAATTTCTACGACAATACAATTTGTACAGTTAAGATTTAACCCGACTCCAATTCGAGGGAATTAATTTCGCTAAAGTTCAAGGTTTTTGTTAAATTTCATTTTAATATTAATAGGTACTTACTATTACAATTAAAGATTGAGTAGAGTATATACTGATACATAAATCAAGTATCAATGTTCAGTACTCAAAGTAGGCTGTTTATTCTTTTTCTTATCGAATCAGAGTGGCCATGTTGGTGTCGAGAGTTTAGCAGCTGCCCTAAGCGTCTCTGACATGGCTTAACGACCGTACTATGACAAACAATCGGGACCTTCAATTTAAGGTTTGTTGTTTGTTACATAATCATGAATGTTCATCAGCGTTCACAATCTATCAAGGCTTTTAAGTTCTCTCAATCTACATATGTATGTTTATAAAACAATTTTTCCCGAGATCACGATGATGTCTGAGGAAATCCTAAATGGACCGTGGGGGTAAGTAAATGAGTTCGTCGCTTCCCCGAATTCGTATTAACTTTTTATGATTTCCCTTGAACTCTTCCAAATTATTTTTCGTGAACTTCGCTTAAGGTTTCATGAAATTACACTAAGAAACAGATCCCTGCTTTTCATACACAGAAGTTGAGGTCCGCTTATTTTAAAAGTTTCTTACACTAAAATCTAAATATATAATATTTAAGTAACAAAACGTGACAAGCGCACTCTTTAATAATTGGCTCTGCTACATGACTATGATGATAATTTCAATCTATTTTATACGTTTCTATCCTTGATCAAACATTTTGCTCCTAAAATACCCTAGCATGAAATGAAATATCAGTTTTAGGACCCTATCCCATTGACAAGTTAAAATATCTCTCCAACATGAAATAAGAACAAACACACCAACAAACCTACAAACCACTATACATTGTATAAATGGGGCTAAACTTACAAACCGCAAAGTACTACAGTTCGACCTTACCCCTCAATACAGTAATGAAGAGAGGTCTCTACATAAAATTTATCCTCGCTTTGATTTTAAATTTCCCTTCCCTCATTTTCTTTTTATTTGAATCTCATGTTTCTTTGCAAAGAGCTTCGGATACTTGGCTCTAATGAAATATCTTTTCATATTAATTGCCTGCACTTAGTCTTGCCGGCTTCACCACCGGAACGAGGTTTAACTTATTAAAATACAGTTCAGAGTTTCTTTTTTACGTATTATGTATAAGTTAAATTCAAATTCAAAATTTATTAATCGGGACAACTACATGATCCATGGGTTAGTGATAAAAACTTAATGACTATTGTAAGTGTTTTAACCTAAGAGTGGAAAACTGACATGCTACAAACACATACTGCAGAGAGGCACTCCGCCCGGGCGACATTGAAAATAAATACGTTAAGTAGGTAGGTAAGTACATATTTTTTAGCTAAGATGGGTTCGCACTTGTCCATAGTTTGTCCGATAGCAAGCAATAGCTATGGCCTAAGATAGAGCGTGCTTATCCATTAAGAACCGTTTCGCTCTCGCTTTAAAGATCGCTGAATTTAGATGAACATTGCTAGGGTTATGATTTGCCTAGTGGTTTAGCGTCGTAAAAAAACAAATAACAATTTAAAAAACATTGAACCGCCTTTAATGCAGTAGGTTAATTAAAATCGCTGGTGATTGTTTGTTTGAGTATTCGTAGGTACATAACTATTTTATTAAAGCACTAATAATGCAAAAGCGTTATAAATTTATGACTGATCTTTCTCTTTATTCGAGTGAAGATATTTATTCCCATAGTTTCTTAGAGATCTCAAGTCAGAGTCTCTAGTCCTCAGAGATCGACCAATCATTCGATTAAACATCAAAATATATAAAAAATCCTCGCGTTAAATGTTAATATTTGCTTTCGTCAGATATAATAATGACTAAGTGCCATAAAAGTGCCGTCTGCTATAACTTATTGCGGCAAAGAAAACATCTATCAAGACGTTAGGAGCCTTCCTGAAATTTAACGCCGTGAAAAACATTAGCATCTGATTTAAATTCATGTTTCTCGTTGTCATTAACTGGTAATAGGCCCTCCATCAGTCAGAGGCCTCGAGAAATGCTCTAACGCACTAAGATTTTGAAAAATATGTTTTACGTGTTGACTATAAGAATACACCCAGAAACTATTTTTAGGAAAGAATAAGTTTTAAAACGTATCACACATGTCATTACAATATCGTATGTTGTTTTGGATTTAATAACGCATTAATAATTTGTATTTGTAAGTTAAAATCCTTCTAATCTCATGAGTGTAATGTAAATCACATCATAATAATTTGCCTGAAATGAGCGAATTAACATAACACTTCTATGACAATTCAAAAATCTGTAAAGTAAATAGAGATAAATATATTAACTCGTCATAAACGTCATTTTGCTACCAAGGTTTTTGGGGTGCAAAATGGGATTTTCCAAGATTCTTATTATTACAGGCATAGCATGTCGTACAATATTTCAATTCAACCATAACAGGTCTACATATGTATATATAGGTATATATGTATATGTACTTTTGGTCACGTTTCTAGCAGCTTCACCTACAACTTACTCTGCCCACTTTCCACTTCGAACAAATCCCTGTGAAACCAAACCTTTCATCGCGCCGGCTCTCTCTGTAATCCAGTGCTATAAATAATTTAAACAAAGCCCCGCGTTGATTGTTGTTGACAAAGATCTCGGTATAAATAGCAGTAGATTAGTTCCCGCGGCTGTCTCGCTAGGCTGCGACGGCGTTGTTCGCGAGCTATCGACTACTCAAACAAGCACACTCTTAGAATGGCAAGAGTGAACTACTGTTCTTAAAGTGTGATTCAGTTTAGTTTAACAAACTTATATTCATCATTTAATTTTAACCACTTTATGTGTTCTTTACTGTAATGGTCAGCAAATATTTACTTGGTGTAAAATTCCTACACTAGATTAGAAGTGAGCATTATTCCTGTACAGTTTTTGAACGTAAATCAAAACCGTTATTTATTTTCTGCTAAATTTCCTTCATCGCCTTATTGTAAAATGAGAATCAGTTTGAGTATTGTTATCGTGCTCGTGCTCAGTCGGTTCGCTGGTTATTGGATCCTGTAGCGACTTGATTAATATTTGACTGTAGATAGTCACGTATGGATAGTTATATCTTCGCGGTTACAAGCTTTGGGTGTAGTTTCGACTGAAAGGGTATTAGAATTTAATCTTCGTATCATAGATGATAGTATCTATCAATTCTATATATAGTATGGGATAAAAGAATATAATATATGGAAGAAGGTGTGTGGTGTGAAGGTGCCCAAAAAACTGTTCCAAATTCTGTAGGTACGTTTAGTATGCCAATATACGTTGCTAAGCTACCAGATATTATTGAACTTACCTAATTGCTTATGATTTACCTTATATTTTACGACAAGAATTATAAAATATGTAGTCTTAATCGCACAATATGACATTCTTCGAACGTCTTCAGCAAGAATAGAGTCGACTAGATGCTAAGAATAATCATATTTTTGAGGAATCTAAAAATAGAAGTGTGGGTAATTGTTACGGCTTTATTATCCTATTTTCACTTCGCAATTTATTCACAGCTTATTCAATTTTTCCCAACAAAGAAGCCGCAAAAATATTGGCAACAGGAAAAGCCCCAATGAATAATCAACGCTTCTAATTTCATTCCGCCAAAGTTTCCGCGAAGTCGTAAAAATAAGCTTCGCTGTAAAAGTGGAATCATGGACAATGAATAATTCAAGCCGCTTGAATAGTTGTCCACGATTCAGACGTAAAGCGCTGTAAGGGAATGATTTTTTTGAAAACTACTGAGGTTTTACCAGTCAATGTTTACTACACCAAACTGCACTGTATTAGAGTTGGAATAAAGTTTATTATTGTGTGGAATGTGTGTCCCTCGGGAAGAAAGCAGGCAGTGTGATAGATGTCGGGGCAAGTAAGGCTGACATTAGTAATTTCCGAAGTGTTGGACGTCGAATTATTGTATTTGTTGTAGTTTTGTTGCGTTCAATAACCGAACGATGTTCGCTGATTGCTTTTGTTTACAGTGACTGGAAGTGGTTCTGTTTCTATTGTTTACGAGAAAGTGGAGGATAGGGGAAAAATGGAGAAGTGAGTTTAGGATGATAATGGTTATATGTACATTTTAATGTTCACTAATATAACATTAATGTTTTGAGGTTTGTTTTAATACATACCACCATGTTTTTATTCACCTTTGTGCTATCACGTTTGATCAGCAAATTCAAATTTATTTCTTTATATATTCAAATTAGAACCATCTAGATGCGCTCCGCGCTGCCGCACTGAATATATCATATCAATGGTCAACTTTGCGACAAAAACGATACATTCTACTTTTTCTACACATAAATTGGCATGATAGTCAACCTACAAAAAAAAACGCAAACAAAACTTTATCTATCTCCATTCACTGGATTTCAAACGAACTATTCGGCTACTATTTTCAGTTTCAAACAGTGGTTTTAACAACAGCATTGTCCTGCCTATTGTAGAATAAACTGGAAATTTTAGTATAGAAAACCTATACGGAACTAAAACTGATAAAATTTTGGCTTCAGAACAATCCGTACATATTGAAAAATCAGTCAAGACCAATACATTGTAATTAAAAAAACCGACCTGCCAAGCTTAAGAAATACAACATAATGCCTAATATTTTATTGAAAAATAGTTAAAACACTGGATCTGTCTGAGATGAACTGTATTACTGAACAAGTGAGCGAGCATAAAATGGCCGCCGCCCGCAGCCTGCCGCCCACCCCCGCCGGTCGAGGCTTCGCGGTGTACTTTGCAATTCAAACATCACCTTGTATCAGCTCACGGATGGATGCCTTCACTACAGTTACTCGCGCCACTATGTGTGGTACAAAGTGTAGATTTCATATTTCTGTTATAGAAAAATTAAAGCAGCGGTGCGTCAAATGTAAGCCTATTCCGTGTTAAAAAATATAATTTATGCCAAAATAAAACAAAATCATAGAGATACTTGTTAAAAATATCGTTTGTTAAATTGTGTCAATTGTAAAATATTCAAAAAACACATCAGTTGTAGTAAGAAACTAATAACCGTACAAATGAATTGCCATTGATAACTCATACAGAACTGCACTTAACCAGTAATAAAATGAACCTGCTCTCAGCCATAACTTAGACCACCACTCACGTATGACTTTCTGATACAGTGAACACGAAACGTGAATATTTGTGTTCCGCTGTAAAACACAGGACCGCTGACCGCAGCGCCGGAAACAGCGCTCCAGCGCTTTCTTTGCATCATTATCTGTACAGAAATGACTGCGGTCGAGCGAAACAAAAGCACCAAAAGCGAACGAAACGAAGCGAGCGAGCGGTACGAGCGAAGCGAACACGTTTCACAGTAGACGCTTCATTATTGAGGAAATATTCCGATACACATATCATTTAACAAAGTGTGAAAGGTAATTACTTTGTGCCGCTTTACGCCACAAGGGAGCGACAGGTCACCTATGATTTTGATATGGCTGTGGAAACAGCGCTCCAGCGGTTTCTTTCCATCATTATCTGTTCAGAAATGACTGCGGTCGAGCGAAACAAAAGCACGAAGAGAGCAAGCGGATTGTTAAAAAATCATTTCGAAACACATATTTTTTTAAAACTATGTAAGTTTATTTGGTTTCTTCTGTATGCCACACGCGACAAATAACCACGATTTTGATATTGCTGTGGAAACAGCGTTTGAACACTTTCTTTGCATCATCTGTACCGAAATTACTGCGGTAGGTTAAATATTTTGAATTTGAATTTGCGGTCGAGCGAAACAAAAACACCAAAACGAGCGAAACGAGGCAAGCGGTCGTAGCGGTGTGAGCGGAGCAACCATGTCTACCAATAAATGGTTCATTATTGAGGATATGTTCCCATACACAAATCATGTCGTACCAAAGTACGGTAAAGTAAGATTATTCTTTTGTTTATTCTTCACGCTACAACGGAGTGGCAGATCACAATAGTTTTAAAATTAATGTACGAGTTCAATCCCCTAAGAAACATTAACCTCTATATAACGTTTATTTATCGAGAAACATGTAAAACACATAACGCTAGTGTGAGATTATATTATGCGAAATATATAGGTATTAATTAGGTATCTCTAGCTTATATTGCTTATGAAACCAGCAGCGTTTCGAGCGGTTTCCTAGTTCGCGCGGCGCTTAAGAGGCCGCGTAAAGTGCTGAATTTATTATAACAGGATAGGCAGAACATTTAGGTGGTTTATTTGAATGAATCATGTTAGACGAGACCAGTGTTTGTAATTTACAGTTGAGTGTGCTTTGTAGGATAAGCGGCATAAGTACCTATAAGTAGGTTGGTAAGAAACGTGCAATATGGGTAGTTTTAATTTAATTATTTGAAGATTGTCTTTTGTCTTACAGAATTTGAGATAATAGTATTATTAAGGTCAATTTGCATAACGACAACAGAATCAGCCACTTTTTACTAAGTTATTCTGTCTCTAAATGCGTTTAGCCACCGTTGTCCTTGTAAATGATTTAACATAATAGCAGTACCATTTTTGTGAAATATAGAACCACTTTAGACCGTATCCTTGAGGTTATTTACCATACACATTATTACTTACACAACACATGCAAGTCCACACTGTTATTGAGAATTTTGTTGCATAAAAACACTAAAACCCTAACCTAGCTACAATAACTTACGATCTAAAATACCCTCGTAAAGCTTCCTACAACGTACCCAAGTGAGATCTAAATCTTGCTCTGGTTATAATGTAGCCAGTGTGTTCCTGCTACATACTATACAGGGTGCTCTAATTCGATACGTGACCGAGCTGGCACGTACAGGCGCGTGGGAGACCTACCTATAGTACCTAGGTACCTAGCTAGTCAGGTTAGTGTTCATATAGTGAACTGGGAATGGTAAACCTGGTTAAAACGTCTTTGTAACAAAAATAGATAGGTTTGTTGACATATTCCAACGTGGTTTTGATAACGACGGTCAAAAAATAGTTATCGTGGTTAATTTTTGAATGGGTGGCCGAAAATAGGTGTTCTTTCATGACGCAACAAACGGAGACAGCTGGTTAACAGAATCTATCAGTTACTATCCCAAATAGTGCCCTATAATAATAAAATCAAACAAAATAAAGTAACTATAAATAAACATTAATGTGAGGGCTTATTAAAATAATATCCGCCGAAATCAATCCAATGATATTGTTTCGTTTTTATTAGGTACACATAGAAGTTAATTTATTTTAATTTTAACGTCAACTGTACGTAAATACTTAACACTTACTTATAGTATAAGTATTCGTCTTTTTGTACAGATGTTTTTAAGGTGCAAAATATCTGTGCTACGTGTTAAAACACAAAGTAAAGGAACTCCGAGGCGGAACCGCTGCGTATTGGGTTTTTGTCCCTAAATAGACACTTTTTCCTCAAAGAAGTGGGAAACTTCCGTGAAAACATCCTTGTCACTATTTCAAATAAAGGTAAAAGTTTTAGTACTATGGTTTACGGTTTTGTCTAAGTATGTTTATGTCTTATAACAAAATTTAGATTACTAAATTTTCTATCTATGTTTTTTTCATTTTTTTATCACCTATGTACACGTTCCCACTGTTAAAAAATATATTTTATAGACGTTTTTGTCGGGAGCTGTAAATCGACTGATTTTTTAAAATTTATTTTTTGTCCTTATTCAACATTTTAATGTAGAGAGTACTTTTCTCATCCCGGTGTTCACCAAAACAAAACAGCTTAGCTAATTCTGAAGTCCAAATACTAAGCAAATATTAAACAAACCTACTTAAAAAGATCAGATAATCTCCCCTCCAAGCGGCTACAAATGAAACAAGGTAAGGTAAGATAAGATCTACTCAAGTGTCCGCCCGACTTCCCTCCGACCCTTTCATTGACCATATCGGGCGCTATTAGACAAATTGATTCACATGCACCATGCTGCGGTGGTAGAGTACTGGCACAGTACATAAACTGTTACAAGATTGAAAAATATATTTTTTTTGCGGGTCATTGCGCCAGAGTAGTAAGTAGTACTTATATTTTTTGATCATAAAAAAATTAAAGCCAGATAAAATGGCATGATTAACAAAAGTTAATGTAATTGTATCCACAATTTTTTTTAGGTAAGTTAACGATTTACACGTATTTTATAACTGCCGCCTACTACTATAGGAGAGCCAATCAAATGGTTACTTAAGTAGTCATCAATTTTATTTACATGTTTAATAGTGACTGTTACTACTAGACTATTACGCAAGTACAACAATGCTCCAGGTATTTGAAATGTCGATAATGAGCGTAGACCAATTTGCATCAAGTGACCCGCCTGATTTTGGTATGATTGTAATATTTTTCACTGTAAAAAAAACTAAACTAAACTCTCGACACCAGAGTTGACCAATCTCATTACATAAGAATAAGAAGGCTAAAAAACAGTAAATTATCTTAAATCCCTAGTTTAACAACTGCTTTACACCAACCCGTCCTGCCTCTTCCCGCCACATGATCCCCGGGCCCGTGCAGGTGCCCGGCTCCGACCACTCCCCGCCCGCTCTAAGCGCCGATTAACATCCAATACGACCATTCCAGACCGTCTCCTTTTCATTTATTGCCTAATTTTATAATTTGCCACACGTTATTGGCTCTTAAACGTGCTTTGTGGATGATAGGTTGCTTTTCGATTACGATCAATGTTTCGAGTTGTTGTTAGAATTCTACGGGGCAAATATTACAGTTAAGTGTTCAAGAAACGTCTAAATTATTTAAACACATATTTAAAAAAATAGTTATTTTCTTACTACAATGTAAACTAAAAACCTACTTGAACTCAGTTTTTGCTTACTACCTTTTTCACAATTACATCAAAACTTTTCTAATAAATATTGTAATCCATCTAAAACACCTACCAATCCTGAAGGAACGTTAAAAGGCCAATATTGCATACTTAACCATACGGTCTCAGTTTAAGCAACAGTATGTATTGGCAATAAGGGGCCATTTCTTGATGCGGGAATAGCAGAGCGTGGAATCTCTCGCTTTGCCGCACATAGTACGAGTACTCGTATAATACCTGGGAACGGGCGTTTTGGGAATTTTTAATACTGACGGCATTCGTACAATTGCGTATTGAACTTTGCCTCGCGTATGCGTGAGAGAAATGTAATTGTTTTATTTTATATGTATGATGTGGTAACGTGTTATTGGAATTGCTGAATTATATGTTCAAATAAAATTACTTTCAAATATGTAGTGAGAAAATGATAATTAAAATTTACTCATTATGCTTATTTTCTCATTAAATAGATTCCTTTGACATGCCATTACATTTGTTTCAAACTAATTCCATGAAAATAATTTACTCTCACATTTTAACAATGAAAATGAACAGTTAAATAGCCTTAAAAGTGATGAACGAAGACGTGATAGAGTGACGCGATAATGACTTCAGGGCAATTTGCAGCGCGCCAGAATACTTTGCAGGTGACACAGTGGCTTGCATCCAACATACTTCAAGGCACGCTGCATGCCGATAAATTCCTAAGAGGTTATAAAAAACTAAATAAATGTATTTTAATATTGAGAATCAAAGAATCAAATCATGTAAATTGCTAAACTTTAATTGAGGAAATGTAGTTCTAAGCTACTATTTGGAAGTAATGTGTATCAAAAATAGATACAACATTTGCTGTAATTAAAATATTATCACTTTCAGGTAATTAACAGCGTCGAAATGACAGGTGACACAATAGCTTGCATACAACATATCTGCAGGCTTCAAGCGCTGGAACGCTGCGTGCTCGTGAAATACCTGGGCCGGTAGCGGAGGTAGCAAAATAACTAGATTAATATTTAATGATATGAAATTAATATTTTTTTATTTGGAATAAGGACACAATAAATACAAGTAATTTTCTTTGTGTTCTTTACTTAACGCTAATTTAATTACATGCTGAAATAAATTTCAATATAAAAATAGTGAAACACTTTTTTCTTATGGTTAAAAATACGGTATTATCATAACTTACCTCAGAATATGAGATGGCAACTAAAATCTGAACTATTTGAAGGCTTAGAGCGCTGCATACCGACAAAATACCGGACTACCCTGACCATGGATCTATGAGAAAGTAATGGATAGGAATAGAATTCATGTCTTTCAAACTGGTGTTAGTGTTTTAGGGAAATACACAAATTGAAATACACCCGTTTTAAGAAATTATACGTGTTATGAATTCTCTATACCGATTAAGCCCAGAAATCTACCAATCTAGAGTGAATAAATACAGTACGCTCTGGATACTATGCGCTGTAGTCAAATGCAAATCGAAACTACATAAAAAAACGTAATTTTATTAATAATCCTTATTTACAGGTAAGAACAGTCCGCGGTTCTTTCAATTCAGATCGAATGGATTTCATTAGGCAGGTTGTGGACAAAGGTAAGCCAGCCTATCATGCGTTAAAAATCTCAATACAGTTATTCTACGTAGAGTCCATCAATCCAAATTCCACGTGCCCGCGGTACACCCGGTCCGGGCAGCATACCTCGCGGCCGCTGGCGCCGGCATTCAGGGCATTTAGGGAAGGTAGCTGGGAAAGTGATTTTTAATCTCCAGTACCTACGCAGGCGTTTGTTTATATATAGCAGCAGAAACTATGTAGGGAGATATTTTGTAGTGCGTCGATTGTATATGCTGTTAAATTTTTATTTATATATATATATATATATATATTTCTATATAACATGTAAACAACCGTCTTTAGAACTTTGTGAATTTCTATCCGAAATATTTATTTTCAATTTCAAAGTAATCATTTTATATTTTAATGACAAATAAGAGTTTTTTTCTTTACAGTAAATTGGATAAAAATTTCATAGAATGTGACTAGTCTTGAACTGTATCAAAAGTAGTGTACATTTTTTTAAATTAAAATAATACGCGAATTTACTTTAAATGTATTATTGTGTAGTTTAATTTACATTATTACCGTCACAACTTGTGCATGCTTGCGGCTCCGTGCCATTTCCTTTCCCACAATGACGACCTGCCGTTCAAATTGTACCACAAATGGCCGCAACCTCTCGTGACGCCACTTTCGCTTTCAATGCATCATTCGGATTTATGACACGTTTCATGTAATATGTGAACTAATGTAAGTAACATCACCGTGACTAACGGATACCATATTATATCTATTTGTAGACCTGCTACTATTCTACGGTCTACGGCGTAGCACCTTTGTAGCAGTTTATTGTAATATTTTTAGATTTTACTTCATAGGTTTTAACAATTTTGGGTAGAAAATTTGAACATATTATTTTGTTAAAATACGCACTTACATTTCCTAGAATATTACTGTAAACTAACGTTACATATAGAAAATAAAAAAAGATACACTAATGCTACATATAACTACTACAAAGTAATCAATATTTTTACATCTCTCAAGTAAAGTGTATAATAAAACCTCGCTACTTCTATAAATAAAATAAAAATAAAGTCATAATATCAGACTACCGTAGAGTTCCGGACGTCCCACCGACACGCCGATATTTTACCTCATGTTAATTAATGAGCGTTATTAATTACGGTAAAATGATTTTCCCCTAGCGGAGCCGAGCGTGCGGTGACAACGAGCCAAATAACTGTAAATATTATTATACTTTATGGGCAGTGCCTTTACTGATAGATTTGGACGAAAATCAAAACCAAAATATACAAAATTGATGACCAATTAAAAAACAAAAATAATTTTCCTCCGTACAGCAGAGGATTTTTTTAAGGTTTTTCTTTTAGTGATAGTAGTTTTATTATAATATAGGTATTTTTCATGCATAATTTATTAAAACCTAAGAGAATTGAATGAACAAAAAACAATATTATTGAAAAAAACTAGCGGACGCCCGCGGCTTCGCTCGCATTATTTCAGGATAAAAAATATTCTCTGACACTTCTAAAACCTCATACTACCTACATACCAAAAACACCATGAGCCTTTCAGCCGTTTTTGCATTATGAGCGTTTAAATAAAAATACAAATAGATAAACAGATACAGTCAGACAGACAAAATTCTAAAATCTGCTGAAACGTGTTTTGACATATAGTTAGTTATGTTATGGATACAAAGTTTATGCTAAAAAAATATTTTCTAATATTTTCTATGTTCAGACTTTTTACTCTCTTCGGCTTTATTATATGTATGTATACATGACACTTCCACATACATATAAACTTATGTATTCTTCTATTGTAAGTCAGTATTGCCATGAATCGAAAGAGTAACACTCACAAGATTAAACACCAGACCCTCAACCCTACTCGTCGCGCAATGGTGTGTAACGTTTATTCCAATAAGGCTGACTCTCGACCACACCGTCGGCCGTCGCCCAACTTAGTCCCCCGATTGACGAATGACACGGCACAACCCTGGGACCCTACCCTGTGGGTCTAATGTCCTGGAGTATACTAACCTACTTTCTGAGGATTTTTAGTGATAGTGTTGCGTTTAATCATGTTCTCAAGATACTCACAGTAAAATAGAAAAATTTAGCCGTCGTAATGTAAAAATCATTAAAATTTCGTCAAATTGTAATCTTGTAACTTGAAAATAGGATAAAATTATTATTTTCCTTTTAAAGTACCTAAATGATGATTTCATAACCAACCGGTTTGTGATCGTTGTTGATATGAGTAAGATGAATTAAGTATATAATTTATTTATAGCACACATTCTCTTGCATCTACGTAAATAAACAACAAAAAATATTATTTTCTTAACACTTCAAATTCCCCAACAACTTCAAATGAACCACCCAAAACAAACATCAATTCCCCAAAATTCGTCACAAGCTTTATATTTCCCGTTTCAAGACGCCTACTCGCACCTTTTATTACCTTACACCAAATCCAATTTATTAATATTTTATTGCATTAGATTTTCCCCATTCGTTCGTTTAATGCGGGAGGTAATAAACCTCAGGATTATTAATAAATTCAGCAAACGGCGTTCAATAGAGACGATTAATTTGGACCCGACGGCGGCGGTGGCGGCGGGTCATTCCTGGAGATGTATCTAGCTACCTGTAGGGATATAGTACCTACCTGTATTAGTAACTCGGCTGCGTTTTGAGAAGAACAACATATTACTACTTATTGTAGTTTGTTAATGATTTCGACCGTTCTGTAAAATAGCTATGAATGTAGTACATAAGTTACCTAAGAATAACATAAAACTTAACATCATCATCCACTCTTGATTAAATACGTTTTGCGTATAAGAATCTAGACAGTGGTTCTATATTCTTCAAGAAATACATTCTCTATGCAGACAGTTGGATCAAATACGTCGGAGATAACGAAGGGCGTAGAAGCTTATTGAAAATATGTCTATTCCAAAACCTGCGTAGAATATACTAAACTATATACTTAGATTGTACATATTTATTAGTAAAACCTAGTACAGCTGTTTTTACCATGAGCAGAGCTGTTTAGTAAAAAATAAAAATCTTATTTAATCACTTGACAGTGAACAAAACATTAGTCAGTTACGATATGAGTAATTATTTAATACTATGATACAGATTTATTAATAACGTCGATTTGTTTTTATTTCCTCACCTACGCTTTGATGTGAATACTTTCAAGTAGAACACACCGAACCGCCAACGCAACCACACGTGTTTGTTTTCGATCCGGAAAGATTTATTTAAATCAGTGGTCAAAACGCGAGTTTAGATGAAAATTGTTAAAAGCCACAAAGTGAAGGTGTTAAAAATTATAAAGAAACGTAATTAAAGTGATTTATGTTGATATTTACACCTAAACAAAACAATAATTATTCATATTCGATCTGAACGCGTAAGCGCCACGAAATTTCACGGCGCTTATAACCTTTTCTTCACGACGTGCCGCCTCGCCATCGAGCCAAACAGAAAACGACCAGCGTGCGAGACCCGCCGTTCGGCTGGATCGCTGAAGCCTAGAAGATCTCTCTGTACTGGTCCCCACCACTATCTTATCTACATCGCATCGGCTGACAACTGCGACTGGAACCTATCGCTCGCACAAGCACTTCACTACGGGACTGGAGGGCCAGTCTAAGTATTACATACGGTTAAAACATAGTTTCAGCTTCATATTTTAAGCACCTTATCGGTCTATTTTGTATTTTGTTGAGCTTGAGACATTTTAATACATACGAGTACTTATGCATCTACTGCCTACAGGTTTTAACCTGCCGATATAATTGTAAATACATTTCTCTAAACATGACGTAGTTATTTATCATATTGCAGATGAAGTACAACTTGTTATCAAGTGTTTAATGCGTATGCAATTGTTATCCTTAACATAATTATTATTGGCGAAGCTTATTAGTTATTACAGAAACTTGTGTACATTATATTAAAATGTAAATTCGATTGTAGTAGTAGTATATGTACCTACTCAAATTAGTATAGACAATTGTAAGAATATCGCCATTAACCATCTTAGGTCGAAATTTAAGATACTGATTTGACAGTGCTGTGCACAACATATAAATACGTACAAGACTCCCAGGCCTACTCTCTTTTTAAAACTGTATACTTGTGTTATTATATGACTGGGCACTTAGTGAGACTTGTGGACTAAGTAGAACATATTCTACCACTAGCCGCGGTTTTTATTTTTATTTTTATTGCCATTATTATTTATGACTGTTGTTTGTGCTGTTATTAACAATAATTTTCTTTAGATATAAGTGATAAGACGCCATTTACACGTCGAAATTATATTGACAAATCCCTCCCCAACTCCATCCCAACATGGTATTTGGATATAGGACTCCAGTGCGCGGCGCCGCGCCTGCACCTGAGCCCGCGGCGAAGGACACAAACGCGCCACCTCAAACTCAAGCTGAAAGCTTATTGACAGAAAGGACTAGCCCCTCCACCAGCAGAGACGCAACAGCGAGCAAAGTTCGCCGCAAAATAGGACTGATCGAAGCACGGACCTCGTTGTCGCCGCCCCCGTCTACTAGCGCCAGTCAGATCGCGGGAGTGTCGCAGGGGAAAAAACCCTCGACTCCTCCAGCGCCCAAGGCAGGCCCTCGGAAGATTAGGGCGGCCACACCGACGACTGATACTGAGACATCGAAGTACGCGACTAGGACGTTGGAGGCGAAGGCTTGTCTTTTAAAGGCAAAACTTCACCTACGAAACAGCCGTCTCAAAACAGAAATAAAGAATGAGGTTATAGAGGCAGCAGACAGACTTTACAACCTCGTAAAGGAAGGCGAAGAAAACCGAGCGCTGGAGAAAAGAGACATAGAGGAGCCAAAACAAAAGGACAAGTACAGTAAACAGCTAGAACAAAAAATAGAGCAGCACACAAAGATGCTAGAGGAGAACATGGCGGAAATGGAGAAGTTAAAAGAAACACTAAATAGACAGCGACCAGCTGAAGAGTGTTGCGCCAGTAGAGGCACCTATGCTAGTGTAACGGCCGGCACTCCTACGCGACGTGCTACTGAGAATTCAGCCATGCACACAATCATAGTGGCATCTACAGATGAACAAGAGACTGGGGACCAAATCTACGAGAAACTAAGGAAAGTAGTGAACGCGAAAGAAGAAGGAGCAAAGATAGACAAAATACGTAGAGCAAAGGATCGGAAAATAATAGTTGGATGCAGGAGTGAAGAAGAATTAAAAAAGGTGAAAGCTAAGATAACAGAAAGAGAAACACAGCTGAGCTATGAAGATGTTAAAAATAAGGACCCGCTCGTGATCTTGTATGGGGTGCTCAATAGCAACACTGATGAGGATGTGCTGAAAGCGATCCGAACACAGAACCGAAATATAGTGCGAGATGTGGGAGGAGAGAGTGACCGTATCGAAATACGGTACAGACGCAGGGCAAGGAACCCTCTCACCTCCCACATTGTAGTAAAGGTATCGCCGCAGATATGGCAGAGTCTCATGAACGCAGGGTACGTGCACATCGACCTACAGCGGATCCGAGTCGCTGACCAGTCCCCCCTAGTTCAATGCTCGCGCTGCCTAGGGTTTGGACACGGAAAGAGATTCTGTCAAGATGCGGTCGACCTGTGCAGCCATTGCGGTGGGACGCACATGAAATTGGACTGCCCAGAGTTCCTCAGCCAGGTGCCCCCAACCTGTGTAAACTGTACAAAGGCAAAGATTGCAAAAAATGACCACAATGCCTTCAGCAATGAATGCCCGGTGAGGCGCAAGTGGGACTCACTTGCGAGATCCACCGTGGCGTATTGCTGAGGGCGTCCTATATAAGGTCATACAAGCCAACCTCCGTAAAAAAATACTAGCAACGAACGAGATCCTTCTTGAAGCCAAGAAACAAAAGGCGGCGGTGGTTCTCATCCAGGAACCCTATATTGGAGCAATCAGGAAAATGAAAACATACACAGGAACGAGGATTTATCAGAGCACGGAATTGGGAGAGGGGTTTGTGAGGGCAGCCATAGCAGTCACTGACCCTACGCTAGACGTTATCCCACACCCGCAACTCTCCACCAACGATATCGCAGTGGTAGAGATTCGAACCGTGGCCTGGAAAATCACTCTAGTGTCCATCTACCTGGATGGCAGCCAGCCCTTAGGGCCGTACCTGAATCGGATATCGCAGATCATCCAAAAATTAGGATCCAGGAAGGTGGTTATCGGAGGAGACGCCAATGCATGGAGCACATGGTGGGGCAGCTCACACACGAACTCCAGAGGTGAAGAGCTGCTGTCAACGCTTGACGAGCTGAGATTGCATATTTTGAATGATCCTCACTCTGCCCCGACTTTTGACACTATACGAGGAGGCATCAGGTACCAAAGCCACGTAGACGTCACGTTCTGCTCCGAAGACATGCTGAGTCTGGTGGAAGGCTGGAATGTCGAGGAGGGCATGACGAGCTCGGACCACAATGGCATAGTATTCAACATACAGTTACACAAATCACGAGGTACACAAATTGCACGTACGACGAGACTCTACAACACGAGGAAGGCCAATTGGGTACAGTTTCATGAGAAACTAGCCCAATTAAAATCGGACAACAACCTCCAGCTCACGGATGTAGAGTCTACGAATAGCACAGAGCAAATAGATCAACTCATCAAGATATACACACACACAATCACACAAGCATGTACACATTCAATACCGAAAAAGAACAACATTGACACAATTACTGTGCCATGGTGGACCGAGACACTGTCACTTCTAAAGAAAGAAGTCAGGACAAGGAGAGAGAGGATCAAGTGTGCGGCCCCAGTTCGAAGAGCCAGGGTAGTAAGCGCTTACCTAGAGAAGAAGCTGGAGTACGAGCAAGAGGTGAGCAGAGCCATGACACAGTCCTGGAAGGACTTTTGTGGAAGACAGGATCGAGAGACCGTCTGGGACGGAATCTACAGGGTAATTGGTCGTACCAGGAGCAGAGAGGAAGACTTACCACTCAGGGATGGGAGCACAGTGTTAGACGCTAAAGGTTCTGCAAGGCTTCTGGCTGAGATCTTCTATCCGGAAGACCTAGAATCTGGCGACAACACCGAGCATCAAAACATCAGGGTACATGCTGAATTGGTGAACAGTGGAGAGCAAGGTGGTCCCTGCGACCCACCGTTTACGCATACCGAACTGATGACCGCATGCCACTCCTTCAACCCCAAGAAAGCGCCCGGATCCGATGGCTTCACCGTGGACATATGCCGAGAGACAATTAAGCATGATCCGGAATGGTTCCTGGCATGCTTAAACAAGTGTCTGGAATACGGCCATTTCCCCGAGGCATGGAAAGAAGCCACCGTGATCGCGCTGAGAAAACCTGGCAAAGACACCTACACTGCAGCTAAATCCTACAGGCCTATCGGACTTCTCCCAGTTCTGGGAAAAATCTTCGAGAAGATGCTGATCACCCGGATTAAGTTTCACCTGCTACCTAGGATGAGTACTCACCAGTACGGCTTCATGCCCCAGCGCAGCACCGAAGACTCCCTCCATGCCCTGGTCAGACACATTTACGACCAGCTTGACAACAAGCAAATCGTGACTGTTGTCTCACTAGATATCGAGGGAGCATTCGACAGCGCTTGGTGGCCAGCCATTAGAGTCAGACTGGCTGAGGAAGAGTGTCCAATAAACTTAAGAAGGGTGGTTGACAGCTACCTTCGAAATCGAAGAGTAAAAGTTCGATACTTAGGAGAGGAGTACGAAAAAAGTACGACCAAAGGCTGCGTGCAGGGGTCTGTCGGAGGTCCTATCCTGTGGAACCTGCTCCTGGATCCACTCCTCAAGACCCTGGAGAACAATGGAGACTATGCCCAGGGATTCGCCGATGACGTCACAATCGTGTTCAGCTCTGGAACAGCACTTGAAACAGAGAGAAAAGCAAATGCCACCCTCGAACTTGTTCGGGCGTGGGGAGTCCGGAACAAACTAAAATTCGCGCCACACAAAACAAAGGGTATGGTCATCACGCGCAAATTAAAGTACGACATCCCACGCCTGAGGATGGATGGGGTTGACATAGCCATGTGCAAAGAAATTAAGATGCTGGGATTGACAATAGATAGTAAGCTGACCTTTAATTCGCACGTCACGAATGTCTGCCGGAGAGCATTGTCCCTCTACAGACAGCTCTCACGAGCGGCAAAAGTGAGCTGGGGCCTTCAGCCTGAAATAATACGGACAATTTATACAGCCGTCGTGGAGCCCACAATCTTATATGCGGCAAGTGCTTGGGCACCAGCAGCAAGTAAGCTAAGAACGAGAAAGGAGCTTAACTCTGTGCAGCGGGGCTTTGCCCTGAAAATAATAAAAGGGTACAAAACCGTGTCACAAAACTCGGCCCTATTGCTGGCAGGACTACTTCCGCTGGATATAAGAATCCAAGAAGCAGCCCAGCTTTATGCAACAAAGAAGGGCTACTCCTACGAAGCAATAGGAGACCGAGAAATAGAGAGACCAATGCCATTTGTAGCCAACCCACACCCAGCGCAGCAGACCCGACTTGAGTTCACCTGCGTGGAGAACGGAGCAGATCTCGAACAGCACCTCGACAATGACCTGAACATTTACACAGATGGAAGTAGAATCCAAGGAAAAGTCGGGGCAGCACTCTCTATCTGGAAAGAAGGAACAGAAATAGGCACCAAAAAGCTAAAGCTAGACGAGAGGTGCACGGTCTTCCAAGCGGAGCTACTAGCGCTAGTGGAAGCTACAAATGAGGCGCTGAAGAGGAAAGTGAGCCGGTATGGCATTTTTTGCGACTCCCGCTCCGCGTTGGAGACGGTAGCCAATCCATCATCTCTCCATCCTCTCGCAATGAAAACCAAAAATAATATCGCGGAGCTTAAAAGCCAGGGCAAAATATTGAAACTATTTTGGGTAAAAGCTCACGTGGGGATGGAGGGAAATGAGAGGGCTGATGAACTCGCGAAGGATGCGGCGCTGCGCCTCAGAGTAAGGCCCAAATACGACAGCTGCCCAGTGTCATATGCCAAGAGAGCTATCCGGACAGAGTCAATAGAGAAGTGGAACTCACGGTATCTTGCTGCTCCACAAGGCTCCACTACAAAGGTATTCTTCCCAGATGCAATAAAGGCGTACACAATCGTTAGGAAAATTAAATTGGATGGAAAATTAACCCAAATGCTAACGGGGCACGGCGGATTCTCCTTCTACTTACATCGGTTCAAGTGCAAGGAGAGTCCGTCATGCATCTGTGATCCCGATGCTCAAGAAAGTGCTCTGCATGTTATCACTGAATGCCCAGTCTTAGGTAGGCTAAGATTCGATACTGAAATGGAACTAGATGAAGATATTAAAATAGACAATATATGTAACATAATAAATGATAAATACAAAAGACCTAAATTTCTAGAATATTGTAAAAAAGTAGTTATAATTGTAAGTAATAGAAATAAGTAAACAACGGAACAACACTTCTGTATAATTAAGTTTATATTAGAAAGTGTCCAAAACAATGTTAATCAGAAATTTAAAGGAAAATGTAAATAGTCGATAAATTAAATTAAACAAGTAGGCTGTAAGAAAAATTGTAAAGTAGTTAGTAAGAAAGCGTAGATTAGGTTCCCCCATAAACAACCTGGGGAGTTAGATGTATACACACAATAAAAAAAAAAAAAAAAAAAAAAATACTTTCAAGTAGAGAACTCAGAACCGATATAATAATGGTAGATCAAAAATAACTTGATATTTTTAAAGTTTGTAAGTTTGATTGATACATAAATATGTTAATTAGCTTGAGCATTTTTTATTTTCATTTTTTTTTGTATGATTTATAGAAAATAATAGAGGCATGACCCTATTTTTTTCTAATATACAGTCTAATCTAGTAGTAGGTTTAATTGAAGATTATAGATACACAAGACAGCCTACAACATAGGAGTTAAACATCAACAATGAGCTAACGATGATGATAAAACTAATTTCTTAGTTATATAGAATTATTTCTCACTTGAACTAGCCTCCACCGTTTAGCAATCTCGCAGCTCCGCACAGCCTCTAAGGCTCTAGGCTATAAATATCCACTTCACAATAGACTCGCTTAATTTCTAAGCCATATTTATGTCGGACCTGGGGCCTAATATCTTTACCCTGGGGCCTAATATCTTTACCCTGGGGAATAATATCTCTACCCTGGCGTCGAATAACTTGTAAAGGACTCGCCTGAACTATGAATGGGGTTGCATAAAGGGTTTTAAAATGGATTTGTGTCCATGGATTTAGGAGCTGGATTTACGTTCTATCTTGATGTTGGATGGAATTTATTGTTGAACTGATAGGAGCTGTAAGGACGATTGCAATTTGGTATTTTGAAGTTATGTCTTATGTTGGCCTGTAAAGTCTGTATGTTCAGATCTCAGGGTAACTGGTGACTTCTAAAATGTTTCGCATGAGTCATAATTATGTTAGAAAAAAAATAAAGATCCTTATCAGGTCATTGTCTTTATTTGTTTGAGTGGTCATAATTATTTTAATTAATTCCCAAACAAGTGTACTTATGATTTTTTATGTTAAAAAAATTTTGTAAGTAACAAATTTAGTTAAATCAGTCAGAAATGATTAATTTTAATATTATATAAAGTGTATTTGCATAAAATACTTCCTCCATAAAGATGAGTCCGCTATACCTCCACAGATTAACGCAGCCTGTTTACGTGGTCATGTTACCAAAGCCGGTCCTTGCGAAAAAAGTTTAAACGCACAGGCCGAAAAACATGAAAATTGCAAGGAAATTCATCGTTTTTATGAAAATGTATGTTTATTTAAAAGACACGGTTTTAATTGCCTTGCTATATAAATATAGCTGTCATATATGTAAGAGCTATCTCTTTTTTTTTATCACACCATCAAATATTTTATGAACTCAAATCAAAATGTTACTTGCAAACATGAGTGAGTACAGACAGTAAGCGTTTATATGAAGTGTCTCCACATTCCACCATTATGAATGCAAAATTGAATTGCAAATCTTACATAACTAACATTACAACGCAAATTAAACAAACTTGGGAATTATTTTTATCATAATCGTGTAGTGGGTACCGGTCGTAATGTCCGGATGCAGGGTTCAGCGGAGATAAAGAAACCCCATTGAAAAGGGCACAGGTACGCTCTTTACAGGAGTAACCTGGGGCAGCTCTATCGATAATAAATACAGATAAGTGGAAAATGTAATAATGATTCATATACATTTAAATTAAAAAAAGAAAATAAAATTGCTTTGTTTGATGAGGTATGAAACTTATAATTTGGAGATGATTCAGGCATTTTTTTCTGTATCAATTTTATTTATCGTTTTAATACAAATTAATTTTGTAATTGCCAAATTTTAGATAAAAAATTGTTTAACTATACTTTCCAAGTACCTATCTAAAATGACTTGAAAAATTAATAGCTTTATGTATTTTGGTGTTGATTTTAGAAATAATCAAAATCATAGTATATCTCTCAATACCAAACATAATCAAACTAAAAAGCAAGATGATCTTATTACGACTTAAAAGAGAAACGCGTCTACCAACCAACATTTGTTTTTATGTAATGTTACATGTATTATATACTACGACGACGTTACATGCTCGAGATTTCTTTATTAAATTCTATTATTAATTATTATTTTCTATGTAGTCTCACTTCTGTATGTACTAGGCGTCACACTTTTTATAGCTGTGAAAATAAAAATACAATCGCGTTACGCCACTAGACTAACTCTTTATCAATCGTGCATTATTCAACGCCCAATATATACATTTATTGTATGTTGGTATTGTATTCCACTAAACTGAACATTTGCTAATTTGCTATGAAGCAGTACACTTTTAAAGTCATTGTACATAATCACGTTATGCCACTAGACTAGTTTGTTATTAACCGTGCTCAAATAAATATGAATCACAAACAAAATAACCGTTATAGGTCAGAAAATCTAGTTCTTTTTACATTGAATAAACTGTAGAACAATGTATGTAAGAAAATGGTAATAAATAAATTCATATTTTGTTGTATTGTGTTTGTAACAAAAACAACAAATATGTCGGTACATCGAAGAAAGATCGTTACAGAAACATTGCTAGAAAAGTCATGTTTCCGTTGTTGAAAAAAAATCTATATTTACGATCTATAGTTTTATAAAATATATAAGATTGTACCAAGAAAATTAAAATCTATGTTGAATAAATGCAGTAAGATTGCTTGGTAAGTTAGTAGTTGCACTAACCTTTATCCTTTGAGCTGGTTGATGAATTGCTTAGTTTTTGTACCAAACGTCGAATTTTCGACGTTATTTTAAAATTCCGATGCTCCTTTTTCTAATTTACCACTTGAACACATGAAATAAACACTTTTTTTACGAAAAATTCAAATAGTAAAATTCAACGAAATTTATGATGTTGCGACGCCCGCACACAAGAAATGAATGAGATTTGACAGGAGGACGGCGCTACATGCGCTACATTGACAGTGACATTTGTTCAAAAGTTTTTTCTTTTTTTTGTGTTTTTATTTTCACAGCTATAAAAAGTGTGACGCCTAGTACATACAGAAGTGAGACTACATAGTTAATAAAGAAATCTCTTCGCATGTAACGTCGTCTCGTATAATTATGGTCAACCTTCACTTAAGGTAAGTTCGTTTAATCATTAATTTATTTATTTATAATGGTACACAAAACAGAATGTGTTCCCAAATAAGCTAAGTATACATTCAAAACTGGTTTTGATCCAAATCAATCCAATTTTTTAATTATATGTTAAGTAAACGGTTTTCACTCACGTGTAATTCGCGTATGTTGTTTACGCGTTTTGTTGTTTACTTTTATTATTTGTTGTGTTATCCCCAGGTTAGAGAGCTGCGCCAATATCCAGCTATAATCCGGTCCTCGCTCGCGGCCATGTCGGCTCAACACGAGCCTACTTCCTCGTACCGCACTTTATGGCATTCCATGGGACTACGAAAGTAGGGGCCTATGGAAGTATGGGGCTTTGGGAGAATGGGACTATACTGAGATTGTATTTAAACTGCTATGGGATTGGGTTAGGTTGTTGAGATAATTGCTTATGAATCAATTACCTGTGGCGAGAAAATTTAAATCGATTTAATTATGTGAATTTTACATATCGGGTATAATGAAAACAGTTTTGTCATGTATGTTGCTATATAATTTTGTTATTCTTTTTAACATGGAGATAGATTGAATCTGGATTGCGCTACTTTTCAGTTCAGATTTTGTAGTTACTCGCGTTCACAAGTCACTCATAAAAATACAAGGCAGTGAAAATCAAACCTAAACCAGCCAGATAATCATGTACAATGAAACGTATTTTAACAATGGAAGTATAACACGCTGACACATTAAAAAAAAATAACAGATCATTCCGACAAAAGAAAACATATCGTAGCAGAACAGAAATACGAGAAACGTCAGTTTTTCCCGTTTTCCCCAATTAGGGGAGATTGACATAACATTTTGTAGCGAGCGTCACGTAGCGATCGGCCGCAGAACACAATACGTTATGTATTGAAACTGCCGCGCAATGGAACTGTCTTGAGGGCTATTGTCCATTAAACTGGTCTAGGTATCAGTGAGTTTGAAAAATATTTCCAATATTCTTACTAACGACTACATTATTATGTTGCCATTTATTAGTAAAAAAATATTAATGACATTTTATTTAATTATTAGTTAAAATATAAAACAGTTTTTTTACTGTGTATGAAAAATATAGGTAATAAAAAAGGTCTTCGCATTGAATGTAGGTTAAAAATAAATTAATAATTGAAGCTCCGACAGGTAATTGATTGACTGCTCCGTTAGCTTAGTTGGTAGTGGCTCTGCCTTCTAATCTAGGGGTGCGGGTTCGATTCCCGCATAGCACAAGTAATTATGAATATTAAAATTTGTAATTATTTGTGTTAAGTCTGGTCGTTTCTATGTATAATAAGTATGTATTTACAAAAGAAAAAGTATATAATGTATTATATCCGTTATCTAGTACCCATGATTCAAGCGTAAGCTTAGTATGGGGCTAGATGGCGCTGTGTGATATGTCCTGAAATATTTATATTTATATATTTATTTAGCTAGCTGGTATAAAAGATGTTCAAATAGGTATGTATGTCGCACTAAATATGTGGCACAAAGATGTACTGGCTCTCAATCAAGGCTGCCGGACACACCATAACAGATAGAGATCCTACACAATGCACCAGCACCTTAACTGCGGTAAATGACGCGTGAAACCTCTAACGCCATGGGGCCTTTAAGGAGTCACTATGGACCCCCTACACCCCTTCAAACCCCTTACAAACCCGAGCACGCCCAGATAGGTTGCTAAACGATGACGTATGAAGATTTCCGCACGAAACCAGTACTCGCTGATTTAAATGCCTTTTTCAAGTGGAGCAAACCACTTCCACCGATAAATGTCCTACAATTTTTAAAATCTATAGTTTAAATATAACGGACAAGTACAATAGCAAACTATGTTTAATCTCTTTTACTCAAAAATTAATATGGTATAAATGTTAGTGAACTTTTACACAATCACTTTCAATAGTATACCTAAACAACAGTGTAATAGTACCTATATACCCATTTATAACTATAACCCAGTTGCTTAAACAGCCGCCAATAGGCTGCCCGTCTAATGATGATACACTGAAAATTGAAAATACTATCTTGGAAGAAGTCACTAGTTTTCGGTACCTGGGTTGCCATATAAGGAGTGACAATCGACTAGCATCTGAAAACCCTGCACGTATTGCTACTGCTGCAGCGAGTTTCGGGAAGTTAAATCAGCGTGTTTGGAAGTCCCACGACATCACCCTTAAGACCAAGCTTGCAGTATATCGCGCTTTGATTTGGCCCATACTTTTATACGCCTCGGAAACCTGGTGCCTGTAAAAAAGCTATAAAAAAAAAATCTATAAGCTATATTTTGTGCCGATGTAAGAAAGCTAGATGCTTTTCATTTGAATCTTTATCTATTCTATCATCTATTCTTCGCATCAAATGGCAAGATCGGGTTCCTAACACGGAAGTAATGCGTCGTTCGCAAATGCAAGGAGGCCCATCTGATGAGAGGACAGCTGCGATGGTGTAGCCACGTTCAACGCTTGGAAGACTGTAGACTATCGAAGAGCGTTTTCTATTCGGAGCTTTCAAAAGGAAAACGTAATTCTGGCGGGCAGTACCTGCACTATAAAGACGTGTTCAAACGGAATTTGACTGCATGCAAGCTGTCCATAGAAAATTGGCAGGAAAACGCACAAATGAGGACTGCTTGGCGCTCCAAAGTGAAGAAAGGAGTTGCGAAATTTCGAGAGTGCTCGTCTATCTGAGTTGGATTTGAAACGCCAAGCTCGCAAGAACCGTCCAAAACCTTCCTACAACTACACATATAACAGCTTAGGCCAGCTCTACTGCGCATCATGTGACCGGGTCTTCAAGACGAAATTCGGATTTGCCAACCACTTGAGAGCACACGCCAGAAAGACATAGCCAGGGTCGCCATCGTCAGATACGACTGGGACGACATCATCATCATCGTCACCTATATAAAAAATCGAGGCAGTTGCCTTACGTGAAAAAGAGCGTTAAATCACAACTTGGTTGCGGCTGCCATTCATTGGACGAGATTTTCAGGGAAGGTTTTTGGGATAAGTAGTTTTTTTTCAAAGGTTTTGTTATGTCCCGTACGAAGGAGGTTAGACGAGAAGATATTGAACCTTTTTTGACCAAGTTACGGCCAGCATTGAGGTTTTATTGTGCTGTTGTTGAATACACTAGTTATTATTGTAAACACCAATGTTTGAGTTAAAGTATCTTGTTTCAAAGAACTCATTTAAACAATTTACTGAATATAAATTGACATCATACAAAAGACTTCATTACATAAAGTAGATTTAAATGAGTCTGTTTTTATCGTAGAATTAATTCATGTTTGACTACAGCCCGCCTGATATCAAGCAATGCATTATGCACTAGCACTCTTATCTAGTGGCACTCTCTTATTCTTATACGATAAAATTTATTATCCAAAATATAAGTCTATTTCTATCACTATGAACAATAAGCAACAAATATATCTCAAGTGTGAGTAAATACTTGAAGCTACCATTCACGCCAACTCACCACTCGAGATGGCGCCAATATCGCAGCGTGGCAATATCGGCCACTCATCGGAACTGTGGCTTAATATCGCGAGTGGAGCGAGACCTTAAGGACAGACACTGCTGTGTCTTTGTCTTATTGTATAAGTACCTATAAGTAATACATTGCCTTAGACAGTATAAAATGATTTTCACTAAAGAAACCTTAAACATAGTAAGATATTAACTCAAAATGTGTGTTTATTTGTGCTATTTTGATTTCATTTTACATTAAAATTATTTAAGGACTGCATGAAGTTCATTTTCTCTAAGGTTGTGGGTCAAAATGGACCGTATCAAGTTATTTTTTTAGGTTATGGGCCAAAATGAGATCCTTAAATTTATTACAGAATTATCTAGATTGACAAGAAAATTTTTGACACCAAAGTGCAACACTATCATATTAGTAAATTAGTTATCAATATAACCTAAAATATATATTTTGTATTTTTTATTGAATTCAAAAAAATATTAATGCGAATTCATAATCATTCTGTTTAGTAATAAATTGTAGATGTTTCACTCTGTCGACTACCCAAAAACAGAATTCTCGCTAAAACACAAAACATTGGCGATTGCCCTTTTCCGTATATTTGGAAGAATAAATTCATTCCATTCGCTCTTCCTGTCAACTTTGATTATGAAAAATAACTCTTTACTTGGAAAAGAAAATCTGCGCACATAATAAAATGATACGTGTCGACATTTTAAATAGGTTATACCGCAGGACCGTTTGGTTGTGGCAAACCACTCCTTATTGTGATAAGGTTTAGGTTGGAAATTGTTTGAATTTCCACTTGACAGCTGCTCCCTTGACGTGCTAACCTAATTTCCAGTCGGATGGAAACTCTGACTTGTAACCAAGCGGAGGCTAAATATTTATACTGCTCGTTAAATGAATTGATAATAATAATCGTCAGCTTTTATATAAATTTTTTACTTTGCCTATGGTTTTATCAAATTTATAAACACCGCGCTCCGTATAAAACGAAGTTTTAATTAAATATAGTGTTCTACTACACATGTCGTGTAGTAAGTAGATTTAGACACTCTTTAGTGGCAATGAAACATAAATCAACACCGTCATGCGTAGTAGGTATTATCATTATACTCGTAGTTCATAAAAAAATATTACACAGGACTATTTACATATACACGCGTTAGCCTAAATTGATTGGGGATATTAAATGTTTTTGATGACAATAACCAACTCATTTAGACCTTATTGAGATTTTTAAAGCTAAAATTCTTAGCACTTGACCTTGATGAGAATGATCATTGCTCTTCTAATTTAGGTCAACGTTCTTCCTCAATATGATTTTATCACTTCAATTTAAAGCAAATATTGTGTGATGTGATTTATAAATAAAACAATAATTATTTTTTTAATACGTACGGTATAAGCTTATGTTTAACTTTCACTTTATGTTTGACAACAGCGGGTCTGATAACGCATATAGTCTTAGATGTAGCTTGCCAAGAAGAAACCTATTTACTCTTATTACTAATACTAATTTAAAGCCCCTAGATAGTAAAAACACAATATATTCTAACAGCCTTCAGTTCTAGCTGTATTTACTTCCTTCATCCACTATAGTGCGGTACATCTGCGAATTTTCCGCATGAATTGTCGATCTCTCTCTCTTGCACTCGCCTCGCTCTACAAAGCTGCTGTTATGCGTTAGAACAAGGAGTTGTACCTAAGTTGGAGGACGTGATTTGTCAATTTTTCCTTAAATATTTATATTGGGCACGATATTTACGTATAGAGAAATATATTGTGTGAAATTGGAGACAACTTAAAATAAGCCGCAATAGTTTCATATTGTTAAAATATGTGTATTAAGATTATACGTAGAATTACGTTTTAATAACTTGACAACGTTTTGTGTGCTAATGTTTTAGGAAGCATTCATTCGTATTATATACCTAAAAGAAGATTACAGTATACAGTTCTTTCGGTCACATATATGCTAGAGAAATTCAATGGTAAGTACACAATATTATTTTGTTGGCCGACAAGTCTGATTTTCACTCGTTTTAATGGACGAACATACGGATAAACAAATCCTCGCCTAAAGTGTCAGGTCCTACACTTGCTAAGTCTGTGTGAAGGTAAGCGTTTACACGCAGACAATAGAGCGGGGTTTATTGTGCAGAATGCGGAACTGAGGGTTACTGTAATACCGACCAGAGTGCAGTTAGACAACACGGTGAGAAGTAGAGTGTTAGATTAGTTAGAAATTTTTAGAATTTTTTTTTTAGTAGAAATATTTGGATTATATACAAAACTTTTTTAAAACATAATTTTATGTATTTGTAAAACATAGAGTTTGAAACCGCAATGTCGCGCTGAGGTATATGCGCTTGAACATCAATAAAATTTATACATCTTATTCGTCTTCTTATTTCGTAGCATAAAACCATTTTAACTTTTATTTGAATTCATTGCAAAAAATAAATATATCTCTATTTTCCAAATCTGTAACGTTTTAGACTACACTAATACTTTGAGATTTAAATATTCTTGTATGAAAATTATTTTTGAAATAGATAGTCTAGTGCTAGCAGCTATTGCAATCTCATGTAAAAATCGGTATCCACTATATGCACCAAATTTGGGCATGCAATAAAATATTAACCCTGCAGCTTCGATCAATTATTGATCGAAGCCATGCAGCTTCGATTTCAATTTCTCTGTATGCAACTTTTTGGCCAATGGAAGAATAAATGAGCCCACAACCACATACACGTTAAAAGTTAAACAAGCCAGCGAAAACTCTTAGATGGTCAAAAAATCTTTATACCGCGATGCAGAAAAGCGCCGGTTGCGTTAGATCGCCATCTAGTAGCTTCCGTTGGAACTATTTTCTTACGTAAGTTGCGTAAACGCATCGAACAGTAAGTACAGCTTTGACTACTCAAATATCTAGATATTTATACTAGTCTGACCTAACTAAAAAGTCATAACGCTAAAATCTGTCTCGTTCACTACGTACCTGCTTGTTTTATTTGATGGATAATACGCCGATGATAAAAATCAATCGTACTTTGCAATGCTAAGCGCGGATTTTCGCATGAAATTAAAATCTTATTTATGAAGATTGAACGCATATTTAAGACAGCTAGAAAATTGATGGCAGAATTATGTACCTGAGAGGCAACATTATTTTCTAAAAATATTATTATTAATTGATCGATGATAGCAGTTATCTTGAATGTGATGCATTTTCCTTGTCTTCTCTTTTCGATACACTCAACAGGTAACATTTTTGTTCTTTATTGTTCGATCAGAGTTTCTGCTCCTTTAGCAATTCAAAATTAAAATTAAGGGTATTTTATTTACAATTTTTTTTTTATATTGAAGTCATGTATTAGGAAAACACTAATAATTTTATAATAATTTCGTTTATTTACTTTTCAAAAAAACCTTAAATGGTAGGTTACAGATTATTATTATATTAGAATATTGGGCTTAGAACCATCATGCATTATTAACACTTTGTGACATTCTTACACATTTAAGTAGAGGAAGATCATAATAACATTATGGTACCCCATTATAGTAACTAATTTTACTGAAGTGCTACGCCGTAGCTAAGCTACGGGTACATGCAACTCATTATGATAAAAAAAACTGATGGCATTACTCAGGTCTGTGATCGAAATAATTAAATCGGACCGGGGCGGCGTTGAGTAGTTTAATACATAAAAAAATCTTCTGATCGTAATATTTGATTTGTATCATATATAACACATAAAGCTGCAATAACATGAGACTATAATATATTAGTGTAGGTTTACTACCCCGCACAGTTGGCGCACCGCTCGGCCAGGTAATGGCGCGCGTTCATCACTTGCCGCGAGATAGATGGCGCTGTTGGACAATCCGTCTTGTTTGAGTTTCACTATATTTTACTCAGGGCTAGCGGTGTCGTGCGCTTTGGCTGCTTTATTCAATTTCAGAGTGATATTATCATGTGATATTTAATTGTATTTTTGTCTACTGTATTACGTAAAAAAACTATACGTATACCATGTATATTCTATGATTCAAGATACTTAAATTGTATTTTTTTTCATAGGAAGCGCACAAAATATATATCTAATGAGGTTATGCATAACATAACCAACTATATACTTATGTGTATTTAATAATAATGATTACTTATTTATTGAAACTCAGTTATAAGAAAAAAACAGGAAATATTCGAACCTAAAATCTCTTTTAATTGTTTTCCTATTAGGTAATAACATTTTTTTAAATAAATATTTGTTTGTAATCACATTATTTGGCCGTTTCACTTGCTCCGTTATCAGCTGTTTACCAAATCAACAACCATCATAAATCTCGTTAAAATCTGCACAAATGCAGTAGTTTAATAAGCCCGTAAATTAATTTCACACTGAGTATGGCATTCCTTGTGCACTCCGCTTGACGAATTAAGAACCCTTGCCAGAGAAATTTGATCCTTCTGACATTTACATAAGGTTTATAATGTAGAATTAAAGTTTTGTAATAAAAGCGGTTTTACATTACGTTTTAATTTTATATTTCGGGAGTCATATTGCAATTACACAAGCCTTACATGGCTTATTTTCGTTTTTAATTATGCTGAAAGTAATAAAATTTGGAATAAAAGCCTTTTTTTAGAAAAAAAATGTAGGTAATACTCGCAAAAGTAACTTTGCAGTGACGTTATGAATAAATTTCACACGCTCGGTCTAAATTTTAGCTTGCATGTTACAAATTAATCACAATAATGAATTGATTTCAGTAAGTACTGGAATGCATAACGAAGTCGGTACCTACATAGGCACTTAAACTGTTAAATGATAACAAGATCAACGAAACTTTTATAAAGCTTTAGTAAAATTCCTCAACAACAACAGAACATAAATATTATTTGCCTCTAACAGAATACTAGCCGGCAACTACTTATAATAAAACCTCAAACCACTTATTTAGACAAAACTCTTTCTTAAGAAAAACCCTCAATGCCCTCAACTTTTCCATCTATCCCGAACTTGTTTTGCCCGAAATTTGTAAATAGACGGCGTAAGTCAATCTTCCTTACTTAGTATTCTAAAGCTCCGTATAGTTGAGATACCCTCGTAGCCTTCTACTTAAGGGTTACCTACTGTTTTGTAGAAATAAGAAAGTATTAAAGTAATGTTAATTTAATCTTACATCGGTTTCGTAGCTGAAACGTCCGAACAACAGTAGCTACTTTTATTAATTTAAACAGCGGTAAAACTAGATAAAATACACGCGAAACAAATTGCTTGAAAATGTGAGACATTTCATTATAACAAAAAAAATAGTATCGTTGGTTGGCTATGAACTCCCAGTGGTAATTCATAGTTATCCATAGCGATTTGGGCTGGTTTAGTTCAAAATAACATTGTACTATTATTTTATCGTGTAGTATTACTTTTTTGTTCAGCTAATGGAGTTTCAAATGGGTTGATTAAATCTAGAAACATTCCGTCTTATTACAAAACGTGATTTAAATATTAGTCCAGGACTTTGAAAATAAAAAGTCGGCTCTTGTTTTTCAAACATTAAATATAAACAATTAAATGTCAACTTCAAATTGGGACGTTGATTTATCATTGGTTAACTTTTGATAGTTTTATTATGATAGTAGACAGGTAAAATTCGAACAGCAAAAACGGACTGCATTATTTCAAAGTTCTGAACTAATAGTTAAACCACGTTTTGTGATAAGACCTATTACCAGTAAAAAACTTTCACTAAACCAAGTATGGAAGATATTACTAACGACAGACATAACCAGTAGTAGCCACCCTATAAGTCCGCACAATTAAGGATGCAAAGCGCGGCGCGGACCACAGGCGGGGGCCTTGAGCCGGCGCTGGCGAGTACCTACTACGGGATAACTGAAAACATAGCTGGCACAAGGACGAACTAAAACGGGTTAAAATTAAAATAATATATAACGGTAAAATAAATAAATGATGTCTTGAGTATTGCGATTAATGATAAAAATAAAGGATCCGACGGACCGATTTTGTTAGTATTCAGGTGTTACCGCAAGTTTATATTAACACTCTTATTATGTGAGTCAATGATACGCTCAATTGTGAAATGGAAATTCAAAACTCTCACTCCCGGAACTTTTACAACTACAATTGGTTTAATTCTGCCATCAAATCAATTTCTACGCGTTGTCATTGGTGAAACTCAAACTTTCAGCCAATGATGGCTTGATTCACTCCTGATATGAAGATCGCTACATTATGGTCTGCGGTGAACAGGGATTCATTTTATTGAGCAAAGCTTTGAATTTACTTCTTCTAGGGTGGATTCGAAAGGTGGTTGATCGCGAAATAATGCTCTTGTTCCAGCTTTAGCCATATGTTCTTTGATGTAAATCCACCCTTACACGTCGAAATAAGAAAATAAAACAAAATATGAATCACAAAACAATTCACCAATACCCGTGCTAAACATTGATCTGTATCAGAGAGCTGAGTCGCGTAAATGTTTGATTATTGAATCGCAGCAGCTGTTCGCGGCCACTTGAATAAAATATATCTCCGCTGACTCAGGACAGTGCTGGAAGTAAGCTGTTCCGATATATTTCTATTTTAGAAGATTTAATACAAAGTATTTGTATTAGATCTTCTTGCTTTGTATAATATTCGATGAAATTATAAAATCTGTGTGGTAAAAGATTATTTCAGCCGCGTTGAACTTTTTTTTTATATTTTACTGTCTAAAGACACTGTGATTTGAACGGTCTATTTAAAGATACAATATTGTGTCTGTACACAAAATACACACGTGTATGTTAAAATTTACGTGTAAATGTTAACATACACGGACGTATCGCTTTGTTTAAGTCTGAATTTATTTCAGTATGCAAATAATAAAACTGTGATCAATTCCATCCAATAGTCATTTTTGTTCATATTTTGTTAAGTTACGTGTAAATATTAAAAATAATCTATCTATATTCAATCTTTAACGAGCAAAAAAAATGTCACAAGCAATATTCAAACCCAGTCAATTAGTATATCGCCTACCGCCGTGTAATCCGGAAGCGATCCGCGTCGGCCCCTCGTTGACCGCTCGACGCCCATTCAACGAACAAAGGTCACTTCAACGCATTGTTACTGACATTTTAACACAAAAAACAATATTTTATCAAAAAATACTGGCATTCTAATTGAGGGCAGTATTGGAACTAGTCGAGCGACACAAATGAATGGATAAAGACAATCGAAAAGGCCATGAAAAAATTACGCAAATGACAACATTAAATGCCTAACTTATAAATAATATCAATAATAGCACAGTTCCATAACTTGAAAGTGTTTTATCTTTTTCAGTAATTAGTAAAACTTTGAATGAGCGAATAAAATAAAACAATAATTGATTAATTAATTGTAGGCCTATCACTTTTTAATTTGTTGTAGATAAACAAAATAGTACTAAATAATACAATATTTTATTCTGTCTAGGCAAAGAGCACTGGTATATATTACTAGTGTATTTTGTGTATTAAGCTGCTAGTGTGTTCTATTTGTCTGTATTTTATGGATTATGTGTCTGACAATAAATAATTTATTTATTTATTTTATTTAGTTAGTATTTTTTGTTATCTACAACAAACTAAAAAGTGAAATATCCACCCACAAAAAACAAACTTAAGATGACCAGATGAAGAATCGGGAAACTACATAGTTTAAAGTTTTAATTTCCGATTTACATTTATTGCACGTGGCTGTTGGACACGTGTATTTCACAATTGGAAATAAATTAAGTACTTACCTATATACTTATTAAAGTAATTGGAAAAGTTTCTACGAAGTTTTTTTTTATTTCAAGGTTTTATATATTTCTGTGGAAATTTGGAGTCTTTTATTATTATGCCTTGATAGTACTCGAAATGATTTGATAACGGTTAAATACAAATTTCACCAAAATGTAGATACATGTTACAAATTTATTAGTTCATTTTTATCTGCTGTAAAAGAAGAATTTACGATTGTTAATAATTTTAAGAAATTTATTTTCAGCTGTGTTTCCGTAACAGTTTCCGCAATCGTGGCTCAAGTTTTTACAGTTGAAGACATTATACATTAAAATGAAACATTTACAACGTGATATAACGCTATCTCTCTCGCTATAAACTAGTCCCTCGCGTCTTGTCCCATTCTGCATTAACGTCGCTGTCCGTGAATTATTTAACGTCGGTCATTTAGCGAAATGCCCGGTTGTTATTGTTCGACGGCAGCATGGCGACAAGGTCCGCGTACCTCAGGGGATTTTAAGAAATTATTATAAGACGTAGTGAGTATAATGTAAACTGTGTCTCAGCTCGGTAAATACGATTATGAGGGTAGTCTCTAGGCCCTGGATCGCCCTTCTGATGTTTAACTCAATCAATTTCACAAATTAACCTCAAAATGGGTTTGTGCGTCGAGGAAACATTTTCTTTAGTGAAATCTTTTGAGCGAATATTGCGTAATATCCTGGGGAAAATCAACAGGACCGACCGCTTCAAACGATTCATTTGTTCTCAGAAATATAATCGCACTGGATTTATTTGAAAGCATTTTACTAAGAACAATATAATTTATCCAAGTTAAATCAAACAAAACATTTATTCTCAAGAAAATAAATAAAGCGTATAAGCTGCAATATTTTAAATTACACCAACCTTAGCTTGATAGTATTTCTACTAAGACTATTATTCTTACTTTTTTATAACATGTCTATAGTCCAATCTAGATAGCTCAACTAATATATCACTGGCTTTAATTCTCTCACATCGGGTCTAAAATAAAGCCAGGCTGAGATAGGTACCCTAGATTGCTCTAAGTCTAACTTAGGTTGCCTAAAGGTCATTTTATTTAGGCTAAATAAATGGAAGAGGCTATTGTCTAGGTCTTGTTTTAATGTTATGTTGTGTTCACATATTGTAGGTCTTAAAATAGACATTGTAGCTTACTTTATGCTTTAGCTTTCAGGAGGATTTGTCCAAACAAAATAGAGATCCTAATCTTAAAAATAAAATACTGTATTTACAAACAAAAAAAATAGTAAAAAAAAACAGTAGTTGTAATTAAATATGGTTTTGTTATGCATTCAAAATGCTTAATCAAAGGTTAGTACCAAATAGATGAATTGCTGAAATTATGGTAGGTAGTACATTCTGAATATCATTTATTTTAATTATTTACTACGCTAAACTACATACCTCCTCAAAGCCATAACTTGTCAAAAGCAATTTCATCCAAAGCAAGTTCCGAGCGAAATTTTCACCAATCTGCGAATCAATTTCCTTGAAACTCCATTGTGTACGCCTACACCACTTACCGTGAAGCTTTGATAATTGGATAGAACCGTAATTGAATACAAGTTGGAAACTCTAGCTTAACTATAACTTAACTCTATAAACTAACATTCCGTCTAAATATGTAAACACGCCTTCGATTGCTAAGACAATGCGCAAGAAGGCCCAGAGAAGTAAACACGAGCTTATTTGCTTTCTACTTAAGCACTACGTGAGTAGAATTAGTAAGGAACAGAAACCAAACTTGGATAAGATGTGAGCCAAACTTAGTTGATTGGCGCACGCGTGGCGAAAGCTGTATTGCCGTATTTTATTTTATTTCTATTTAAGAAAATACAATTAATGTAAATTTTTAGAAACAGTTTTTATTGAAAATATTTGTTAATATTTTATTGTATAGTAATAACCAATCACAATAATACAGAGATATTTTTTATTACTTATTATTGACAGTATTGTGCATGTTGTAGTGTGTTTTTTTTTATTCGTTATAAAAAGGTGTAAAATATGGTAAAAATAATGAAAACATATCTATATAAATCATATCTCTGTGCTTGAATATTTTGTGCGTGTTTTATGTGAGCCGATGTGTGTGTATTTAATTAGCAAACTTAGTTATTAACAAAGTTATAGGTAAGCATAATTTATTTGTCATAATTTAGTCTTAACGTACCGGTCCCTTTCGTGAACTCAAATTATTATTTAGAAAATTATAATACTGACTTTAATTTTATCGTAATTTCACTGAAAACACACTGAAAGGTAGGCTAAGGTTGAAGAAATTTCAACCCAGGCGTTTCTTTATTTATAACTTACAATTATCATTTATTTAGTAAAAACGCTACATTTGTACAACAATTGCATTATTCTCTCTCTTCAGACACACAAAGTTAATTTTACAAAATGACAAAGTGTTTAATTGCTGTTATACAATTTACTAATATGATAGATTTGTAACGCTTCTCTGAAAATTTTTCATACAAATCACATCACAAACTAAAGGTCGTTCCAGCAACACCGAGAAAATCCTTACATTTGAAATCCATTAGACACATTTAAAACAATCATAATTTATATAATCATGATAATTACGTCTAGCTGTTTAAGCCATCAGCGAACAACCACTCACATGGTTGTTTCTCTCGATTAGAGAATATAAAGTGCATAATAACGACTTTAGTTTAGGACTATGGTAGTTATTAAGTTTTAACAACCCCGGGCTTACTCGGGCTTAGCGTCCAGCTGAGAATCTGCAGTCTAAGTTAATTATAGTTACGAGCTTTTACAGGGACCTGCTAGTTTCTAATGCTGGGGGATTCAGTTTAGTTGGAAATGTATGTATCATTATGGAGTGTGAGAACAAGTGACATCGCGGTATCATTTATATTGGGAAATCTATGGTTAAGTTACAATTTTTAGTAGCGGCTGTCTAATTAGTTAAAGCAAAAAAGTTAAAACGACTACTCATCTTCTTCCTATATTGTGGCCCGCAATAAGTAGAATAGGCTTATAAAATAAGTAGGCCGTATCGTCCCCTAAAGATCTAAAGTCATACTTTCTCTTAACTTCGCAATTGATGTGTACAATTTGAAAGACGTCCCTCACCGGCAAAGTTTCAGGCTCAAGGCAAAACCTTCGATTTTTCACGTAAAATAACAACAGACAAAATCGACGCTGTCTTTGTTTCAGAAACAATCTTTTAACAATTTATTACGCATGAGAAATGAAGGAACTTTCTCTCGAGATATAAATAGAGATGGATCAGACGATTACAATCATTTTTCCGCTTTTACAGATATTGCTTCTGTTTGCTTGTTCAAATCTTGGACAGAATATAATATATTGTATCTTGTTAGGTATAATACTAACTTACACCCGTAAGTTGCAACCAGTAGACTAACTCGTAGCGAACAGAAAAATATCGCAACATTTTGATCGTTTTAAAGCGTAGACTTTGGATTTGGTATGATTTGGTAAAGGCGTCAACTACGGCATATTACTTTTATTCTATTTACATATCAATTTATGATAACGGACTATGATTACCTAAATGAAACTCCAGCAAAGGGTAAAAATAAACATGAATTTTCATTTGTGATAAAAATTAGATATAATTTATTTTTTGTTATTTTTTTAACTATCTTTATGTGAAATAAACTGAACAAGCGCCAAAATCTAAATTTCTACGAACAAAATGTTGGCGAGATCATTTTTTGTGAAGCATTTTTTCTGAAAACCTCCAAAAATCCTTTATTTTTCATCAGAAACATTCGGAGCATTTGCCAATCTCCAATTTCATGAATTAGGAATGAATTCGCAGAATACTACAGTTATTTATGAGCTTGGGATGGATTCATCAATACACCGGGTTTTTGATGGACATGTGAATTCATTTACATTACATATTGAACACATTTTTATTCACGAAATTTTCCTCTCGAACGTTATTGAAGTTGTTTTTATCCGCAGTTTGGTGGAGGTCAACGTTTTCATTAATATGATACACAAAATATAATGTACAACTGTAGAGTTGATTGATTTTACAGTATCTTAATATATAAAATGTGTTTATCCATTACTAATACATTTAAAAAATAGGAATAAAAATAACAGTCAGTTTCTAAAGAACCTACCAGCCTATCTTTGTGTCAATTCTAAGAAACCTACAACATCTTAATTCCATTTCATTTCATTCCATCAAAAACCCAAACGACCGTAATTCACTAGTTACCCTAAACATGATAACGTTCACATTTTGCGCTATTGTCATTTTTGCCAAGTCTTTAGTGCAGGAAATGTCGGGAAATTAGTGAGCAATCATCCTTAATTAATATGTTAATAGAGTCTATCACTCAGCCTATCTTTTCAAGAAGACAAGAGTATCTATCAATTCCTTTTATGTAATCAGTAACCACAAAGCCACTTTTCATCTTGCCCTTCAACATCACATGGTGATTTTCGGCAAGTTGCGAACTCGACCAGCGTAGGGCAGTTGGTGGCCAATCGGGCTAAATTAACACATCATTAGGTCGGCCTTTTACTACGACATCAGTACAAGGGCGAACAAAATTGTAGCGAAGAAACGAGTCACATTTTCTTGTAAAAGTCGAGCCTAAACTTTTTTTTTGTTTAAGTAAGTCAATGTGATAAAACTCGAATTGAAGATAAAAATCACGATGACGTTTTAAAAACCATAATACATTTTAATTGTATGTAACTTGTAAAGTAATGAATTAATGAACATGATTTCAATTTATAGTAAAAAAACTGCTGTAAACGTAAATCACGTACCAGCATTTACCAGTTCATTCAGTCGCTTTACACACTAGACCATTAAATAATTGACTCTTCATTAATGCAACTTTACTTAGTCTAATTCAATTATTTTTGGTCAGAAAGAAAGCTACATATATAAGTCGCATACTTAAAAGACTTATACTAGAAAGAGAACCGTATTTATACTATATAATATAAAGTCACATACATACATAACATACTTATAGACCAGATTCATCTGAGCAACCTCAATCGCAAACCAACTCCTATGCAAAACATTCAAATAAGCATATCGTAAAAGCAAATTAGGTCACAATACCCAGTAGTGCCCATAAAAAGATTAGAACCGTTTTCAAATGAAAATGTTTTACTAATTTTACATCTAATACTTAGCCAAATTTAAAAGTCTTTCTCCGTTAGTGAAGCGATAAGGAAAAATTTGTGCTTATAAAACTGGGTGCTTAAAACCTAGATCTTTATCTAGAAAAAAACAAATAGTCCTCAGTTTTAAAGAATAGAGTTTTTAAGTTTAAAATAATAGATTTCTTAAAATTAATTAGACGTTGAACCAAATAAAGGTAGATTTTTAGGATGGGTGGCCGAAAGTAGTGTGCTCTGTCAGGTATTTCTGTAGCTTGGTAACATTAAATACATATATGCGATATACGTACACATACGATTTTATCGACGTCTATAAAAAATATTTACATAATTAAAGATTGACGTCTTAAAGCATCATACTTGTAACTATCCTCCGCAGACAACATTCATCAAGTATACGCAATATAAATTAATGCGTAATTAATTAGTTATGTAAGTATTATTACTTACTTAAAAATACGTTAATTTATGGAATATTAATGGAACCTGTATCCCTACTGTTGTTACACAAAACACATCAACCGTGATAATGTTTAACAACACGAGCGCAAAATCGGAATCAAGATTTCGACTTACCTTATTTTTCTTTAACAAGCTGCAGAGAAATTGTCACAGAAAACCTAAACCATTCACTAAAACACTAAGCCCTGGTACAAACTAAAGTCATTCGCCTTCGTTTCATTGATAGAGACAGTTACGAGACGCGTACTTCCGCAGCGGGGAGCGTAGGACGGCGCGTCTGCTCCCCGTGACGTCTGGCAGGCTACTGCAGAAGATAGGAACCTGTGTGACATCCCGCATCAGAGTGCTGTGGGCGCGCAGGCGCGGCCTCCAGAGCGGGCGGGTACAGTCAGCTGATAGCCGGTATAACTAAGGTCACTGTGTCACGACGAACCTTCTTTTTCAAATTCCTTCCTTTTTCAAATCTGCAGCTGAAGTTCTGTGAAACTGTCAGAAAACTAGAACTTTCTTTCATCCGTTTCTATAGCTCCACGAAGAATGGTTGAGTTTCTCCTTTTTTTTTCGTTTTTCTTGCGTCGTGATTGAGTCGTTACCATTCATAGCCCTATTAGTGGTTCATAAAAACTTTGAATAACAGGAAAATGGTAACGTTTACTTTGTATTTTTTATCGAAATTATTTTCATTGTTTGTTGTTATGCGGAAGTCGACGCTTTGTTCACTGAAGCCTGTAAAATTAAACATTGATTGCTTCAAAACCATTTCAAATTTACCTTTTTCCTCCTAAACATACAATATTAATAAGATATTAAAGAAGAGAAATTTAAAATTGTGTATCCATCTAATCTCGTCTCTTTTCAATTTATGACAACCGATTTGGCAAATATCAAAATCCATTTATCCATATTCTTATATTATTTTGAGCAGTTATTAAGTCTAATTTAAACCACTAGCAATCTTGTAGTTCGAATTATATCCTATTCCACCCGTAGACCATAAGTAGATCCAGAGGAGTTGTGGAATGTTTGAGACACTTCTCGATGCAAGCGCCAGATTACATTGTCTGCTGGACATACGTCTCTTTTAGGAGCAGTAGATAGGAAGCTGGTGCGGCGGGAGAATAGGATATTGATATATGATTTGAGATTATTATACTGATGGCTGAAGGTATTTTGATATAGATAATGATAACAGAATAACAGATGTTTTAAGTAACAGTGCTATTTATTGTATTGCTATTAAGAAGATGTAACGCTTGGAAAGTGTGAATGTAGATAGAATGCGTTATCCGTGAGGTTTGGCTACCTAAGTCTAACTATAAGGTATTAGGTAGTCGATAAATAAAAGGTTAAAAGGTTATTATAAATAATTTATATTCAACTCTTCAAAAGGTGGTAGTCTAACTTTACAATTTTGATTAGGTTTCTTCTTTACTTTAAATTTACATGTAGTTTAAAAAATGATTATATCTATATATGGGCGCCAGCCTTTTCTCAAGGCGATAGAGAATGAGTACTCTTTTGATTATACAGTTATCCTCAGGGTCGAGGGAAAAGCCTACATCAGGATATCTAGTTGCAACCAGTATGTGTTTTAGTATTTAACAATCACAGAAAAAATATAAAGGCACCAGACATTATAGATGTCTGGTGTTACCGGCTTAGTGATGGGGACGGAGTCCGAGTGGAGTCACCCGCCATAGAGGACTGGGAGAAGCAGCGAGTTCTCCCAACACGGTTGGTGACCTCCGGCGCCCCGCGCCCAAAGCACGATGTAGAAAAGTGAGGTAGGGTGTGATGTGAAGTAGGTAGAATGGTGGGCGGCCTAGGCCAGCAGCCTTAGACCGTGTAGATGAGTTGTAGAAGGAGTGAGTTTGCGAGAAACTTAAAAAACCCTGTTAACAAACAGTTACTTTTATTATTATGTTCCGCATTAGAGGGTAGATGGTATCTGCGCGCACCGCACTTATGTCGTAAAACTTACCCAGAATCTGGGGTTTTTCTCCTTACAGACCAGCGGCTGCGTGCTAGGATGAGGTCTGCAGGCCTCATCGACCAGCACTACCTCCAGCAGACAGCAATTATCAAACAGCCTACGACAAGAAACGTGGAAGATTATTCCCGGTGAACAGGTTCTTTCACTGATCTCTTTTTCTCGAACACTCACCAACAACGAGGGAGTTCCTATATACGGAGCGTGGCGAATTGAACGAACTGCTTGTTCCGGGGTCTGGGAGTCCACTCCCAGACCCGGCCTACATTTTTCTTGCCGTGCGCGTTTCTTTCTGTTGAGTCACCTTTCACGTCTCCTTGACAGATTCAAAAAAATGTCAATTCGACACTGACATTGACAGTCGCAACCCAAAGACGCATAGGCATCTTTGTTTTGCGACTGCGCAACGTATCGACATTTAGCCATTTTGGACTAAATGAACGAAATGAAATGAGGGGTTACAAAGAAATGCTAGAATACATAAACTTTTTTTTTACTCATATGTCACGTAATTGTTGCCTCTTAATTGTATTACTTAAATAATCAAAGACAAATCAAGTACCTCTGAAGGTTGTAATAAAGTTATTTTCAACTTTATCGTCGGTTTAACACATACAGTTCTAGTAAAAAAAAAATACAGTTGTAATTTTCATACAAATTGCAGCATAGATTACAGCATGAAAAAAATGTTAACTCTCATACTTCATAATTTTCTTATCCCATAGGATGCCATTTGGTGGTTGCCAAAAAGCAGTGAAATAAATAAAATAGTTAATTAGGCAAGTCACAATAACAACCCAGAAAATTCTAGGCAAAAACCTAGACTATAGTTCTAATTAATTTAGTATAGGCACCGGTGGCACCGCGGTGCCGTAAACTATACAGGGTTATTTAAAAAGAGGATGTTAAACATCAAAAAAGGTTAATAAAACGATTGAATTGTTCTTCATTATCTTCAGCCCTTGCCCCACACCGATATGTATGTACATACGAGTACATATATGCCTTCTCCCCTAGGTGACATAATGTGTTTATCTGGAGCTATTCTTGCCCTGATAGGCCATGTTCATCTTATACGATAATTTATTGGTTCTCTTTCTCTTTGCGTAGTATTTTTTCACGACTTGGGACGATTGGGGGTCGTAATTCCCCCGCAGAATTAATTCGTCTAGGGAGTTCTGTTGGCAGATACACCACGGTGGGAGTCGAGGTCCTACCACGGAAGACATATGTCATAGGATTTTGAGATCCTTAACATGTCGGTTTCTTCACGATGTTTTCCTTCACCACTAAGCGAGTGTAAATCCATACATAACTTAAAAAATAAGTCCATTCAGTGTAGAGCTGGACCAGGGTGCGTCAGCATGAAATGCAGACTTATAAACCACCGAGCCACATTCGTATTTTTTACCATCAGGAAAATATCAAGTGTAAACCAGCTTCATTGAGAAAACCTTACCCTTCAAAGCAAAAGCTAATGCAAATTGTGGACAAGTGTGTGTTAGTGGAAAAATCTTATTCTTATTGGCGATGCCTATCTTAAAGTAGCTTTTAACTCTGTATGCACGGCCCCGCCGAGGTTTCACCTGGCGCCGGAATGGCAAGCTTTGTTTAGTGCATACTAAACCTGCGGCTGGATGTAAACGTATCATACTCGTACAACTCCGTGTAATTACTATACAATACTATGCAATACATACTGCTGGGAATTGGCTGGCTGTTTTATTGAGAAATAGAGAAGACCTGCGGTTCTGCGTTTTTGGATAATATTACATTGGATTTTCTCTTGTTTGTGTTGTCAATTCAAATCGTATACTAAGGTTAAACCACCCAATATGTACCACACTACACAGTAATAGAGTAGTTTTTGTAAAAAATATCTCACAGCTAAGGAAGATGAAGTAATGTGTTAAACTTCAAAATTTTAAGTCTCCAAACTTAAAATTTGATGTACAAATATCATTACAAAGGATGTATCCGTTGTTGTAAAAATCATTACAATAGTCAAAAGTCACTTTCAAATAGAAACACATTAAAATTCATGCTAGGAACATATTTTCCACTTTTATCCTAAAATATTACACCGTTACTCAACAAGCTTCATTTGCACAAACTTACTTCTGTATCATTAAGTTCCTAGTCACCAGAAATGTATGAATCCTTCCCGTAGCGAAAACTCATCAACTAATGTCAAGAAAACACAAATAAAAATCACGACACGACCTCCCTTTGCGCTAAAAATAATAACAATAAAGTGCCCTATCCACTATAAAAAGTGGATACTAAGTGACAAAGCATTACCGTATTGTTATTACTTTCTTCAGACGTTGTTGGCACGATCTGTCTTTGGACTGCTGACATAAAAGTGGTATCGCTTCTGTGTGGTGGATAATCCATTAAATAAATCAAAGTCCTGGCTGTTTTATATGGCATAGCATGGTCTTAGATAAGTCATTTCAGAGGTTCCAAGGGAAAACTGTGGACACCATAATTTGGTCACTCATGAACATACTTTTACGTAATAAAAAGATAATAGATCCCGTAAAGCATTATTAAATCAAGTTTTAACACCAACTAGATTGACACAGTTTTGGACAAATATTCTCACATAGTAGCAAACCGGCACTAAAACTAGATTTATACATATAATAATGATTCCTTATTTTTCCATGCCCTATAGTAGCCCCCGGCTTACGAGCACTAAAAGCAAGCGAAGAGCGTGCTAATGAAAACTCCGCTAACGACATTAAAGCCGGAGACACGATATTGTTCTTTTTTCAACTGCTTGCGCACGAGCCGAGTATTTAGCCACATTCATTGACCTCGCTAAATATGGTAATAGTGATAATAATAGAACCTTCTTTCTTGGCAAAGAGATTTCAAAAGTTACTAAAATAATGTGAAATAAATATGTATAATATAGTAGACTTGGTGAAATTTTCTTTTAAAAAATTACTATGTATCGCTGAAATTAACCTTGATTAATGGCTTGAGCAGAAATCAAAATTAAACCACAGTATTTTTTTTAACGTTAGATGCGTTTGTAGTGATGGTTTCAAGAAAGTTTTAAATTTTTATCAAAATCTATAATATTTCTTTTCCTTTGCCAATAAAGACTAGCCCATGGCTTTGGCTGGACACATGCTTAATGAAAAATTTCATAACGACCTCTTTGCGAAGGAAGCACATACCGACGCAAGATGGCATCTTAACTACACACATAACAACCTATCTGTATGAAAGTACTTGGAAAAGGTTTTTTCTTGCTGATTAGATAAATTAAATAGTTACTTTGCTCATAAGCTTTGCTTATCTTTGAGCTAAAAGCTGTATATTAAAAGACAGCATATTGACAGCTGAAATAGAAACTATCCCAACGATCAGGCAATAATAGAAAAAGCATAACATAGACAGTTGTACCCAACATTAAATAATGAAAAATGAAACATCTGCATTGCCTTAAATTTCCATTAACATGGCTCAGCTTTAACAAACATTAAGAAACAACAGTTACAAACTTGCATGACAGATCTATCTGTATTTCATCCAAAGAGCTTACACTCGCCCGCCTTCGACATTCGAATTACACAATTCTAAAAAGAACGTGGCCAAAGACACCTCGAACACTAAGCTAATGGAACACGAATGGAATGAAACATGAAACATTTTTGCATCGACCTCCTTTGTTGTTGTTGTTGTCTTTTGTACTTCGTTTTCTTTGGCTATTTGTAAGATTGGTCGGTGTAAGGATCAAGCGACTGCAGCCGGTGCCAAATTCCGGCCGGATTGCATTCGGATCTTTATGCGGCCACCGACGGCTTAAGAGGCTCTGTGCTATTGAATCTTATTTATTTGTATTACTTTTGGTTAAACTAAAGTGGGCTTAGCTCCAATTCGGTTTTACTGTATTGTTGCGTAACTGAATCCGGTTGTTTGGAGAAGTAGGTGGGCTGCTGCAGTTTTTTGTTTTCATTTTTTCGGACAATTGGCCTAGTTTTGATTTGATATTTATCCAGGCCGTTATTTTATAAAAGTTATATTTTTTTAGATAGAAGTTACTTTTACTTAAAACAGGCACTGACTGAAGCTAAAATTCACAAATATTTTGTAGCCTAGTGTATTTTGAATACAACAAGTTTTCACATACTAAATTTTTCCATACATATAACAAACATACACATGTCAGATGCCAGCAAGCTAGGCTACATAAAGGCCTGTTCACAACATTCACACGTGCGTCGTTCAACTGGCTCTAACAAGGCGCACTCCACGACTGCAGTGTGGAGTGGCCCTTAGCACTTACTTGCATACGCACTATGATATCTTTGTTTTTTTTTTAATATATATATTGCAAAAAGTGACGAAGGTGTCGATGAAGAAGCACGTATAAGTATATAGAAAAAAAATATGGTACACTTTGATGACATACTTAATACTCGTAGTAAGTTTAGTGGTTGTCTTTTTCTCCTATGACCTTTTCCTAGCAATACATGTAATTCACTGCTGCCTCAGCCAATTCAAGTAGATTCTAAACGGTATATTGTGGTGTACAAATCAGCGTTATAACAACGCAAAAATACTTTTAGGTATTACCTACCATTCTTATTGCAATATTTAGTGATAATGTTAGAAATTGACATCATATATCAAATGTATGATATTTCTTCGAATTAAGGTACAGTGCGTAAAGAGTCCCCTAATCGCCACCTAGCGTCACCGAATGAGCCCTAAGCTGTGAGATGCCTCATTAGAATGCAACTTAGCTCTCACTGAGAGGGAAATATAGGGGAGCTCATTTTCTCACTTCTGTAGAAGGAAGTAATAGGTAACTTTATAACAAATGCTACATAATTGTGTAGGTAGTGCTTTTTTGTATTTTCACTTGTATATTGGCTAATGGTGCGTAGTGATTTAATCGCGTTAGTCCGTAACTAAATGTGTATGTGCCTATCTGAGGTATGATAATCTACGTCTTTTAGTTACATTATGTCAGTTTACGTACCTACTTTATTTTCATAAAATACTAAGAAGATTAAGATAACAAAACTATATCAAAAAATGTGTGATGGTTTTTATTTTTCCAAACTTTTACTAACAAACCTAACTAACAAATCTAGTAGATCTTCTTTTTATCGTATGAGAGTGGCCAACTCTTGTATCAAGTGTATTCAATCCACCCTAGGAGCCTCTGACTTACCTCCTCACAGATAACAATATATATAATTTACAACAGACAGGCAGTACAAGCAACAAAGCGCAAATTGCAGAATATTGTTGGAATCAATAGATACGGAGCCGACGAAGTCTTGAGTTATTGCCGCGCTCTGCTGCTCGCTATCTCGAGGGTACCTATTCTCTAGATTTATAAAAAAAAATAAACAACAAGACTTTTGCCCATCGCCTATTTAGTCTACCAGAAGCGACTCATGTGATATTGCTGTTGAAGGTAAACAGCTTTTTGTTTGACATAAGTTACATGAAATTCGTAGAAATAAAGTGGAATAAAAATTTGGAGTGTGCTTTATGGACAAAATTTTTAATTCGAACCTGCTATCAGTTATTTTTTTTATTTTAGTAAGCATCGTGACTTTGCGCCCAATATCTTTAAATGAATCGCTTGTCATAGTCATTTATTCGAATATTTTGAGTAATACTTTACTTGTTTTACCTCTTCTAGAAAATGTTAACGATTAACACGGGAATAGTCTCCATAAGCCGCATCGGAAAGCAATGCGATAAAAATGCAGTTAGGTCCGTAAATAATGCAGTTTGACAGCCAAAGCTAAGTGTATGTCTGGGAGCAAGCTGAGCTGAATTATTTACATTTCCGTTGCGCAATATTGTATGGGTGTAGTTATATAAATGTTATGATGGAAGCCCACTTTACACTCGTGTTTTAAAGTAATTGCTTTAAATAGGATGTAGAGCAAATTAACTGTATTTAGCGTGTTTTGCACATTAACTGAGGATAAATATTTATAATGTAGACTTACTTAGTTCAGCAGTTGATTAACCAAGTTGAAAGTTTCTGATAGTTATAATGCATTAAAGTTTTAGTTGGCACACTTACATATATATTATATACATAATATATATATATATATATATATAATATATATGTGTATGTTTTATAATGTGAGTAGTTATATGAGAAGCGCTTACCTTTGTTTTCAATCGTGATTTGACGCAAGAGTAACGCACTTTTGCGTATACACACCACTTTTATTGCAAGTGAAGTATTCAATAAAGTATGTCCTTGTCACTGAGAAGAGTTATAGAGGAACGATAGAAAACAAAAGTCGTTGACTAAAAAAAATGTGTTCATAGTATCTGCACACCGGACCGGCACCAGTTTTTCTTTTTCTCCTTATCGAATGCAAGTGGCTAACTCTGGTATCGAGAGTTTACCAAGCCATAAGAGCCTCTGTCATGGCCTAACGACTACATTTCCATAACCACTACGGATTTACACTTCCTGAATTTTTTTTTTGGTATTTTCGTCAATCAATCCACCAACAAGTCGGAGATGTTGTCCAACAATCACTAATCACATCCAAAAATAAAAGTAGTAAAAATAAAATAAAATAACTACCTACATCACGCTCAGAATAAAATTAAAATATTGTAATATCGTTGACCGCATAAAATGTCCGTCTCCTTTCGGCGTCTGGCCGAAGTTCCCACAAAGTGGCAAGACAAAGGCGGTGCAACATAAAGGAGGCGGAGGGCCATCCACCACACTAGCCGTGGGAATACTTAGCCATAAGACAACTAAATTAAACCTGTATATTTATGTCTTAAAAATCCAATATTTCAAAAATTATTATTTATATTATGTATACAATTTATACATCCATAGAAAGGTGATACATATTTTTAACTCTCAGATTGACGATCTTTGTCAATCGTTTTATAGAGTGAAAAGAGTTTAGAAATGCCACATTCATATAAAGACTATATTTCGTGAAACATATCTTCTAACATTATTTGCGTTGATATCGCTTCATAAAACTATATTACGGTAGAAGAAAATGCAAATGCGAAATTTAGAAGATTATGTATTTCTTTTATTATTTTGTTTATTTATAATTCTGTACTAAAAATAAATTAGTTCAATCTTAAATAACTTGTATTATTCAGAAAGCAATTTAATAGTTACGTAAAGTACCTATCCACTTTAACTAAAAAGAGAATCACTACTTAAGTACCTTCAAACTTTCCGCTGAAAATTTAACTCTTTGCAGGTTAAATGTTGAAATTGAAAATATAAAGTAATAAAATAAAGTTTCACAAAAGCTCTAAATAAGCAAAGCGTCTTACCTGACTGCCCCTTGAATATTTTAAGCTCCAGTTTTTTATGAAAGCCACGAAAAGTTTTCAATCAATCGTAGAAGTAGCTTTTAGAGAAGATTATATTTTTGAAGACAGACCATACCGAATTTCAATTCTGAATTTTTGGATTAGATGCTACAGATGAAATAATACCAATGATAATAAAACCAATACGTAAATACATTTTAACAGTGATAGACACGCAGAGGATGATCTTATTTTAGCTAATGTTTCTTGCAATGAAAAGTACCTACATCTGTGTGATAAAATAATTTAGCTACTAGTTTTATTTACAAACCATTTACATTACACTTGTGTCACATTACGTCTAACACGGTGAAAGCTTACACTATTTTCACATCTCAGTTAAATCGATCGGCAACTCTTACATAAATTTACATCGACGCATGGAAATAGTAGATGTGTGTATACACATCTACTATTTCCATGTCCAGTGAAAAATACCTAGTTGAAACCAGTTGAAAGTGGTTGAAAGTTCTCCTGCTTGTTCTAAGAATAAAGCAGTGCTCCGATACTTCAATACTGGGATATAAAAGTTTCTCGAAACTTAAGATTGGTCGGATGAAATCCGGCGCCGGCTTGCCAAGTGCGAAATGAAACTAAACTTGCCAGTTTTACTTCTCGTATGCATTGTTTTATACTGCACTCACTTTTATACTGGGAGAAAGGAATTACATATGCACACTGTTTTTGCTATCGTGAGAGTGGCTTACTTTAGTGTCGATAGTTTTCAAACTCAACCCTTATAAAGGTTTACGTATATGACTTGGCTTAATGAACGCTGCTCGATTTATCAAATAAATATATCATTAGTGTCGGGATGAGTAATTTATTTAAAGAATATATTTTAAAGTAACTAAGAATACAAAGATTTTATAAAAAATAACTAGTATTATGGTAAGTAACAAAGTTTAAACATTATACACCGCGGAAAGTTACCAACTTTGAACCCACCTCCCGCGAACAGTTTTAAACAAACCTAAAAACCTACATAGTTTATGAAAGTTGTGTCCACACATTCTGGTACTGTTTTTATTGGTAGTTCATTATGTCAGTCTATTTTAAGCTTCAATTAGTGTTTTTATTCTAATACTCTCACCAATCTTATATGACATAAATGTCTGTAGAAGAAAAGCCACATTTTGAATCAAACAAATTTTTTTAAACAAATTTGTGCAATAAATTAGTTGCTAAAATTTCATCTTTATACCTATCCGTTATTACTATTTCACACACCTCTCGTTTTCATATTACTTGGTTACTAAGTACATATTACAAAATTTTGTAGTGATAGCTTTTTATACTTAACTTTTTTTAAATTCGTACCGTCAACCCATCAATCTGACCGAGTATTTTTTGGCTGAGATGACTGTAAGCCGTTTAATCAGGGTCTTCAAAGATGTAATGAAACGCTACTAATTAATGAAATTGAGCCGCATGTTACTCACATTAGTCATTCATCATCATCTCGTAGTCAGTAATTACCCCAACAGAACTGAGTACAGTCCCCGGTGTTTAAAGTCAGTTTCTCCGAAGCGTTCAACGATGATATCCAACTACCATTCTTTAGACCATAAAGTGGTCAAAGATGTTAAAATATTAATTTTATCCAATACTGTCAATATTGGTGTGAACGTTGTATGAAATAAATAGATTTGATGATGTGTGTATTTAAGTTCTTATTCTTCTTTTTCTCGAAGTCTTCTATACTACAGTAAAGACTGCCAAATCCTATCCGAAACAGTCCGTCCAGTGGCCGGCGTATCCAATTACAGACAATGCAGTAGAGTCACAAAATCACTCGATATCTACATCTGCAAATTGCAACTCGCTCCCAGCTCTAACTGGGTCAAGACTCCTCTCTATTGCTGCTGAGTAGAGAATACACAGAGTTAAAAGTAAGGGCTAAACACAATTGTTATAGTTATTGACTCATCGGTGTAGACCTATCCCAGTTTAGTCCATGTTTTACGGTTCTTTGATGACATCGTCCATTCTATACTGAAAAAAAAAAAGAATGAACAGAGGTAGCTCGGATGTATATTGTAGCAACGTAGCACCTTATTTATAGAAAACTTGATTAAGCAGCTACTTTAATACCTTCGTTGCTTTATGCGTTCTATCAGTTAGGTAGATAAGCAATGTTTATCTGTTCTATTGATAGTTTTGGAAAATAATGAATGAGACAAAATGTTGTGTAACTAAGCAGTGTTTTCTTATTTTTTAATTTATATAAGTAAAGCGGTTAGTGGTTGCACGAACTATGAACATTATTCATATACATGACGTTTACTCTCTATAAAAATCTACTCCGCAGCACTACAATCCATGCATTGTAAGCTTGCAACAAGGGTCGTACCACAAACTATTTTTATCAGCGCTCATATCTCGGCTGAAATGACTGTACAAGTGGCTCGAGCACGTCACGACTAGATGAGATGGTACTGGCCCTATGTGGGTCGAGTGGCTTCTCTTATATGCACTGGTTTATTATATTATTTCTGTAGTATATTGGTAAACAATATTTTATTTTCTTTGTATGTATGTAATATTGGAAGATTCGGATGTAGGGCTTATTAAACGAATATAAAAGTCAGTTTCGTTTGTTTCGTAAGGCAAAGATTGGTATTTTTGCAAATTCAAAGTAAGTGTTAATGTTTTCGTGTGTACATAATAATATGTACATTTGGTTTGATTAAATATTATTAATTTTTGTACATTCTTAATTGTTATAATCTATATCATCAAAATAGCGTTTATTAAATACATTAATACTCATCGTAAAGAACTATAAACATAGGGCAAATTTAGTTCTGATTTAGATATTACTGTAGGAGTGCATTTGCAACACGTTATGAAATAGGTTATTCAGAACTTTGCTATGGATTTGAGAGTCTATCTAAGTTAGTGTAGCATCGTAGCATATGACGTAGCAGTCCCGTAGCGAGCGTAGACCTTCGTATCAATATTACAACGTACGTAATCGTACATATACTATCGTATTTATTTACATATGTAGTTTAAATACATATTAATTTCTCACTTTAATCGATATGATGAAGCCGTAAGTAAGTGTCAGTACAAATGTATGTATATGCTGATTTTTAATGGTTTTCTTATGTTAACATGAATGTATGACTAAACCTGGTGTCAAAGGTTTCCAAAAGAGAACGTTTACAATTATCAAACAGCTTGCTAATAACACAACCATAAACTTATACTTCAAACTGACATTTTAAAGTCGAAAACGCTTACAAGTAAAGCCTGCTTTCCGAATACCTTCTAAAGTTAATTCCCATCAACTTACAAATCAATCGTCACGGTTCTTCTTGTAAATATAAATACATAATGGTTTTACAGCAGGGAGGTTGTGTAATTGATAAGGCTCTCACACGCCCATTAGTCCGGCGTGGAGTGTCACCGACATCTGTCTGCAGGCATAGTCAAGTACTGGATATGGTTAGTATAATATTCATCAAAAATATGATTCTGCATTGCCATCCAGCGTGGTAATGCGGCCAGTTGCCATGCTGAGCACGCTGCCCTGTGACAGTGGGCTGGAGAACATAGACTATTTTTGGGCTTTTCTAAAGATTTTCTAAGTGCCCCCTTTTCTGTTGTAGTTAGTAGTAGTATTTTTTAGTATTACTTCCCTTGTTTTTATGCATTAATATTGATTGCATATCTGTATGTCATGCTAGTAGTGGAGTATCAATATTATTTGTATGCGAAGCACTAAAACGTTGGTGGATTGTGGTAATTAATTTTATTAACATTAATTCGTTATCTTAGATAGATAATTAATGTAAAAAATGTGCTTTTATATCTTGGTGCTTTTCTTGCCTGCACCTTTAAACCGTATCAGAAGACACAAGACTTTGCTGCTGTCTTTCAAATGACATATTTTTCTATTCTTAATTAAACTATTTACTGGAACAATATACGGCAACGCAACGATACCTACTCTAGTGTCACTTCCATGTACCTATCCATGCAGCAAGGCTGAAGGGCCCTCGGCTGCAGGCGACATCTGCATGCAAATGTACGGAATTCATGTCATCGATACTGCAGCCCGCTTCTATAGGTACTGAGTTACTGTGTACTAGGTTACTTTATACTGGGTTACCGGAGGACACTGGGATAATACATCAACACATACTCATGTATAGATAGATTAAACATAAATACTCGTAAAATGAAGAGAATCAAGCAATGATAAAGAAATAAACAAGTAGTCAACAAATTCTACCAATAAAAATGCACTTACACTTACTATAGTCATAAGTACCTATACATTTATTTCAAGCAAGAAATAGTCAAACGTAAACATATTGTTGAAATATAATACATTTTGGCTCATATAATTTAAAATAAAGCCCCAAATTTGATTCTATTAGCGGTACATAATGTACATAATTCTGAAATTGTTATCCTAGTATCTTTTTTGTAGGCAATCAAGCTTAGTCCCAAATGTTTGTGGTCATATTCCATGTAAGCGTTAAAAGGGCCCAAAAGAACCTTAATAAGCGAATATCCCATGTTTAAAAGGTAAGCTAAAACGCTTAGCTAATAACCGGCCGAAATTGTGCCGTGTCGGGTACATAGCCCTTGGTTTTAGGATGAGTGGCTCAATTCGGCCGCTTTAACTTGGGCACATATGGGTACATGTGTGTGAAGTTACTTTACATGCCTATAGGTAAGGATTGCGTCTGTGTGCGCAAAAAGTGTGAAGTCCAGGAAATGGGGCCGTACCACAACGTTACAAAATTTGATTCAATCTCTCAAACGATTTACGAGAACAAACCGTATGTCTAATTGATAAGGTTTACTTTATAATAGACTAGTTTTTTCGCTTATATAAGCTTTCAAGGTACGTTTTCAGTGTGAATTAATCTATATTTTTAGACGGACGGTGTAATACATGGGCTGTCGGTGATGTGCCGTTTGATAAAAATTCTGGACACTGTTTTTAACACGGAAGGGAAATTAAAACGAAGAATGCGAGAGGACTGTTTGCATATTATTTAATTGAACTAGAATAAAATTCATGTTGTATTTCAACTAGTCTATAGGGCACTAAACTTATTTCAAGCAAAACAATGACTAAGTTTGTTTAAGCCAAGTTTCGATTACCCAGGATTTTAAAAAATCCTGGGTAAATTTCGCAATTAAAACGTTACATAAAATTTTTAAGTTACATTTTTTATGTTTTTAAAGCCAAAGCCGAAGTCCAAAATGTAATCTATTAAATACAAAGTAGGCAATTTAAGTACCACATAACACTATCCGAATAAGCACTTGACCAAAACTATACACTTACATTACAACCACACTCTATTCGACACTAACCCGAGGTAAATGAAAAATGATATTTCCCGTGGCCCGTGATTTGCACGTGTGGCCCAAACATGGCCCAAACACGACCCTCGGCGGCTTTTTAATGAAAAAAACATTTTCTTTTGACCCGCGTTATAAATGTGGGCAATTTGATGTGAGCGTGCCGCCTTGCCTCTACACTCAACCCGGGCACTAAGCAATATACTTAGAAAGAGGCTGGGGGCAGCACAATATCTGTTAAAAAGTTAGATGTTCGTTTTTTGATGTTTATTCATGGTGTATTTATAATTTCTTTGTTGTTTTTAGCTGTTTTTAAATAGATTGAATTGTATTATATATCGCGTTGTTACTACGAGTAAATTTATTAATTTAGTCATATTATAGCAATTGCTAGACCAAGTCAATCGCTAACATTAGATTGGTACGCTCATTTGTAACTTGTCTTTCAAGTTACTGGTGCCTATATGTACAATAGTCTTATCGAAAAAATCGGAAAACAAGAGAGGAAATATATGTTGAATTTTCAATTATAATAACATTTTAGTTCCTATTTCATCAGCTTGCAGAGTAATCCTACTCAGACTCTAATAGTTGTTTGGATACACTCGGAATTAGAATATGCTGCTTTTACGGCTCAAGAATTTCAAGCGAACTATTCTGTAGGACCTAGATTGTACATGAATGTTCAAGTCTAAGTGATTTCGTTAAATGTTTGGAGCTAACTTTTTACATTCAACCGGCACTGGAAATAACGTAAGTATTATTTTAATAAATAACATTTATTTCAGTGATAGATACTAAAATCTATCACTGACATTACCTATACGATTACATAATTTAATAATTTATTGAATATAACACAACTCTGCAGAGATTTCAAGAGGCGTAAAACATAACTAAGCGTACGATTAACTGTACAATGAACAAGCGTATCTTTTAATATCTAGCATTCAATTTACCTTACATTTCACCTTTATCATTTGTTTCCGAGAAAAAATATCCTCACACACCACCTAAAGTGTTTATTTTAATTAGCAAGCCAGTTTAGCAATTTAGCCAGAACGCTAGACAAAGTCGAGTCAGCTAAACACACACTATTACAAAGTCGAGCTAGCTGCAGATTATTATCAGTCTATTAAAAAATCCCACGTATGCTAACAAAGTAATGAATATACCAAACATGCCAACCTCACCTTCGAAGGTTCTAATAAAAATATGCAAATGGCGGCCCTTTTTGGCGGAGAGGTAAACAAAGAGTTGAAAAAGGAGTTAAATGAGATTTTGATTAATTAAGGAGGGTTATCGAGCTCGTGACTGGCTAAGGAGTGAAGTGTGTGCTAATTAATGTAGCACCCTTTGAAGGGGCCAAGTTTTAAGGAACGGAAAAATGAGCTCTTTATTTTTTTGCTACAGTACATATTTTTATAATCAATCTACAGTTTTCTGATATCAGAGATGCTTTTAAATATTTTCTAATCATAAAGCGTTGTGAAATGCCCTTCTGATAAAGCTTTAGACTAGTCATAAGCGAGATAGATTTGTTAAGCAGCTTTTAATTTTTTTAGTAGGTTACCACATTTTTGTGTATACAGTTACATTTAAAAACACTTGTGAATTAAACCCGAGTGATTATTATAGTATTTAGTTAAGATAATACCAAAATCCAGCTTAAAAAAGAAAATAAATCCAGATAAATAAATATCTGGAATGAATTCGATTACCTAAATTACCTTTGACTCGAGTGGTAAAAAAATCAGTTTATTTGCCATTTTATCAATTTCTCACATAAATATAGGTACCTATATTACATTTACACTCTTTTTAAGTGCGCGAGTCTCCAAAACACTCGATCGCATAAAGCGGCGCTAATTCTGTTTACGAGTTGAGAACTCAACTTTTTCTATCAAAACTTGCTCGGCGCAACCGTTATATAAAAGTATTTAATTTCCCCCAAACTGACATCGCGCTCAATTTAAAATTCACTTTTAATTTTTGTTACGGTTGTGCAGTTTTGTGAAAAGTTTTAGATCGGAAATTCTATAAAAAGTACTACATAATGTGATAAAATAATCTGTGATATTTCGTCGATAATTCATTAATGAAATGATAACCATATTGGATAAACTGTGATATCATCTCATTAATACTGTGTTATCATTTCAATCATTTCATTAATGAATTATCGACGAAATATCGCAGTTTATTTTATTACATTTGTCATAAAATGGTTGAGTTCGTAGTATATCGATATGTTCCATATCTTCTGTTTCATTGATAAAACATAATTTAGATAATAATCTGTATTTTTTACAAGTGCTTTATAAGTGAGTGAAACATATTTTGAAAATTTAAAACACAATTGATATATTGATAGATTTTTATTATATTTTAAGATCCCACTTATAGACGAAAATATTAACTGCGCTTAATATAATAATTTTGTCGCATATGGGTACAATTCGCAATATGACTGATTAATAATTAATTTCTTACGTGATGGTCTAGGATTACTCGTTAAAAACTTTATACTCCATGGTCCAAAGTACGTGGGTCCTGGGTTACAGACGAGGAAAATTTTTCGTATTCAAAAACTTCGTAATGTCATCAAGATAAGGCCCCAAGAATAATATTGAAGTTGGCTTACTAACCCGCGGGAACTACTATGTTCCTAGGAACTGAATTAGCGACTCATTATTCATTAAAATACTTTTATACTTAGCTATAAAGCTCTGGAGCTAGTTAAGTAGGTTCAGCGCTTTCTTAGCTTGAAACTTTTTAAGTTGCAATAGTTTCGTCGTTAAGTTTTATTAGTTGATTTTTTTCTTTTGGTTGTTGAAGAATGAAGTATGTTGTAAATATAACAAGTGATGCAACATAAAATAGGCTCATGAGTGACTGCTGTTTGTCTAAATTTAAAACTGTAAGTTACCAAATAAAAAAATCCGCTGTATTTTAACTACAGTTTCACGCAAATTGCAATAAATTGGACTGCGTTTGATAATGTAAATAAATCTAAATAATGTACATGTTGTTACCCCTGATTGTAACTACAATCCGGAGTAAACTGTCCACTCGAAGGTAAAATAAATATGCAAACAAATTTTTGCAAATTTACATAGAAAAAATAACTTTCAGCGTACCTGGAAAATAGCCTCCCACGCTACCCCGACCAAAGTACTCCAAGTTAAGTAAATAGAATAAAACCAGTTTATGTACCTAAAACAATTACTACAAAGATATCCAGCGGGCCAAAGGAAAGGGGCTGGGCTCGTTTATTTTTTACTACCTGCCATAATTCAGGGTACTTTTGTTCCGTAATTATAATAAATCAGATTAGAGCACATCAAAAACATCAAATAGCGGAAATCTCGTTCTACAGACAACAGGATGGAAATAATTACTGTGCTGTTTGCAACAACGCGTCGACTTCACGTGCAGTATCACATGTCTAAACAAATGACAATTAATTTTCTTACCATATACCAATCAGCTATATTTATTTACATTTACAGTAGTGCCAAAACGTTGTGTGTCTTTGGTAGGTACTCAGAAAAATAAAAGCAGCAATTACATAAATACGACCTTAGATGCTAATTCTCTTTTGAAATTCAGTAAGCTTCTACAATATAATTCTATAATCAGTTTTTTGCTCTTGAAGACATCATACTACGACAAATTTATACTGTTCTTTTTTACTTCCCTCTTTTCTAATTACGCCGACTTTGCGCGTTTGTAGACGTTTAACAGCTTTCAGTTTTTGTTTTGCGTAAAACTGTGTTGCTTTAACAATGGCTTTTGATAGCCGAATTATCTCAGCCGAGTAAGTCTTCTCAATTATTTAAATGAAACAAAGCTGAGCAAATTATCGATTGCATCAAACTGGCATTTTGTTAGAGTTAGTTGACATAAATATAAGGGTTTTTAATTGATAACGCTCGTATTTGATCAGTTTTTGATAAATATTAAAGGCCTCCAGATGATTTAATAAAATATTCCGAGACATTTCACTCATCGCAATCTAGCCCCTGACTAAGCAAACGCTTGTGCTATGAGTACATAAGTTCTAGAAGACTCATTCCAACATTTTCAAGAAATTTTCCCTTTATCTGTGTCTTTGTTTATTTAAACGTTCATCACGCAAAAACGACTGAACGGATCATCATATTTTTGGCATATAGAAGACGTATATAATTGTATGCAAGGACGTTAGGATTTAACGTCGCTCGTTGCTTGTATGTATAATTTTTTGTAATTGTATGACATATTTTACTGTAGGTCGTGGTCGCTCAATGTTTAATTTAATTATGTTGATAATTAAATTAAACATTGATGATTGATAATAACGCACATTCACTGTTTTGTATAGATTTTAACAAAACAAATACGCCAAATTGTAATCAGAGTAACGGTAAAGGAATACACAAATTTGATACGAACAAACAAAACATAACTCATTGCATCTAAATATACAAAACTCAAAGGTGACTGACTGACATAGTGATCTATCAAAGCACAGCAAAAACCACTGAACGTATCGGGCTGATATTTAGCATGCAGGTAAATGTTATGACGTAGGCATCCTCTAAGAAAGAATTTTTGGAAATGACACTTTTAAAAGGGTGAAATATGGTAAAATATGATAGTTTTACTCCCTAATGCAAGCAAATCCGCGAGCATCCACTGGTATTAATTGCAATAAAACTCATATATTTTCCACCTCACTTCAGCAGTCATAATACTCGTAGTTTTACATTAACCTCTACTTTTCTATCAGTAATCAGATTAGCATATAATATTTTGTTCGTAAATTTTAAATATACTTTCTAACATTACAATAAAGTCCTGTATTTTCATATTCAGTACCTACTACTAAATCTTTTCCCATAGCACACTTTACTATCCACACAACGAGGTAAGTCCATTCCCGACCAAAACCAGTTTATTCCGCCCTTATATTACAGGCTTTTATTTCGGTAAGGCCTAAAAATATCTCATACAGCTAAAAGCCTCCATACAACATTTCATGGTCGCCGCGTCCAATTTCCCGTCGGTTTGAACTTCAATACAGTTAAGCCCAGATTATTTCCGCACCACACTAATGAAAAATATGGACCTGATTTACAAAGTATTGTTAGGGGTTCTGTAGGAAAATTTTATAAAATATTTGACACTATGAAGCTATTGTGGTGGGCGCCAACTACTATCTACTTGCCCAAAAGAACTTCCTTAATGAATTGATTCTGCGAGAGAAGCACGACCTGAGGAATATGACTCGAAGAGGGTAGTACTTACCAGTAATGTTTCGTGCTATTTTTAATCCACTAATTCGATAGCAAATTCTATTTGAAATTAATAAAACTGACAAATTTTATTGTTATTCACGCTTTTTTAAGTCACAGTTTTATATACTTTTCGAAAATCAGGATCAAGCAAAGAAAACTTGGTACGAACATTACACGTGTCCAGAATCTATTAGTGTACTTATATCTAGAAGTATTTGTTGTCTTTTTTACACAGCAACCCAAGTCCTAGATACGAGACATTTTTAAACCTTAGCCCTGACTCCTTACAAATGGCAGTACACTGAAGGTATAATATATAATATCACGTACGCCGTAGAGGTTACCATAATACACATAACGCTTTTAATGATGTTTTACTTTAACTTAAACTTATTGGAAAATGAGCGTAAATAATCACGTAAATTATAACGTTGCTTAACATCAGGCAAGTTGTAGTCAAGCGTAAGCCTATATCATGTAAAAAAAAAACCACCGCTTCGGTCACAACGCCTTAACCAACTAAACTAGGAATGTTTTACTTTGTATTTTGGTATCTCACGTTATTTCTCTCTCTATCTTGTCATTCCCCCTGTCTCTGTTTTCTCTTATTGTTGAGCTAAATTTGTGATATTGTGAAAATTACTAAAAATTGTTTATTTATGGACTTTCAGTAAAAAAATTCACATTTTTAATAAACGAATTAAAAAGTAAAACTATTACCACAACAGTATAACTAGTAGCCCTCTCCATAGAGGCGAGCACTAAACTGTATCTACACTACGTCACTGACAGAAAGACAAACGAGCGGCCTAATTTATAAGGGTTCCTAGTTACGGACCCCTAATAAAAAAGCCGACTAGAGGTCCCATTACGAGGCATCCATCCGTCTGCGGACCTGAAGATCAGCAGACTTATTCGAACACGTTAATCGATAAAAGCATGCAGTCGATATGGGAACAAATTGGTCTAGTAGGTTATTAAAATAGTGGTTTATATCTAGGTATATGTGAAGTTTTTGCTTTTCGTCTGTATCGCTTGCGCGAGAGCCAATGTGGTGAACGCAAGTCGAATGCTTACTTGCCAGATGTATAAAAAGTTTTTAGTAGTTGGTTTATGTGTTATTTTCATTTGTTAAGTTACTTGAAATGAACCTTAAATGGTCAAAAGGTTTACGGGATTGGTTTATTACTATGGTACTGTGACTAACAGCCGAAATGATAAATACATTTCACAATGAATATTCACAAAGGTCAGTCCCTGGATGGGTAACCGAAAAGTAGCATTTCATTTTCGGCACTGCCTTGGGTCTGATGACACGTTAAATTTTAGGTCTCGGCTGTTTGTCTAGTACGGCAGTCAACAAGCCATATCAAAGACCCTTAGGGCTAACTCTCGACACGAAAGTTAGCCACTATCATTCGATAAAAAGAAGAACAAAAGCATATGGCTATAATATACTGAATAAAACAAACACAATTTTCAATCACAACATTTTTATCGTGCTCTTCGAAACCCTATGTCTGCAGTAAGTAATATAGTTATGTTAAGGGCCTCAAAGAGGATAAGAGCCAAATTAAAAATTCCAAAGGCCAATATCTCAGCGCCATTGTCGACAGAGATTGAGATGTTAGGAACGTTTGAGAAGTCTTTTGATAATTTATTTTTGTACCGACTTCCTAAAAAAGGGGGAGATTTTCACACAATGGTTTTTTTTAGGTATTTTTATAAATACTCGTAGTTAAAATGCAGATTCCTGTCATATTTTTACTTATTGAGTGTTGTGCATAAATAATGAGCTTACTAAAACGCATTCGAATATGTGATTTTTATCAAATAAGCATTATGACATGATTGTATTGTAAGTGGGTTGTACCTAAGCTCAAGCACCAATGCCGCGATTTAACTGAAAATCCAAGGAGTTAATGTAATCAATTTGGCAAAAACTTCAATAAGTAAATCTATTCTTCTAATAAAGCTGAAGAGAGTCGAAAGTCTGAACATTGAAGATATATAAACATCAGGCCGGCTGTAGTCAAATGTTGGCCTATTCCGGGTTAAGAAATATATGTATTTAACAAATTTGTTTGGAGGTAATACAAAAACGGCAAAACGGATCATCATGATTTTTGGTATGTATGTAGTATGAGGTCTTAGGAGTGTCAAAGGCTAATTTTTATCTATATATTTTTGTATTTTGTATCCTGAAATAATGCGAGCGAAGCCGCGGGCATCCACTAGTTGATAAATAAAATAATGTTTTCATATAATTACACTTTTACCGTTGCACTAAAGGTCCTAGCAGTATCAACGATTTTCCTTAACTTACTAGTATATATACACACTTGTATGTGTATATATAAACTATCACCTATTGTAACTCCGTTTTCTGTTTTATCAATACAAACACTGCGCCCAAACACAGACCATTCGCCGGTCCAAGTTTGTGTACTAAATAAAGAGTGATGTGGTTTTCCCGTTTTTAGCACTCGAGCGTTGAATTCACTCAGATAACCGTGGAAATGTATTTATGTTTTGAATAGAATGATGATTTTACGAAATAATGTAAGAGCATACATTGCTACTTCTCTTTTCCAACCAGCAAACTTATTTGCTTTGTGATAAAACCACCGAACAAGTAAAACTAAACCAACTTTCCTTCAATTTATTAGTAGTAAATTCATACTCATTTTATGTAATATTATGAGCTGTTTAACTATTTTAATACATATCTTCCTTCATAGTAAGGACAGTCAGATTATGGAACTGAACCCGGAGCACTGTTTCCAGAAAATTATAACCCAGGGGTTTTTTAAATCCAGAGTAAATAGGTTTCTCCTAGGCAAGCGTGCACCATCTTAGACTACAGTGGTGCTTAACATCAGGCAGGCTGTAGATAAACTTAGGCTTATTCCGTTTTAAAAATAACTAGTTTTTGTAAACATTTTTAATCACCTATTTTCACACGTTCATTGAATTTTTTTGTAGTTTAATTTTCTTTACTAGATAATATATTTAAATGTTATTATCTTTTCTTCCCCATGTTTTATATCTATCCATACTCCGAATTCGATGTTTATTGACGGGATACAGCGAGAGTCTCGAAAATGTGCTGGTTTAATGGCGAGGATGACGGTCCTCGAAAAAACGAAATAAAAACCACCTAAAAGCAGAAAGAGGAAATTTTTGCTAGAATTGCTTGATTCTTTTTGGATTAAAGGTTAAGTTCATACTTTTACGGCTTAGGTCTGATTCCGGGAATGCTATGAAAAGACTACTTCGGTAAAAGCTTTTGTGTCAAAGGTTTTATATCGCAATATCTGCTAGTGGATAATAAATTGAAGTTTTAGGAACGTACATATCCTAGTAAGTACGAAATTTTTAGACTTTGTTTTAAAGAAAGATTTTTTGCATATTCGGTTATTTAAAAAATACAGCATACAATAAACGTATTTATTTTAGCTGAGGCTTATAAACTCATAATGTACCGTTCACATGGGGTAGTTTTTAGCTATTGGTATAGTTTTGAAATTTGAGAAACGCGCTTCCAAAGACAAACACGAACTCTTTTTTAAATCTAGCATGCAATTCCAATTAACTCTGCTCCAGACTTTGATCCACAAATCCGTGTGTAATTAATTAGGTTTAATCCCGAAGTATGGAACGTCGCGCGCTGTCACGTGACACGCGGATGGGAGGGAGGCTTAGCTGCCAGCTGAGGCTGGAGGTGTGCCAGCAGGTGATAGGTACATGTAATCAAAAGGAAGTGTATAAATAACACCATTGTTTGATACTAAAAATTATAATTTGTTGTATTTCCATGCTGATTTAGAAACCTACACAAATTAATTAATTAATTATTCCTTTGTACTAAATACTTGGCAAACTGGCAAAGAATCAATTGTCCACCAAAACATTATTCAATTCGTCTACCTTAGTAACATAACGCGCACATAATATAACAAATAATACCAACAGTGCAATTAATCCAATACACACACTTTCTAATTGGAAAACTAAAGCGCTCTGATATACCCTAACTGAAAAGGCAATCAAACACTACGACTTGGTCGGATCATAATTGCGGAGCAAAACATTCGATGGACGGGTATTGGACACAAAATTATATCATAATTATTATTTACATCAGTAAAAACAAGTGCAACCAGATGGCTCTGTGTTATATGTCCTGAAATATTTATTTATGTAATTTTTTATAAGTAATAACAAAAGAAACCCGAAGAATAACGTAAATACACATGAAAGCGCCTAGATGTTAATATAATATTCAGTTACTTAATTCAAATGCTTACGTACATTTCTTCACACTGCTAAGATAAGCGCACTCTGCTCTCACCATTCAGAGTCTAACAACCTTTACGGCCCAGACTTTTAATCTTAATCAATCTTAGTCATTTAGAACTTAATGCGTTTAAGAATAGTTGTTCCAAAGGGAAAAGAAAAAGTTTCATCTATACATTTGCCGAATATGCGTCATCCTACAGCAGCTCCATGGTTCGCAAAGCGAAGCTCAAACATCGATTTATTGAACAAACACTATATACCTATACGAAATCCGCTAGCCGCCGCAAATAAAAGATTACAGACTATATTGAACCATTCAAGAAAAAAGTAAATAAAAATGTTGGGGATCTGATTAATTCCCTTTGGTAATATTGATCCTAACTGATTTTCATTAAAACCAAGGTTATTTCGATTAAGTTCATGTGCAGTAAAGTGCAGTCATGTAAGAGGCCCTCAGGGTGGGTTGAAAAACTTTTGACACTAGAGATGGTCACTCTTATTTTATAAGAAGAAGAAAAAAACAGTGTTTGGAAAAACGGCATCTGTTTGTACAGCTACATCAATATAGAGTCTAACAAAAGACATCTACGTCCGTTTAAATTATCTGTAAATAAAATTGAAAAACTTACCCTCACATAAACAACTACCTTCTTTTGGAAGTAAATAAAATACAATTTGTTCTTTTAATTCCAATACAGTACCACAACTTAATCATAAAGTCGACAAAGTTAGCAAGAAACATGGATATTGTGTATAAGTAATTAGTGCAGTGAATGGTGCAATCAGCCACCGACAGACGGAACAGAATGACACGTCTTCTGATTGGGGGATTCAACATCGAGATATCTTTGCTCATTAGTCTAATAGATGGAAATATTTGTGCACTAACTTTCAGACTTAGTTTACCTGCAGTTTAAAATTGGGATTTTTAACGAATAACTAAACTCACGAAAACATTAAATTGTCCGTCGCAGCCTCAACAATAATTAGGATATAATAAGGTTAACAATTATCCCATAATTTATGTGAAACATTTTTATTAGGAGACAATTCTATACTTCGGCTTACGGATATTTCTGCCAATTTGCATGTCAGAAAGTAAAGAATACATACCTACCTAATTATTATAATAAGTAAATCGTTGAACAAAAATAAAACATTGGTGTCTGTAAAACCTATATTTAAGCTACAATTACATTTAGTTTTATCAAATATCAAGTCTAAACTTCATCTTAGATTTCTAATCATTGTTTATTGTCAAAGACCAACAATTCATAGACTTTAGCTACTCATTAAGCTAGTTACTTTAATCCTAACTTAGCTTCAAATTAAAAGCTACAAACACTTGCATACAGAGTAATTAATAATGCCTAATTGCGTGACATAATACTCAAGAAATTAGTCATAGTATTGTTCCTTATGACCTGCATGACTTTGTACCAAAAACATCACCTTAAGTATATTGTTGACTACAACTACTAAATGCAAAGTATTATTATTATTTATGCCACTGACCATCGAAGTGCCTACACCAGTGACACTATGTTTTATTTCATTTTTTTATTAAACAGAACTAACTAAGCAGTTACAATTGGCAAATACCACTGTACAGCAAGCCTGGCTAGCCTGCTCTGTAATTCGATGCACAAAGCCCCTCCTCATTAGTTGGCCAACTTTTGTATTACTTTAGGACGCCTCTCGCTACTTTTTTAAACTACGTCACTGGATAGGGCTGTCTAGGAGAGAGCAAGCAGAGCCTTTCGTTATGTAACCTATTTAGATCGATTTAAAAACTTGTACCAAATTGCAACACCTCTGGAGTTGCAAGTGTCTATAGGCGACGGTGACTGCTTACCATCAAGCAGATAGTATGCCATTCTGCCACTTCTCTATAAAAAAAATAAACACAATAAGAGTTAATGCACGAAACAGAATTTTTAATAACAATTCTCACTAAGTTTTGTAACAGAAAACGCCTCAAAGCGCAGAAGATAATATTTGAAGAAAAAACAAAATTAAATTAGTTATGAAGTGGTTGTGTAAACATGTACGTAGATTAAATTTGTGGACGTAGTAAAGATCAAAGATTGGTGATAAATCTGCTTGTGGTGGATGTCATTTATTGTTTTACACATTTTATACTTTTGTGTAAAACTGTACACATAACTTCCTATCTATAGATCATTAGGTATATATATTTGTGAGGATCTATGAAATGCTAAGCTCCGAATAAACTTTACCCATTATATGTCACAGAAGCTCCGAGAGCCGAGCAAATATTTACTGTAGTGAAAATAACTGTGGACGACATCCCTATGAAAGTTTATAACTAATCTACATGCGTAATGCATGTAAATAAGTCTGCCCGGTACACAAGCCAGTTGAAAATAAACGGTTAGCATCCTCATTGTGAATCACTCACCTAAACATAAGATACAAAATATGGAATATAAACTCATCATAAACATGTTATAAACTAATAAAAATTTGTCAATTTTCTGATATACGGTCAATATTGATAAAGGTAGCTAACAATCATCACGAAATTATGATAAAAAAGTGTATATTTTTTTTATTTATTTCGAAGACAGTTTAATATAATGTACTTAGTAGGTAAGGGTGTTCGTTAGAGGAATAGTACATTGTTCACCGAGAGGAAAAAGTGACCGATTACCGTCGAGGGTGTCGTTTGAAGCCCGAGCCGAAGGCGAGGGCTTTAAAACACCCGAGATCGGGAATCGCACTTTCTCTCGAGCGATACATAGTGCTTTATAATACACCTGCTCGGAAAGTATCAAATTTACGGTAGAAAGTACGTCATTGCATATCGAACAAATATGCGGGGAGAAAACGCATCTGAGCGGGAAAGAAAAGTGTATGAAAATCCAATTCTTCCCGCTCAGATGTGTTTTCTCCCCGCATATTTGTTCGATATGCAATGACGTACTTTCTACCGTAAATTTGATAAAGTAACAAGGTACTTTGCGAGCAGGTGTAGAATAAACAATATTTTACACTAAATACCGGCCGAAAACTTTGAAAAAAAAACGTTCATCATTAATTCTGATTTTATAAATTCATACCTTAACTTTAAATCTGAATCACATTTTGTTTCCTCTAGTGAAACAGTAAGGCTGTCTGTGCTAGCCACTTGAAAAGTTTCGCTTTAGATTCGATTTGATTTGGAAACTACTCGCGCGAAAGAAACTGTTGCGACGGACTCGGAATTGGTTCGCAAAATGAGATTATATAGTTGGCTTTACTTATTTCACTAAAGTTTTAATTAAAAAACTGCGAGGTTAATCGTTTTCGGTGCAGCGTGACTCAAAATGCAAACTGTCTTTTGATTATTTTTGTTTTTCATTTAAAAGAATTTCCAATATTTAGGCAAGAATAAGTGTTGCCATCATTAAACATAGTAAGTGCAAATTATTTAATACACAGTGTTAATAGTTACAGTGCAAGTGGTCAATTTGGGCGTCAGCAATTTTATCTATACACAAATACATAACTTCGCTAGAAAATAAATGCTAATGGAAAACTTAGTCACAGTTATGGGTATTAAGGTCACTGTTACCATGTGTTGATTTTACATTGCAACAGAAACTTTTCTGTGAACATTTCTGTGTGCTTATACAAAGTAATTAATTTATCGATGTAGTCCTATTCTCACAGATTCAGTCTGAAGTACGTGTAAAATCAACAAATAATTTACGTTTAATTACTTCTTGATTCGTCTGTATTATTAAGACTATTGAATTTTCATTTTATTCGGTTAGCAACGTACCCGCGAGCACTCACCTTGTCCGGATGCGTGTCCGGCTCAATCCACGTGTCACGCCAGACGTACCGCCCGCGCCGTGACGCGGCCCGTGACGGACAGATCCATTAACGTCTGCTTCTCTCTCGATGCCAGTGTCGGCTCCGGGGATCGACAGCTCGATCGAAAAACACCGCCTAGGACCAGTCTAGGCGAATTAATGAGCTGAGAGACAGATCAGGAATATTAATTAAAGTTGCTGGGAATATCGATATTCATTGGCATGATGGCATAATTAAAGATTAGGAACCGTCTTCGGAGTATGGTTTATGGTATTTATTTCTGATAAGAAATTGTATATTTCGCTTGTAGAGAAATAAAAGTTATTCTAAATTTTGTATTAAACTTAATAATTTAGATTATATAGAGTATCTGCATGATAATAAGTAACATATAATAGATAGTTTAAAAATCTAAGTGTTACATTAGTGGTAGTAAATTATGGTAATATTAAACCATTTTATCAGGTAACCTGCTTATTTCTTTGGTTAAAAAAGGTTAACTGGAATACAAAATCAATGCATGTAAATAGCCATCAAATGTAGGTTACAACCAAATTAGATACCTAGCCTAGACTAAGTAAAGAAAGCAATATGTTCTGAATTTACCTCCGCTAGACATGCAGGTTCTTTTCGAGGCACACTCAGATAACGGCCGGATAAGGCCAGCTCTCTTTATATAGCTGACCTAATGTTAGTAACATTACAACATTCGAGTTTTTATTAGCTAAATATGTTTGTATTTCAAATTCAAATTCAAATTATTTATTTACACAAACGATTACATGAAACCTTAGAATAATACATATCTGTGCTTAATAATAGGTTATTAAAGGTTAATTTGAGCTCTTGTGAGCCCTGCACTAAGTATGAAACTTGTATCGCAGGCGCCCACATCTAGCATTACTTGAGAGCATTACTGATGCGGTGTGAGATTATTTTAAATGTGGTTTCATAACTTGTTGACACATGGTTTCGGAAGTGTATGCATGAATGTGGATGTGTGAAGGTGTGTGAGTGTAGGTGAGTGTTTGGGATGAGTAAGTGTTAATGTTGCGTTTCTATGTATAAGTAGTTATTTAATGATGTTAAGTAATTGTTCAGTTTCATTGTAAGTGAGTGATATGAGGTATTTTTGTAAGATTTTTTTGCCTTGTTTGGTAGTTTTATCGCGGATGTTGCAGAGTGAAGACATTTTGTTGTAGATGTAAGTAAATCTGAACTCTGGAAAGCGTTGAGCAAAAGTGGTGTTGATTCTGGCTTGAGTAGCACGAGGGGGTCTTCTTTTAGATGATGCGGAAGAAGTTTGAAAAGACTCGTTTCTGATTTGACTACAGTTTTGCTATGATGATGATTTTGTATGATTCAAAACAAACAACCAGTTCTCATCATATTTAGTTCAAACACCAACTAGAGCTAATTTTATATTTTATCCATTATTGTTGGTAGCCTTTACCCAAAATATTCCGGGACATTTCACACAGCGCCATCTAGCCCCACGCTAAGCAAACGCTTGTGGCGTGTGTACTAGATAACGGAATATTATACCCATATACTTTTCTTTTGTAAATCCATACTTCTTATGCAAAAAAAAACAATTTCAAACACAAGTTTAAAAATTCATAATTACTTCCGTTATCCGTTAATCGAAACCACAACCCTAGATTAAAAGGCAGAGCCACATTCCATTTTTATTCAATGTTTCTAAATTTGATTTGCTTGTACCATGAATCTGTTTATGACACAGGTGACCCAAAAACGACAGGTTAAATCTCTGAAATCCGGAACGCCGTAAACAATACCTAATTTTATTTAAAGCTCATCAAATCCGATTGCGACGTATTTGGAGTCGCAAATTGACTTTATTCGCGCCAGTCCGCAACGAATCCGATTACAAAATGTGCTAATAAATGAAATATGAGGATCAAAGCGACAATATTATTTGAGCAGCGCGTCAACCCGGACCAACTCGCGCTGACCGGTAGTGACAGATATTTCTTTTATAGAAAGGAAGTAAAAATAAAACTGGCGTTTATCTGAAACAAATTTGTCGTGCTATTAATATTATCCATATCAATACTGTGGCTCGCTAATGCAAATGTACTGACATGTAAAACAAAGTAGGTTATAATTGACTGACAAATTTTGAGCTTGAATAGAAATCAAAGTGATGAAACTGTAATAATTACTACACGCAAGTTCTCAACCAGGATATTTTATAATATTATGTAACTTTGAAAATAAAAACCGAATAAAATCCCAAATCGTTGTGACTCTTTCATATTCCTAAGGAATATCTATCCGGCTATTCTATGTATCTGTTATATATATTATCTTTGGCGTGTGGTGACGCCGGTCCGGTTAATCTCATGAATATGCACCTGACCGCCACCGGACGGTTACCGCTCCGGATCTACGATACATGTAGATATAGTCACATGTATATTTATATCTAACTGAAGTATTCATTCTTTGAACCTCTGATTTTAGTCACAAGCGACACGTACCTTATGCCACATATGTTTACGAATGCATGACTTTTAATAATCATAATTATTTGTGGCAGCCTTTACTATATTATTTTTATTACTGAGGATACAATAATTATTTTTTAGCAAGTAGTTAGTAGTGTATTTCTTATGTATATTCTTTCGTCAACTAGTAAATATATGATTTTTATTTAATTCATTAAGAATGTTTGTATCTAATATTAATATTTATATTCATTGTTTCCCTTTAATATTAAACTTTCCCGTATATTTTCAAGCCAAGCTTAGTATTTTATGAAACATTCAACCTACACATCGTAAAGGCTAGACATTCACCCACATCTTCCTTAAACCTTTTACATCGGTATAAAAATAAAAGGCAAGCTAAAAGCGGCCATATATTCAGCGTTTGCGAGTTTTCTACACAAAATAAACAGGCCAAAGGAAATTCAATGCTGCAAGCTATCAAGTAAATGATTGCACAAAGAAAGCTGCGCCTCTGCCGGCCGCTCCGGGAACTACCGACATACGAGAAACTTTTACGTCTGCTAACATTGAAAGTATAGGAATATGTAACATAAGTGTGTAATCTATAAAATTTTTGCTATTACATATATGCAGGGTTCATTTACTGGGTTTCTTTACAGGCTGGCTTTAATACGAATACGTCAAAAGCAACAAATTTTGTTCTATGGCTTTAGGGAATTCGTGTTTTTTCGACGTACGTCGTTACGACCAGTAACCCTGTACATAGAAGCTTGCTTTGAATGCTTTTTTGTAATTTCGCAAATATATAAAACAACTCCTTATATATGTACTTCTATAAGTAACGTAAGTTCATAATAACCCTATATAGAGTTAGAACTAATATGCGTATGTATATGTATAATGTAATCAAAGCCTCCTGCACCCCGATCCATCTCCAGAGGAAGCGAGCCTGATGCTCCGTAGGCTTACTGCAATATTCGATTAAATCATCGAGCCTCCGTACGCCTGACTTCATACTAAAGCGGACACTGCCTTTTGAATAGTTAAGGTTAGTGAATAACAGTTTTGGTTGTGGGAAACCTTTGGTCATTTCTGTACGGCTTTCAAACTTGATTAATTCACAATATTATCATCGATGTGCTAAACATTGCATTCATTTCGTGACACCCCTTTTATCTTGTGATAGTCTATACAAAAACAATAAATTGTTGTTATTGTAGATTAATTAAAAAACAAAAAAATGAAAAATACTTTACTCGTTTTATCCAGAAAGTAGAAGCCACTTCATTTGAAATTAAATGTTTACTATATTTTCATGTTTATAATGCATAGGCAGTAGAATAAATAACACAGAGTCCATTTTAGTCATCCGGATATACACAGTCCATTCGAACCTTGATTTCAGATCTTGAATCATGATTTTGGGATCTCTAATCACGGTTCTAGGGTCTGGAATCAAGTATTCGGATCTGAAATCAGTTACAGGATTCTGGAATCAAATTTCCGGGTCCTGGAATCTTGTATCCGGGTAGCAGTGACCAAGGATGGGCAGCAAACGGAGCGAGCACGGATGTAAGGTAAACACACGGATTTACTCGAACCTCGCCCAAGGGACTGGTTTATTATTATATTCGGGATGGATATGCGTGAGTGCTTGTGATTTCTACTACTGAGGAATATACCTACCTTCAATACTTACTTGGTTTTAGCCATTGTATTCTTTAGGCATATACGTAGTAATAATAAGTATAACACTTTGTTGGATGGTGATGTTACTTTTGTTTTGAAAGTCTTATTGTGCAAGATATAAAACTCACTTTTTGCCAGTTATTGCTCAATAGTTAGTTACTACATTATTAGAACTACTGAGCAATATAAAATGCTCAACACACCAAGCGCAATGCAACAACATTGTATGACATGTATATTTAATTTATTTTATAAGGGTGTAACTTTAAGTTTTCTGTAAATAAAGTATTTGTTTTTGATGCTCATTAATATCTTCCAGTTCATACAAACTAGTTTTCCTATGAAATCGATTGAAACTTGTAATATGTAAAACTAAAGCATGGCTTGTCACGCTTCCACGTATAAAGATTTCTTAATAAATTGTAAATTTTCCTACAAGTTTTAACTGAAAAGATACATTTGTGCCTATATATTTAGTTTTATCCTCCATAATGCGTGGACTTTAGTTGACAACAGGACTGATGCTGAGACTTCCCTCACGAACGAAGAACAAATAGCACGTTGATAGAAACTATCTAATTACACCAATCATCAACGGTCTCAATGTCTGTGAGTGATTAAGTGTTGTACTTGCTTGCGTTTCCTGCTTTTATAGAACTTTTTTCACCACACAGCATCTACAAATCAAGACGTTAGTTTGTGAGTCAAATAGAAGAATCGAATTAGATGGAATCGTACGTGGCGATAAATTGATTCTAGAACCACTATTTAGGCTACTTTTCATCTTGAATCAACTCTATGTGAGTTACACTGTGAAGTGTGATGCGCTTACTATTGTTTTTTTTTAATATACATAAAACACCGTTACTTTTCGGATGGAAATTATATTCAATTCAAATTCAAATTCAAATATTTTTATTTATCGAAACACAGTGACAGTACATTATACAGTACAAATAAACTTGCATTACATTCTTTATGTTGGCGTACGTTCGACATAAACCCTGAGCTCCACGCTAAGTCCCATACGGAACTTGTGTTTGTGGAGCCACAGTATTCATCCCAATAATTTAACAGGCACAGTGTCCATTAATTTTAAACAAGTTTTACTTTGCATCTAATTTTACACAATTTGTTATTTTTATTTTATAGTTATCTTTAATTTGTACAGCTAATGTTGCCAGCATATAATAAAAAAGGCTAATATTGGAAATAAGTTAACAATTTTAGTTTTGGTTTTTGTAGTTGCTAACATTTTCATAAACTATACATGTATTTAAATATGCTTTATATATATACGTATATATGTTTCATATGTGAAGTGTTACTGAGTGTTAAGGTGTTGTAAATTTATGTAATATATTCGTGTATTCGTGTGATTGTTGTGGAAGTGGTGTATGTGGGGGCTTACAAGAAGTCATGGAAAATATCAATCAAAAACTGTTACTTAAATATTTTTTCCATCAATGACTCAGTGGAATTGTAGTTCAAGGTAAGAAGATATTTAGTTAGCTCTATGTTACAACCATAGCCAGTGAGGTTTGACATGTCAACTGTTTTTATTAATTTGTTGTACATTCTGGGGCCCAAAACACTAACAGCGTTTACTCCAAATTGTGTACGGGTGGAAAGAGTTTTGAAAATGTTTTCTTTTCGTCTCTTCTGCCTATTCGTAACTGCTGGCGAGACGAGGCGATGTTGTAGTCTTATAATAGATTTAATGAATAACTGCCTAACATTTAGAACACAGCATTCTTTGTAAAGAGCTTCCGTGTCGTATAATCGTGGTTTAAATGTCATTACCTTAAGTAAGGCTCTTTGTGCCACTTCTAGTCTTTTTAAGTGGGATTTCGCTGCTGAGCCCCAGGCAATTATACAGTAAGATATTATTGATTGGGCAAGCGCATAATAGATTTTAGTCAGCCACTCTTTATTGAGAACATGTCTTAGTGTTTTGAACGTGAAGATCAGTTTTTTCACTATATTGATTGAATATTTATACAAGAAAGTTAGTTGTTCAATCTACAGAATACTCTTATCTGTGTTGCTACGTGCATAATTCATCCCTATATGCTATATGTATACAGGGCTATGTGTGAGCCATCCCAGCAATGCGGCGAGTAGACCCGGCAGTTATGGACTCTGGCCACATTAAGTAATCCGAGGGGATGGAACATACATAGGTAAAATAATTAAGGGGCTACGGATATGAGGCGAGCCGTCAATGCAAAAAGCATTGCTCAATTTCAATTTTGTTTTCTGCGATAATGATGATGGTGCAAGGGCTTTAGAGACACAGCAGGACACATCACAGATAAGGTCAAGGAAAATGCACGTAGACTATAAATAGATCAAAAACAATGTCACTCTAACTTGTTAGTCATTTTTTTGTATTTTGTAGCAAAAATGTGCTACAGAATGGAATGTTGTGTGCAAATTATATAAAATTTATTATATAGGCTAAAATATATGAGATACCTATTATGAAGACGAGAGACGCTGCGGGGGCATCACTATCAGCAGAATATAACATAATGTTGAATATAATAAGTCATAATGTAACGTCTATTGGACGTGATGATCAAGGGACACAAACACGCGGCCAAATAAGTTGTCCGCACTTGAAGGTAAAATGCTTTGGTGATTGTAAGTCTGCCTGTGTTTACTACAGATGCGGAATTAAAGGCTTATTCCATGACCAGTGGACGCCCGTGGCTTGACTCCACTATTACTTCTACTCTTTTTTTACATCACACGAATTGTAATTTAAGAGATAAAAACTGCTGCTAAAATTATCTAAAAATGAAAATAATAATGTAGTTTGTATTTTTAGCCGTCTAAGAAATTCATAAATTAACATTTCCTAGTAATATTAAAATTCGTATAGTAATTTTATTCCTGTGCAAAATTTTAACGAACTGCTAGTTAAAAGTTGCGTAACTCGTAAACCTACATTTCTATATCATAATATCCCTATTAAAATTTTCGTCGGTAAGTAAGTTTAATTTGGTATTTAGATAAGTATATTATATTAATTTTTTTTGGTACAAGTTATTTCATGTGTAAATATTCTAATATGATAATTTTCTCTTCTGACCCTTAGCTTACGCTTTCTTTTCCGAAATGCCGTTTACTTTTTTGTACAAACGTACCTATTACATATTTAAAGATATGCATATTACATAAGCTTGAAATTTTTTTTCGCGACATTATACACAGCGCCATTTAGTCCCATACAAAGAAACGTTAACGCTTACTTAATTTTTCTCTTTGTAAATTATACATACTATACATAGAAACGATAAGACTTAACACAAATAACTGCATATTGAAAATGGTTTTTTTTTTGCATTGTGCGGGAATCGAACCTGTGACTCCTGCCACTGAAATTATACTTGCAATAAACTTTAGTTATATCAATTAAGCCGAACCAACTATCCATTACTGTTCCACATTTTCTTCGAAATCTGTCATTCCATCGACAAAACCCCACGCAAACCTTCCACTTGTACAGATATCTGTTAGACCGCCTGATCCGCCGTTTAGAAGATAACCCCGGTATTGCCTGAATAAAGCGCTCGTTACGCTAATCTCCTTATCAGGGGACGATGGAAAGAGTTTCCGCCAGTCTTTAGTCGTGGGGACGTGGACTAGGTAACGTAAGACACTCCTAATTAATAAATTATACTCTAAATAATATTTTAGCTGGATTATAGTCCATGTGGAACTTCCCACGCACTATAATCCAGTGATCTTCGAAGCAAGAGTGAATCGGTTTTTATCGGGAAAGCACGTTACATCTTAAAGCCGTCATAGCCCTTTGCTTACCATCAGGCAAACTATCGTCTGTTATGGTAGTATCTACCCGTTCTAGTTTGAAAAAAAATAGTAACCTTATTTTTTGAGTAACTTAGCAATCAGGCTTATTTATCACACCTTCATGTTCAACATACAATACAATACAATACAATATATCTTTATTGCACACCAAAATAAATTAATTACAATAAAAGGACTTAAACTAAAAATAATGTACAAGTGGGCGGCCTTATCACCTTGAGTGATCTCTTCCAGGCAACCTTAGCAAGAAAGCGGTGAAAGAGATCAGTTTGGTCGGTGGCGTACAAATAAATAATACTTAAAAATAAAACCTATAACGAAACACATAAAATAAAAAGAAAATCAAACTAATTTACATGTTACAAATAATAATATTAATAAACTATGAACACACACATTTAACACCAATAAACGCGATTGATAGTTTACAACGTAGAGATGTAATGGCTGTACACCATACTCTGGAAAATCGACAGAGTTTTAGCCTGCCTGATATTTAAAGGCAGGTCATTCCAAAGTAAGAGAGCTTTAATTGTGAAGGAGGATTGATAGAACAGATTGGAGTGGTTGAATTTAGGATATTGTAGGATGAGAGTACGTGAAAGACGAAGGGATGAAGAGTGAGTTTCACTCACAAAGGAGAAACGTTCCTTTAAGTACAAAGGAGTGGAAGGAATAAATAGCACTTTGTAGAGGAGGGACAGCAGGTGAGTATTACGACGAAGACGGATAGGTAACCATTTGAGCTTTTTGCGAAATTCGGAAATGTGGTCATATTTACGCAAGCCAAATATGAACCTAATAAAGAAATTTTGGAGACGCTCGAGCTTATCGAGCTGCTCTTCGGTTAGGTCAACATCATCAGTGTTTAGTTAAAGTAAAGGTTCTGGCAATGTTTTTACGATGACATTGAACAAATCTGCGGCCAGAAGATATCGTGTCTCGTCAAATTTATTTTTATCTAAACAGCGAGAACAGTTAGCACAATCAAAAATACATCAATATGATTACTATCATTATGTTAATAATGGTCTAGGTGTAACCACCCACTACCTATCTACCTATATATCTCTATTTTTTTTTGAAACTATATCTAACTTATAACTATAAATTGTAATTATGACTAATTAATAACTAACATACCGCTGATATACGTCTGATCATTGTATCTACTTTAACGAAACCTATTAGATAAGTATATGTGATGTCTTAGTACAGCTGACCTAATTTTGTCGTCTTCTTGTTAATTAATCTTACAACTTACTTCTTCCAATTGATATTATACTAGTGTATTACCGTGTACTCTTTCATTACCTCAAACCCATTGCTTAATTCCTATTTCTAACAATCTAGTGTTTAGAACTCTTATATAATAAATCACGTTAGTACAAACATAGAATCCTACTGATAGATGTTTAATTATATAATCTCTTTTACTAAACCCTGTTAATCAATGAGGTCAACAAAACTATATAGAGATTTACTTCATCCGTTCATAGATTAATAATGTTAATTGCTATCTTTATAAATGTTTATTATTTAGGCTCGCTTTTGCGTACCAGTCAGTCAAGAATTTAACTGAAAAGCACAGAAAATGCTCCATTCCAACGCATTTTCCCATGGTAAACATATAATTTCCACGAGATCTAAACCCCTGACAAAAGCGGCCTTTCCTATCAATGATAACTCAATCTTTTTCTAGCTGAATGTATTTACTTTTATTTTTATTCATTTGTTTGATTATGACCTACCTAACAAAACCTCGCTCGAACTTTTGACATGATTCCCTACGAAATGTGATCGTCTAGTTAGTTAGAACGCCTAGGTCATACGTAGCAACCCTAATTCTTTAAAGATGAACAGAAAGGAACCATAACCTAAATGGAGTCTACACTTCAAAGAAAACTATCGTAAATATAAAGGTCAGATTAATCCTAACAAGGTTATGACGAAGAAAAGTTAAATACATTTAGACATTCTAGGTAATAATTCCTGATCTTGGCTGAGTGTGTAGTTACTCATAAGTAGTAGAAAAACAACAATAATGTTACGTCATCTCTATTATTCACTTTCCAACAGCTGGGTTCCTGGTTGGTGATAATTTTGCCAACGTACGAAACCCTAGAAAACACTTCTGAATTCTACCGTATAACAAAGTGACCGAGATTAGATAACTTATCTGTAAATAATTAGTTATTAATCTAATCAGCCAAAAATAGGAACTATACTATAAAGGTCTTCAGTGTTATATCACGAAGTAAGGTAATATTCTCATAAATAAACAATTAGGTTATATTCCCTATTTATTTTGTAAAGGTAATTGTTTTCAAAATGATATTTATAAACCATATACAACTGTAGTAATTTTATCATATTTTTAAATTTATTATTTTGTCAATAAATATACTCCCAACACAACTTCTGCCTTTAAGTAAGTGTAGCTTAGTTTACTTTAATTTAAATCGCTTCAACATTTCCATCAGGCGCTATCTTGCGAAATAGAATAACTTACTTTTGTATTTAAAAGAGTCATAGTTTATATTTCTAGAATTGATATTCATTCAATAAATAGTCTCTCAACTTTATTACTGTCATTTAAGCATGCGTAGCTTTGGTTAGATTTTAATTGATAATTTGCTATGATGTTTTCAATAGGCAATAAAAGAACTTCGTTTAAATAACACATGTTCCAGATAGCAGCTCCCGCTGTTTATTTCAATTAATTATCCGACTTGTATTCATTATAGCGTGTATTTATTTAATGTGAACTTGTAACCGTTCATAATCATAATTTCCAATTTTAGATGAATGTTCCCTAACTACCGCAACTTCTACGTTTTATTTGATATTACAAACTTTCTTCCAAAACTCAATTATTCGGTTCACCCTTAAATAACGCCCTATAATTTAAACGCAGTTGGTTTTATTAATTCCGCTAATAGCTCCGCGCTATTTTACGTCCCCGTCCTACTTCGTGAATCATACACAAACTTTCGTCTTATACCAAATTTCAAATAATTATCTACCTCCCTATAACCTATCATCCTAATCTAATGCAAATCTCTTCTCTAAATTTATTCCTTACTTCTTACTTACCTGTTTCTCCCTACGCTAATCCCTCAACTAAAACCTACTTATCAGAATGAACCCTAGCTTCTCCTATCCCTATCCCTGCCTACTCAAAATAATATATCAGGATACTAGCCGCCGAATAACCTAGGACGACCAGTGGAACTAGGGGGGAGGAATTTAGGATGCGGAATGATTTTCCCAGATTCCCCTAATCCAGACTCAGATTAGAGAGGGTTTCTACTAACCCATGGCCAAAGGTAGTCGCGGCCGAATCGGGAGGAAATGAAGGTAGACATACAACATTTATCCAGCGGACAGCCAGAATAATGTCGGGTATAATAACAATCAAGGGCTTTAAACCACGAGAGTTTAAAGGTATCTAATCTACTTTAGCAAAGCAGTAATTAGTCACTCAAATACTAATTACAACATGCAATTACTAGCTCAAGCGGGATCCCAGATTTAAACTTTACGGGTAAATTAACGCGTTCACTGGGTAATTTGGATCTATTATTAAACCTTATATCACATTGCCTTCGACTTTGGACGACTACTTGGTGAGCCTGACAGGAGCAGGATATGCTTCAATCTTCCCAAATCCGAACGTCAAATGTGATATTTATACCATGACTGACAATTAACTCTGGCGACCACATCGTAACACTGATTGGATCAGCCCCTTCGGAACACCCAAGCCAAATGTCCGTCAAGATACCAGGTATATGCACTTAAATTGGCATACTTTCAAAACTAAATTTGTGACTTAATGATTTTATCAGGAAAGGAAAAGCTACCAATATTTAAATTTAATAATTTTAAAATAAATACCCTATTTTCCATTACCTTCGACTTTGGGCGACTACTTGGTGAGCCTGACAGGAGCAGGATATGCTTCAATCTTCCCAAATCCGAACGTTAAATGGAAAACTTATACCTTGACTGACAATTAACTCTGGCGACCACATCGTAACACTGATTGGATCAGCCCCTTCGGAACACCCAAGCCAAAAGTCCGTCAAGATACCAGGTATATGCACTTAAATTGGCATACTTTCAAAACTAAATTTGTGACTTAATGATTTTATCAGGAAAGGAAAAGCTACCAATATTTAAATTTAATAATTTTAAAATAAATACCCTATTTTCCATTACCTTCGACTTTGGGCGACTACTTGGTGAGCCTGACAGGAGCAGGATATGCTTCAATCTTCCCAAATCCGAACGTTAAATGGAAAACTTATACCTTGACTGACAATTAACTCTGGCGACCACATCGTAACACTGATTGGATCAGCCCCTTCGGAACACCCAAGCCAAAAGTCCGTCAAGATACCAGGTATATGCACTTAAATTGGCATACTTTCAAAACTAAATTTGTAGCTTAAAGGTCAAAGGAACACTCCAAAGTTAATCAAGGAAAGGTAGCTCAAATGTTATGGATGAAAGATGAGATTTTGCTTACTCAGGGATTGGACACTTCCGTCCTCCTCGGCGACCCAGCGATGAAAGAGGGCGAACTCGCGCCCCTTCCCCCTTTTATGCCAAAGTATAACAAAGGCTTCGCTATCTCTTTCTTTCGCTTCCTATCCCGTTTCCCCTAATCCTCTCCGGTGTGGTCCCATGTGACTATTCCCCAAAATTCGGTACATCTACCTAAATAAATCATCATTGATTTCCAAATAAGTAACTAATACAATAATTTATTATGAACTCCTATTATAAAATCCTAATGGTTTTTTAGCCTTTTGATATTTATTTTAACAATCTCTTTTTTTTTTTTTATTATTATAAATTAATTCAAAACAAATACTTCAATAACTTTATGTGTAATTGGATTTAAAATATTATTATGTAATTACTTTAATGTAAACATACAAACTATGTGATATCATTTTTGATTTAATAACCTCTGTTTATAAATAACTTACTATGAACTATAACACAAATTCCTGTGAATAGTTTTACTAATAAAAATTATGTTCTAACATTTCCAATTTGTACAAAGTAATTCGACCAAACCCGGTTAGTACTCGTAATGTACCGTACCCTCTATCCACAACTGGCAACCCTTTAAATATCATGCGACTTTTAATGACTATTCTTGGAAATTTGGCCTACGTGACTTTCAACACGCTAACATATTTCTTGGAACTCGAAGCCTTCGCGCACACAAAAAAACCTTCATTATTGCGCTTCCGTTCAAATCCGTCCTTAATCATGCAATGCATTTGTAACCGAAGTAATTACCCAATATCTAATATTGACAAACAACTTAATATTACTGAATATTATTTACAAGACTCTTGAAACAAATATCCTACGAAATCTCATGTCATAATAGATCAATTTTGACTAACAATTACTACTCAAACCGATGCGTCGTCCAAGATTACAACTGTCTTCCATATTACCAACCGTCGAGTAAATGGAACAATACGGCTATTTCCGTTCAAAATATTATCTTATTATGTGAAAAACAGTTCTAATTGTCTATAATTCTTCTAATGATACTCATACAAGACTTTTTTAACAAAGAAGATAATTAATGCCGATATATTTAATACCAAACTTATGTTTATCAATTAGTTCTACCTTTTTTTTGTAAATCAATTGACCTCAAACTTCTTTCAATGTTGAGATGAAACCTCTTTCGTTGAATGTAGGTATAAATCCTTCTTTGTTAATTTTAACATAAACTCCTTCGTTGAATTTTTGCATAAAACCTTCTTTGTAGAATGCGAATATTGGAAAAATAGGTTAGTATTTAGTTTTTACATGTGTATTTTTGAGATATATTCATATTTGTTATGTTTATATATTTTTATTTAATCGATTGCAGAAAATGAGAGGTATGCTTATTTTTTGGTTCGTTACACTCGCCCCCGAAAAGAGGATTTAATAGCGGCTAAACCTAAATAGTTGACAGACGAAATAAAAGACTCTTTTCTTGTTTAATAAAATATATTTTATTATAAGTTTTACCTGTTTACTGGTTACCTTTGAAAAACATTACCATTACCTTCTATAAAACAATATCATTACCTCACTTGGAATCGTCTCAAATTTTAAAAGAACCAATTTAAACTTCGTTAATCTTTTCATTTCCAATTCTAAACTTTACAGAATGTAGTGTGGCCCTAGGCGTGTGGTGTGTTATTTAAACCTGATGAATAAATAAAAATAAGCTCCCGTTTCGTATCTATAGAATAGCCTGAGAATCATTGACGCAAAATTGTCCTTTCCCCTCGAAATAACCAAAGTACCCAAAGGAATGAGTTGTGAATTCACCAACCGCTAGTCAGTATAGTTCTGACGATCCATCAACCCAAACCTGATTTATCCGCTTGACCTGGGATCGACCGAACCACCCTCAAATACTTTAGTTAAGTGTTTCTGGTTCAAAACAATAGATTGCCAGAAATAAACAGGCCTCTTACAGTACAAATCGTAAGCATATCCCAATTAATCACAAGGAGTTATGTGTAGTGTTCGATGATGCCTATTCTAGCATATTATGGTAGCTTCTTGTGTAGTTAAGTCTACAAAAAAAAGTAGTAAACCTACTGTAAAACACTAACCTAACTTCACTCTCCTTTTTTGTAGACCATTGTAAGTGTACGAGTTCAATTTTGGAAATGACTTGACCTATTCGGAAATCAGAAATTCTGGTTTTGTCAAAACGCCACTGCACTCACACTGATACATCATTCAGAACCTACTTTCGTGGTCATTCATTCCACGCTTTGACAAACCCGAGAACCATCAATTTCCGAACTAGAAGATTTGGTTCAAAATTAAGTTTAAATTTTGACAAAACCAAGCTACTATTTACCTTGCTTTACCTTTACCAAAAAGATTTATCTTACTTTTATTTTTTTACTATTGCGGCGCCTGATAAAATCAAGGCTAATAAAAATCCTCTTCTTTGTTCTATCTCAGCTCCTGATAAAATAAACTAACACGTATTATGTAATACAGTTGATCAATAAATGAAATTCTTTTCATTTCTAAACCCCTGATGAAATTTAACTAACAAATCTTTCTCATCTCCCTCTTCTCAATAGGCAAGTATCTATAAACTCTTAACTATTTGCGTACTTATACATCAAACATTTAGCGTAGGTATTCTCAAGGTTCATTATAAATAAATGGGTTCATTAATCGACAAGGCTTTTCTACAGCCGCAATAGTGTGCAATTATTGTTTTATCAATTTTAGACAATAGTTGCTTTATATAAACTTCAAATATAAACAAGACCCGTTTACAGTCGCTACAATAATATGTCCTAATTCTGAAATAATGTGAATAAGCTACCAATTCTAGTTTTAATTTTTACCATGTGTATGGCAATCTTAATTAGGTATGTAACATTATCTGTGAAACGCGATGGCGCGGTAAATTTAAATTTAAAATTCTCGTTCCGCACTCTGTGGCTAACTTTATGCAATTGTAACAAACTCAAACACATTGTAGTTTTAATCTTGATAATTACTATCAATAAATCTTCTTCTCTAATATATATTTTTAATAATATAGCACAAATAGTATATTTAAAAATGTAAAGTTGATTCTACCTAGAAGTAAAATAAAGACGAGTCTGTTTTGTAATTAAGTATTACTTGGTTATGTATAACTATGATATATTATGACATTATGGACAATAAAGGAATTCTATTCTATTCGGGATTCGGATTTATTCATTGCTCAAATAAAAATGTACTTTACACATATTTTCTAATATTATATTATAGGCTAATATTGTATATTTTAAAATGTTGTTTGTGTCAATAAATGATTTATTTATTATTTATTTATTATATTTATTATCTATTCTATTCTATTCTTAAAACACAAAGGTACATGAAATTATTCTAAATACAAAACATTACTGTTTTTTTATGAACCATATCTATTGGAAACTGTTTTATAAACCTACAAATGTTTAATTCAGCGCCCCCTGAGTTCCGTAACACATGACCATATATGAATTCAAACCCAAACCTCGTCACCGAAAAACGCAACAAATAAATTTGAACTGATAATCAAATTTATCAGAAAACCACGAACGCTAATTTCAACCAAAATTTATCTTACCCTAAACCATGTCTATATTAAGTAAATCTATGCCATTGTGTTTTTTTTTTTTTTTTTTTTTTTTTAATATAAATCTATTTTATTATTATTATTTATTATTATTATTTATTATTATTATTTATTATTATTATTTATTATTATTATTTATTATTATTATTTATTATTATTATTTATTATTATTATTTATTATTATTATTTATTATTATTATTTATTATTATTATTTATTATCATTATTTATTATTATTATTTATTATTATTATTTATTATTATTATTTATTATTATTATTTATTATCATTATTTATTATTATTATTTATTATCATTATTAGTAACTCACTTTTATGTCTAGAATACAGTTTTTTTTTTTCTATTGCAACATACCTAATTAGTGTTAATAACTTTCCTAACCAACCTATATTATTCTGCAACTGTTTCAACTAAATAAGCATCTTTGTTTAAATTACATCAAAGTCCTTATTAAACTTGATTTTATTTATTACTAATTCTAACCCATTCCCTCATAAGGTTACTCCGCTTTACTTACTCCAAAACAATATAACGGAAGAGCTGCAGACTAATTGTGAATAATTATACTTACTATCTGCTAGCCCGTATGACTGAAAAATTGAGTTACAACCACCCTCCAATCCCTTTATTATAAATCGTTAAACTTCAATGAATAACTGTTATATTATTAACCTTTTATTTGTCATTATTACTATTTGTACTATTTTGGTGTCTATCCTATAGTTACCGTATAATAAATTTAATATTATTTTTATTTTCCCTCATGCATATAATACTTCTCATCATTTCTTTTTATAAATCTTTTATTATTATTAATATTATTATTAACATTATCATTATCGTTCGAGGATAAAACTACACAATATTTATTTCCGTAAACCTAAACGCGCGTTAAGCCAAAACGTTCTAATCAAAAAGGTTTAATTAGGTTATGTGTGCAACCTCTTGATTAACCTAACATAACCGAAAAAGTTTACCTTCGCAAAGTAAAACCTCTTTGGTAGCATTATTTCTGCTTCTAATTCTTCAAATTAAACCTCTTCCTATAAAGTTTTAGTATGCGCAGTACTAACAAAAATTAGCTATCTATCCAATACTAACAATTGATACTGGAAACAAAAACCCCAAGGATCTCGGATAGATTGCAATTTATTAAACTTATGATATCACAATTTAATGCAGCCTAATCAATTCCTAATCTTCATATATAAATATTGCTCTTACTGAATAAACTTCGTATTACTCACAAAATGATACCTACGAATGCATAAATAAATTTACTCAAACCAAAACCTAACCAAACTTTTAAAACCCAACTCAGGTGAATCTAATTTGTTGAATATTATAAAACCTCTAATCTGCCACTTCATTTATCATTTTTCTTTCATTTCATTTCTAATACCTAGCTATATCTAATATTTCCGCATTTTATAATTACTTTAAGTTAATAATCACTTATCCCTACCGATGACAACTAACAACCGTTTTTACTATTATAACTCATTATTTAACTCATTCAATAAGATTTTTAATTGTAATCTAATAACGATTTAACCAACGCGTGATGTTATTAGAACGCTAATTCTCTCCGTACTACCGTTAATCTACTATACAAATCAACATATCAACCTATGTTTGTTGAAGACCAATATTAACTCTTTCTATTTTTAATTTTAAGCATACTAAATTTAATTTCGCGTATAACTACATATGCTTATTGTAATAACTATCTAACAATTTATGCACAATGAAACCTCCTTCGTTTTCAAATAACCTATTTTACGTTCCCAAAAAGGTTTGCGTTTCATGCAAACTCTCTAGTGATTTTCCCGCGCAAAACCCACAATTATGTTATCTGTGCCTATAAAATTATTTCTTCTCTCGTTTTCCGCGCACGCCCACATAAATTAAATATATTCAATTCATTTAAAGAAATAATCAAACACAATGGACCCCATTTTAGCTAATTTAACCGCCCAATTTCCCATTCTTTTCGATCCTTCCGATACTAATTTCAATAATCAAGACTTACGCAAACAATCTATGTACAATTTATTAACAAAATATAATTTAACTTCTCCCACATCAATTTCTATATCGCAATTAAGACGAAAATACAAAGAACACATCCGTATAATCCAAGATACAACACACCCTAATACGGTAAGTTCCTTTTTTTTTTATATGAATTCTTTTTTGTTCTCTCAAGTACTTCTGTACTTATATCTTGTTCCCTTTAATTCCTTCCAGAATCCTATCCCACTAAGCCCCCCGATTCCGTCCGCTCCAGCCAGTGAATGGATGATCGTCTGCCTGCCTGGCTTGTCTTCCTTGCCCCCAGCAGAAAGAGAAGCCGCCAGAGCGAACATTCATTCACTGGTGGCCCTACAGCAACTATACCCGCCTTCGACGATTGTTATAACTCACCGAACAACTGAAACGGTAATAAACCTTTATCTATTTATGTATATGTATAGACGCAAAATATGTACTCCTTTTAGAAAACGACTCTACTTTAACCTACTACTTTTCTCCCTTTCCAGATTCCTACAAACTCAGCGGATCCCCCCTTGCCACCATTCCCTCTTTCTATCGATACCCGACGCGCTTATGACCCAATTTTATCAGTACGTATTTACTCATCTAAGTATTATTATTATGTCTCCATTCTACCATTTTCTCATTATTCAAGCCCCATACATAATGTGTACTTTCGATTACAGGCTCATCCATTTGTACCCACTATCTCCGATCTACCCCCGCCTACTCTGGTAAGTCTCTCCTGTCCCTGGCTACATAAAATATATAATAGCACTCACACAGTTAATAATTGACTACACCATCCCCTTTCCTTTACAGACCGATTATACGTCTCCGGAAATGGAATCTCTATTCGAAGATCTTTTCTAGAACTAATTCATTATAAATTATATAATATATTATATATATTATTATATACTAAGTTCTCCCTCTTTTATTTCCTATGTTTTCTATCTGTAACCGGTTTTATCTCTTATTTTCACCTAAAATGTTCACTAATCTAATTCAAATTTTCGCGGGTTCCAACTGTTGGTTAACTATACTATAATAACAATAGAATTTTTTTGACTTGACTATCAAATAAATAAGTTTCCTAATGACTTTTTATAATAATAAAACTTATCAAACATTTCCCTCATACAACACAATAAAATTATTATATTTTGCTCATAACTAAATTTTCCTATCAGTCGCGTAAAACGAAACGCCTATGAAATGAAACGACCAATCGTCCAATCAGAGCTCGCGACGTCACGTTCAATATCCAACATGTCCCGTCAAACATTATTTAGTGTTGTGGTAAAATTGAACAAACAACAATTTGAACTTAATCGAATGAAAACACAAAACTAATATTCTATATTTCATCCTTTAATTTACAAAGATGTACTGTCTCTTTGTAGTAAATGTTTATTCACTATTTTAATGTAGAATTAGTTTTTTTTTTCTTTTTTCTGAACAATAAAATATATAAATATTAACAAAAATATCAATCTCAAAAAAAAAGAAAACATAATTTAACATTTGAATAATTATTCTTCTTCTTGTAAATACAATAAAAATGTGATTGTAATGCAATTAATTAATTACGCACAAAAATCTCAACGCAATAAATCTTATAGACATGTTTTGTTTTTCCCTAACTTCCAAGTACTAGCTATTAGAAATTCCTAAATTATCCAATTCTACTCAGATACCAATTGTAAATTATAATATTATCTAAGACATTTTGTTATATTTTTTTTTATAAAGCGTGAAAATACAATATTCAAACATACACAATATATTGTTTCTTGCAAAATAATCGAATCCATCCAAACACCTAGCCCCATTTTTATCGATTAATTAGATAACGTTCCCATCACTAAACTCAACCAGTTGAACGATGAGTTCACAAGATGTCGCCACTTCCGCCTGCTCTCAAATTTTATGTGAACGACCGGCAATGTTTGTGATGAAAAAAATCTCTAATTCTGTATATTCCAGCACAATACAGTGTAATTATAGATAATCTAACGCTTTTCGTGTACAAACAAAAACTACCTAGTGCCACCTGCGCCCAACTACCATTTCAAACTCCAAAACAGTGCAAAAAGTAGATAAACTTTACCTACAAAATTTGTCGTCACAATTCTACAGCAAACTACTCCCATGGTTTCAAAAGGTAAGCATACAATTCCCAACCAAACAATGTTCAGTGATAATAAGTGTCAGATCATATTCTATTACCTATCTATTGCTCACTATGTCAACAATATAACCCCATCCAATCTCAACATTAATACATGAAACCAACCCAATAAACTATCCATTTTATAATACACTTGAAAAAGAAAGTGACCCTATGGTCTTGCACAAAACTTCCCACTTCTAATCATGTCAACAAACCCAATGAAATTCCTAACAATATTGTCCCTATAATCCTTTTTATGTGTTGATAATTACCAGACCTTGCACGACTTGATATAACAATATTATATTTTTTTTTCATGCTTAGACACATAACATTAACGCCCTTACTTAGATAAAGACATAAAAATCAGTCAAAAGGTAGCCAGTCTAACTTAAATTTCATGTCCCTGAATAACCTAATTCATGCCTATTGTACAATGTGTTACAAAAGATATTCCCAAATAAATAAGTACTATCACACTACCTATTTTGTAATTATTCATAAATGAACAATAGAGCTAGACACCTTTCTTTAATTTTAACATCTTATCTGATCTTTCATTGTAAGAACTTTGATATTGGTTTTGACTATGAAAGTTGTGCCTTTGCTAGTTGTATAATTAACCCTTTTACCTGATATTCCTAAAATATTTTACTATTAATTTTAGTTACACCCTAATTCTCCTCTTAATAGCTTAATTTGTATAATTTTGACATTTATTCTATGAAGAAATTGATAATTGGTATGGAAACTCTCAGAAAACGCCCATATAGACTGCCCTATCTTGTTCCAATAATTATTGTTCTATAATATACCACTAATTCAAACTCTACCCAGAATATAATAAAATAATCATCAAATTACATTACTACAACCTACTAAAATAATAACTAAACCTTCTCCTTTTCTTTTTTTTCAGGAATAAACACTAATGCACAATGGATGATCCCAAACACCCACCCCTTAATTTGAATACCATCAACACAAGTAAGTAATTAATGCCAACTAAATTAATTTGATTTTTTTTTTTTTAGAATTCTGTACACTATATGATAATTTTAATAAAGTCATAACGAACCCCAAAACCGCCCTAAGTTCCTCTAACATGGTTTTGTTATATCTTTTTCTATACAAAACAGCCGAGTCCTACAATTCAACGCGACATCCGTCCCACAAAAATGCTCATTCTGAAAACCCGCTAATGCTATTCTCAACTATTTGTTTGTGTGTTTACTTGTTTGTTCGTTCAAATTGCTACAAAACTCTAAATATAAAACCAGATTCTTCTTTGAATAATTTCTCTACTTAACTACATTCTGACAGAACTTACTTTAAGCAATAAGGCCGCCATTTAGACTGTTACAAACTCAAAAACTTATCTAAAATAATTCTATATTAACACCAACTATTTGTTTTCAAATATGTGAACGGTGGCCCTTAATGTCAATCTAATTTAACCAATTCAATGTTCAAAGATAAAACCCTATATTTTTCCTTCTTTCACCTAAACATCTTAAACATGAATTTATAATAAGGTAACAACTACTCAAGCCTATTATGTTTGATCTATACTTTACTTTATAGAAATAGATTACTACATAAAGAATAAAATATTAAAGTAAAACTAAAATTATTTTAAAAAGGAAACAATTATATTCAAGAAAACAAAAAGCTTAGATACATATTATAATGATTAACTTAGACAACCTTTCTTAACCAGATATTACATATGTGCCCAATTTTATTTAATTTCATACCATCAAATATTAATGTTTTAATGAACTTTATTTTTCAGATGCTGAATTATTCCACAAGCTGACATTTAGAATTGATGAAAATTGGAGACCCCAGCCCATTTGTATTTGTTACTTGTTTATTCAAAGGTAAAATTTATCCAAATTTTAATATTCATACTTACATATTTATATGATAGTGGATTATCAATTTTTGTGATATATGAGTCTATACTTGCTTCTAAATTTATTTAAATAATGTTTATATATAAAAGACTATAAGTATGACTAAATCCTACTCTATATTAATAATTCTTAAATATTTTTACTAAATTATACTAAATTCAGAAACATTTTTTTTTTTTATATATATATATTCACATACATATTTATATACAACCTACAACTTTCTACAAAAGACTTCAACGTATGTGCTAATTTATTCTATTTATTATGGCTATATTTACAACAATAGTTTGTACAAATATCTAACATTACTATTTTTATCTTTCAGGAAAACCAACTCTTCAATAGCAGACAGTACCAGCCTATGAAAACTAACGACTCGCCCCCAGACGTTTTAGTTTTAAACTAGCCTAATATAATATCTTATTCTAAACGTGTCCCTCTCTGTTATCCCTCCATTTCAAACAGCAACAAATGTAGCCAGACCGCTAGGTCTGACTATTTATGATGGCCAAAATCATGTCAAATATATTCCTATTTGTAGGTACTTATAACTTAAAATTACAATCCTAAAATCAATTAAATTTTAAATCCTGTCACGGCCACCCAATGTATTCACCCACTACCTATCTACCTATATATCTCTATTTTTTTTTGAAACTATATCTAACTTATAACTATAAATTGTAATTATGACTAATTAATAACTAACATACCGCTGATATACGTCTGATCATTGTATCTACTTTAACGAAACCTATTAGATAAGTATATGTGATGTCTTAGTACAGCTGACCTAATTTTGTCGTCTTCTTGTTAATTAATCTTACAACTTACTTCTTCCAATTGATATTATACTAGTGTATTACCGTGTACTCTTTCATTACCTCAAACCCATTGCTTAATTCCTATTTCTAACAATCTAGTGTTTAGAACTCTTATATAATAAATCACGTTAGTACAAACATAGAATCCTACTGATAGATGTTTAATTATATAATCTCTTTTACTAAACCCTGTTAATCAATGAGGTCAACAAAACTATATAGAGATTTACTTCATCCGTTCATAGATTAATAATGTTAATTGCTATCTTTATAAATGTTTATTATTTAGGCTCGCTTTTGCGTACCAGTCAGTCAAGAATTTAACTGAAAAGCACAGAAAATGCTCCATTCCAACGCATTTTCCCATGGTAAACATATAATTTCCACGAGATCTAAACCCCTGACAAAAGCGGCCTTTCCTATCAATGATAACTCAATCTTTTTCTAGCTGAATGTATTTACTTTTATTTTTATTCATTTGTTTGATTATGACCTACCTAACAAAACCTCGCTCGAACTTTTGACATGATTCCCTACGAAATGTGATCGTCTAGTTAGTTAGAACGCCTAGGTCATACGTAGCAACCCTAATTCTTTAAAGATGAACAGAAAGGAACCATAACCTAAATGGAGTCTACACTTCAAAGAAAACTATCGTAAATATAAAGGTCAGATTAATCCTAACAAGGTTATGACGAAGAAAAGTTAAATACATTTAGACATTCTAGGTAATAATTCCTGATCTTGGCTGAGTGTGTAGTTACTCATAAGTAGTAGAAAAACAACAATAATGTTACGTCATCTCTATTATTCACTTTCCAACAGCTGGGTTCCTGGTTGGTGATAATTTTGCCAACGTACGAAACCCTAGAAAACACTTCTGAATTCTACCGTATAACAAAGTGACCGAGATTAGATAACTTATCTGTAAATAATTAGTTATTAATCTAATCAGCCAAAAATAGGAACTATACTATAAAGGTCTTCAGTGTTATATCACGAAGTAAGGTAATATTCTCATAAATAAACAATTAGGTTATATTCCCTATTTATTTTGTAAAGGTAATTGTTTTCAAAATGATATTTATAAACCATATACAACTGTAGTAATTTTATCATATTTTTAAATTTATTATTTTGTCAATAAATATACTCCCAACACAACTTCTGCCTTTAAGTAAGTGTAGCTTAGTTTACTTTAATTTAAATCGCTTCAACATTTCCATCAGGCGCTATCTTGCGAAATAGAATAACTTACTTTTGTATTTAAAAGAGTCATAGTTTATATTTCTAGAATTGATATTCATTCAATAAATAGTCTCTCAACTTTATTACTGTCATTTAAGCATGCGTAGCTTTGGTTAGATTTTAATTGATAATTTGCTATGATGTTTTCAATAGGCAATAAAAGAACTTCGTTTAAATAACACATGTTCCAGATAGCAGCTCCCGCTGTTTATTTCAATTAATTATCCGACTTGTATTCATTATAGCGTGTATTTATTTAATGTGAACTTGTAACCGTTCATAATCATAATTTCCAATTTTAGATGAATGTTCCCTAACTACCGCAACTTCTACGTTTTATTTGATATTACAAACTTTCTTCCAAAACTCAATTATTCGGTTCACCCTTAAATAACGCCCTATAATTTAAACGCAGTTGGTTTTATTAATTCCGCTAATAGCTCCGCGCTATTTTACGTCCCCGTCCTACTTCGTGAATCATACACAAACTTTCGTCTTATACCAAATTTCAAATAATTATCTACCTCCCTATAACCTATCATCCTAATCTAATGCAAATCTCTTCTCTAAATTTATTCCTTACTTCTTACTTACCTGTTTCTCCCTACGCTAATCCCTCAACTAAAACCTACTTATCAGAATGAACCCTAGCTTCTCCTATCCCTATCCCTGCCTACTCAAAATAATATATCAGGATACTAGCCGCCGAATAACCTAGGACGACCAGTGGAACTAGGGGGGAGGAATTTAGGATGCGGAATGATTTTCCCAGATTCCCCTAATCCAGACTCAGATTAGAGAGGGTTTCTACTAACCCATGGCCAAAGGTAGTCGCGGCCGAATCGGGAGGAAATGAAGGTAGACATACAACATTTATCCAGCGGACAGCCAGAATAATGTCGGGTATAATAACAATCAAGGGCTTTAAACCACGAGAGTTTAAAGGTATCTAATCTACTTTAGCAAAGCAGTAATTAGTCACTCAAATACTAATTACAACATGCAATTACTAGCTCAAGCGGGATCCCAGATTTAAACTTTACGGGTAAATTAACGCGTTCACTGGGTAATTTGGATCTATTATTAAACCTTATATCACATTGCCTTCGACTTTGGACGACTACTTGGTGAGCCTGACAGGAGCAGGATATGCTTCAATCTTCCCAAATCCGAACGTCAAATGTGATATTTATACCATGACTGACAATTAACTCTGGCGACCACATCGTAACACTGATTGGATCAGCCCCTTCGGAACACCCAAGCCAAATGTCCGTCAAGATACCAGGTATATGCACTTAAATTGGCATACTTTCAAAACTAAATTTGTGACTTAATGATTTTATCAGGAAAGGAAAAGCTACCAATATTTAAATTTAATAATTTTAAAATAAATACCCTATTTTCCATTACCTTCGACTTTGGGCGACTACTTGGTGAGCCTGACAGGAGCAGGATATGCTTCAATCTTCCCAAATCCGAACGTTAAATGGAAAACTTATACCTTGACTGACAATTAACTCTGGCGACCACATCGTAACACTGATTGGATCAGCCCCTTCGGAACACCCAAGCCAAAAGTCCGTCAAGATACCAGGTATATGCACTTAAATTGGCATACTTTCAAAACTAAATTTGTGACTTAATGATTTTATCAGGAAAGGAAAAGCTACCAATATTTAAATTTAATAATTTTAAAATAAATACCCTATTTTCCATTACCTTCGACTTTGGGCGACTACTTGGTGAGCCTGACAGGAGCAGGATATGCTTCAATCTTCCCAAATCCGAACGTTAAATGGAAAACTTATACCTTGACTGACAATTAACTCTGGCGACCACATCGTAACACTGATTGGATCAGCCCCTTCGGAACACCCAAGCCAAAAGTCCGTCAAGATACCAGGTATATGCACTTAAATTGGCATACTTTCAAAACTAAATTTGTAGCTTAAAGGTCAAAGGAACACTCCAAAGTTAATCAAGGAAAGGTAGCTCAAATGTTATGGATGAAAGATGAGATTTTGCTTACTCAGGGATTGGACACTTCCGTCCTCCTCGGCGACCCAGCGATGAAAGAGGGCGAACTCGCGCCCCTTCCCCCTTTTATGCCAAAGTATAACAAAGGCTTCGCTATCTCTTTCTTTCGCTTCCTATCCCGTTTCCCCTAATCCTCTCCGGTGTGGTCCCATGTGACTATTCCCCAAAATTCGGTACATCTACCTAAATAAATCATCATTGATTTCCAAATAAGTAACTAATACAATAATTTATTATGAACTCCTATTATAAAATCCTAATGGTTTTTTAGCCTTTTGATATTTATTTTAACAATCTCTTTTTTTTTTTTTATTATTATAAATTAATTCAAAACAAATACTTCAATAACTTTATGTGTAATTGGATTTAAAATATTATTATGTAATTACTTTAATGTAAACATACAAACTATGTGATATCATTTTTGATTTAATAACCTCTGTTTATAAATAACTTACTATGAACTATAACACAAATTCCTGTGAATAGTTTTACTAATAAAAATTATGTTCTAACATTTCCAATTTGTACAAAGTAATTCGACCAAACCCGGTTAGTACTCGTAATGTACCGTACCCTCTATCCACAACTGGCAACCCTTTAAATATCATGCGACTTTTAATGACTATTCTTGGAAATTTGGCCTACGTGACTTTCAACACGCTAACATATTTCTTGGAACTCGAAGCCTTCGCGCACACAAAAAAACCTTCATTATTGCGCTTCCGTTCAAATCCGTCCTTAATCATGCAATGCATTTGTAACCGAAGTAATTACCCAATATCTAATATTGACAAACAACTTAATATTACTGAATATTATTTACAAGACTCTTGAAACAAATATCCTACGAAATCTCATGTCATAATAGATCAATTTTGACTAACAATTACTACTCAAACCGATGCGTCGTCCAAGATTACAACTGTCTTCCATATTACCAACCGTCGAGTAAATGGAACAATACGGCTATTTCCGTTCAAAATATTATCTTATTATGTGAAAAACAGTTCTAATTGTCTATAATTCTTCTAATGATACTCATACAAGACTTTTTTAACAAAGAAGATAATTAATGCCGATATATTTAATACCAAACTTATGTTTATCAATTAGTTCTACCTTTTTTTTGTAAATCAATTGACCTCAAACTTCTTTCAATGTTGAGATGAAACCTCTTTCGTTGAATGTAGGTATAAATCCTTCTTTGTTAATTTTAACATAAACTCCTTCGTTGAATTTTTGCATAAAACCTTCTTTGTAGAATGCGAATATTGGAAAAATAGGTTAGTATTTAGTTTTTACATGTGTATTTTTGAGATATATTCATATTTGTTATGTTTATATATTTTTATTTAATCGATTGCAGAAAATGAGAGGTATGCTTATTTTTTGGTTCGTTACACTCGCCCCCGAAAAGAGGATTTAATAGCGGCTAAACCTAAATAGTTGACAGACGAAATAAAAGACTCTTTTCTTGTTTAATAAAATATATTTTATTATAAGTTTTACCTGTTTACTGGTTACCTTTGAAAAACATTACCATTACCTTCTATAAAACAATATCATTACCTCACTTGGAATCGTCTCAAATTTTAAAAGAACCAATTTAAACTTCGTTAATCTTTTCATTTCCAATTCTAAACTTTACAGAATGTAGTGTGGCCCTAGGCGTGTGGTGTGTTATTTAAACCTGATGAATAAATAAAAATAAGCTCCCGTTTCGTATCTATAGAATAGCCTGAGAATCATTGACGCAAAATTGTCCTTTCCCCTCGAAATAACCAAAGTACCCAAAGGAATGAGTTGTGAATTCACCAACCGCTAGTCAGTATAGTTCTGACGATCCATCAACCCAAACCTGATTTATCCGCTTGACCTGGGATCGACCGAACCACCCTCAAATACTTTAGTTAAGTGTTTCTGGTTCAAAACAATAGATTGCCAGAAATAAACAGGCCTCTTACAGTACAAATCGTAAGCATATCCCAATTAATCACAAGGAGTTATGTGTAGTGTTCGATGATGCCTATTCTAGCATATTATGGTAGCTTCTTGTGTAGTTAAGTCTACAAAAAAAAGTAGTAAACCTACTGTAAAACACTAACCTAACTTCACTCTCCTTTTTTGTAGACCATTGTAAGTGTACGAGTTCAATTTTGGAAATGACTTGACCTATTCGGAAATCAGAAATTCTGGTTTTGTCAAAACGCCACTGCACTCACACTGATACATCATTCAGAACCTACTTTCGTGGTCATTCATTCCACGCTTTGACAAACCCGAGAACCATCAATTTCCGAACTAGAAGATTTGGTTCAAAATTAAGTTTAAATTTTGACAAAACCAAGCTACTATTTACCTTGCTTTACCTTTACCAAAAAGATTTATCTTACTTTTATTTTTTTACTATTGCGGCGCCTGATAAAATCAAGGCTAATAAAAATCCTCTTCTTTGTTCTATCTCAGCTCCTGATAAAATAAACTAACACGTATTATGTAATACAGTTGATCAATAAATGAAATTCTTTTCATTTCTAAACCCCTGATGAAATTTAACTAACAAATCTTTCTCATCTCCCTCTTCTCAATAGGCAAGTATCTATAAACTCTTAACTATTTGCGTACTTATACATCAAACATTTAGCGTAGGTATTCTCAAGGTTCATTATAAATAAATGGGTTCATTAATCGACAAGGCTTTTCTACAGCCGCAATAGTGTGCAATTATTGTTTTATCAATTTTAGACAATAGTTGCTTTATATAAACTTCAAATATAAACAAGACCCGTTTACAGTCGCTACAATAATATGTCCTAATTCTGAAATAATGTGAATAAGCTACCAATTCTAGTTTTAATTTTTACCATGTGTATGGCAATCTTAATTAGGTATGTAACATTATCTGTGAAACGCGATGGCGCGGTAAATTTAAATTTAAAATTCTCGTTCCGCACTCTGTGGCTAACTTTATGCAATTGTAACAAACTCAAACACATTGTAGTTTTAATCTTGATAATTACTATCAATAAATCTTCTTCTCTAATATATATTTTTAATAATATAGCACAAATAGTATATTTAAAAATGTAAAGTTGATTCTACCTAGAAGTAAAATAAAGACGAGTCTGTTTTGTAATTAAGTATTACTTGGTTATGTATAACTATGATATATTATGACATTATGGACAATAAAGGAATTCTATTCTATTCGGGATTCGGATTTATTCATTGCTCAAATAAAAATGTACTTTACACATATTTTCTAATATTATATTATAGGCTAATATTGTATATTTTAAAATGTTGTTTGTGTCAATAAATGATTTATTTATTATTTATTTATTATATTTATTATCTATTCTATTCTATTCTTAAAACACAAAGGTACATGAAATTATTCTAAATACAAAACATTACTGTTTTTTTATGAACCATATCTATTGGAAACTGTTTTATAAACCTACAAATGTTTAATTCAGCGCCCCCTGAGTTCCGTAACACATGACCATATATGAATTCAAACCCAAACCTCGTCACCGAAAAACGCAACAAATAAATTTGAACTGATAATCAAATTTATCAGAAAACCACGAACGCTAATTTCAACCAAAATTTATCTTACCCTAAACCATGTCTATATTAAGTAAATCTATGCCATTGTGTTTTTTTTTTTTTTTTTTTTTTTTTAATATAAATCTATTTTATTATTATTATTTATTATTATTATTTATTATTATTATTTATTATTATTATTTATTATTATTATTTATTATTATTATTTATTATTATTATTTATTATTATTATTTATTATTATTATTTATTATTATTATTTATTATTATTATTTATTATCATTATTTATTATTATTATTTATTATTATTATTTATTATTATTATTTATTATTATTATTTATTATCATTATTTATTATTATTATTTATTATCATTATTAGTAACTCACTTTTATGTCTAGAATACAGTTTTTTTTTTTCTATTGCAACATACCTAATTAGTGTTAATAACTTTCCTAACCAACCTATATTATTCTGCAACTGTTTCAACTAAATAAGCATCTTTGTTTAAATTACATCAAAGTCCTTATTAAACTTGATTTTATTTATTACTAATTCTAACCCATTCCCTCATAAGGTTACTCCGCTTTACTTACTCCAAAACAATATAACGGAAGAGCTGCAGACTAATTGTGAATAATTATACTTACTATCTGCTAGCCCGTATGACTGAAAAATTGAGTTACAACCACCCTCCAATCCCTTTATTATAAATCGTTAAACTTCAATGAATAACTGTTATATTATTAACCTTTTATTTGTCATTATTACTATTTGTACTATTTTGGTGTCTATCCTATAGTTACCGTATAATAAATTTAATATTATTTTTATTTTCCCTCATGCATATAATACTTCTCATCATTTCTTTTTATAAATCTTTTATTATTATTAATATTATTATTAACATTATCATTATCGTTCGAGGATAAAACTACACAATATTTATTTCCGTAAACCTAAACGCGCGTTAAGCCAAAACGTTCTAATCAAAAAGGTTTAATTAGGTTATGTGTGCAACCTCTTGATTAACCTAACATAACCGAAAAAGTTTACCTTCGCAAAGTAAAACCTCTTTGGTAGCATTATTTCTGCTTCTAATTCTTCAAATTAAACCTCTTCCTATAAAGTTTTAGTATGCGCAGTACTAACAAAAATTAGCTATCTATCCAATACTAACAATTGATACTGGAAACAAAAACCCCAAGGATCTCGGATAGATTGCAATTTATTAAACTTATGATATCACAATTTAATGCAGCCTAATCAATTCCTAATCTTCATATATAAATATTGCTCTTACTGAATAAACTTCGTATTACTCACAAAATGATACCTACGAATGCATAAATAAATTTACTCAAACCAAAACCTAACCAAACTTTTAAAACCCAACTCAGGTGAATCTAATTTGTTGAATATTATAAAACCTCTAATCTGCCACTTCATTTATCATTTTTCTTTCATTTCATTTCTAATACCTAGCTATATCTAATATTTCCGCATTTTATAATTACTTTAAGTTAATAATCACTTATCCCTACCGATGACAACTAACAACCGTTTTTACTATTATAACTCATTATTTAACTCATTCAATAAGATTTTTAATTGTAATCTAATAACGATTTAACCAACGCGTGATGTTATTAGAACGCTAATTCTCTCCGTACTACCGTTAATCTACTATACAAATCAACATATCAACCTATGTTTGTTGAAGACCAATATTAACTCTTTCTATTTTTAATTTTAAGCATACTAAATTTAATTTCGCGTATAACTACATATGCTTATTGTAATAACTATCTAACAATTTATGCACAATGAAACCTCCTTCGTTTTCAAATAACCTATTTTACGTTCCCAAAAAGGTTTGCGTTTCATGCAAACTCTCTAGTGATTTTCCCGCGCAAAACCCACAATTATGTTATCTGTGCCTATAAAATTATTTCTTCTCTCGTTTTCCGCGCACGCCCACATAAATTAAATATATTCAATTCATTTAAAGAAATAATCAAACACAATGGACCCCATTTTAGCTAATTTAACCGCCCAATTTCCCATTCTTTTCGATCCTTCCGATACTAATTTCAATAATCAAGACTTACGCAAACAATCTATGTACAATTTATTAACAAAATATAATTTAACTTCTCCCACATCAATTTCTATATCGCAATTAAGACGAAAATACAAAGAACACATCCGTATAATCCAAGATACAACACACCCTAATACGGTAAGTTCCTTTTTTTTTTATATGAATTCTTTTTTGTTCTCTCAAGTACTTCTGTACTTATATCTTGTTCCCTTTAATTCCTTCCAGAATCCTATCCCACTAAGCCCCCCGATTCCGTCCGCTCCAGCCAGTGAATGGATGATCGTCTGCCTGCCTGGCTTGTCTTCCTTGCCCCCAGCAGAAAGAGAAGCCGCCAGAGCGAACATTCATTCACTGGTGGCCCTACAGCAACTATACCCGCCTTCGACGATTGTTATAACTCACCGAACAACTGAAACGGTAATAAACCTTTATCTATTTATGTATATGTATAGACGCAAAATATGTACTCCTTTTAGAAAACGACTCTACTTTAACCTACTACTTTTCTCCCTTTCCAGATTCCTACAAACTCAGCGGATCCCCCCTTGCCACCATTCCCTCTTTCTATCGATACCCGACGCGCTTATGACCCAATTTTATCAGTACGTATTTACTCATCTAAGTATTATTATTATGTCTCCATTCTACCATTTTCTCATTATTCAAGCCCCATACATAATGTGTACTTTCGATTACAGGCTCATCCATTTGTACCCACTATCTCCGATCTACCCCCGCCTACTCTGGTAAGTCTCTCCTGTCCCTGGCTACATAAAATATATAATAGCACTCACACAGTTAATAATTGACTACACCATCCCCTTTCCTTTACAGACCGATTATACGTCTCCGGAAATGGAATCTCTATTCGAAGATCTTTTCTAGAACTAATTCATTATAAATTATATAATATATTATATATATTATTATATACTAAGTTCTCCCTCTTTTATTTCCTATGTTTTCTATCTGTAACCGGTTTTATCTCTTATTTTCACCTAAAATGTTCACTAATCTAATTCAAATTTTCGCGGGTTCCAACTGTTGGTTAACTATACTATAATAACAATAGAATTTTTTTGACTTGACTATCAAATAAATAAGTTTCCTAATGACTTTTTATAATAATAAAACTTATCAAACATTTCCCTCATACAACACAATAAAATTATTATATTTTGCTCATAACTAAATTTTCCTATCAGTCGCGTAAAACGAAACGCCTATGAAATGAAACGACCAATCGTCCAATCAGAGCTCGCGACGTCACGTTCAATATCCAACATGTCCCGTCAAACATTATTTAGTGTTGTGGTAAAATTGAACAAACAACAATTTGAACTTAATCGAATGAAAACACAAAACTAATATTCTATATTTCATCCTTTAATTTACAAAGATGTACTGTCTCTTTGTAGTAAATGTTTATTCACTATTTTAATGTAGAATTAGTTTTTTTTTTCTTTTTTCTGAACAATAAAATATATAAATATTAACAAAAATATCAATCTCAAAAAAAAAGAAAACATAATTTAACATTTGAATAATTATTCTTCTTCTTGTAAATACAATAAAAATGTGATTGTAATGCAATTAATTAATTACGCACAAAAATCTCAACGCAATAAATCTTATAGACATGTTTTGTTTTTCCCTAACTTCCAAGTACTAGCTATTAGAAATTCCTAAATTATCCAATTCTACTCAGATACCAATTGTAAATTATAATATTATCTAAGACATTTTGTTATATTTTTTTTTATAAAGCGTGAAAATACAATATTCAAACATACACAATATATTGTTTCTTGCAAAATAATCGAATCCATCCAAACACCTAGCCCCATTTTTATCGATTAATTAGATAACGTTCCCATCACTAAACTCAACCAGTTGAACGATGAGTTCACAAGATGTCGCCACTTCCGCCTGCTCTCAAATTTTATGTGAACGACCGGCAATGTTTGTGATGAAAAAAATCTCTAATTCTGTATATTCCAGCACAATACAGTGTAATTATAGATAATCTAACGCTTTTCGTGTACAAACAAAAACTACCTAGTGCCACCTGCGCCCAACTACCATTTCAAACTCCAAAACAGTGCAAAAAGTAGATAAACTTTACCTACAAAATTTGTCGTCACAATTCTACAGCAAACTACTCCCATGGTTTCAAAAGGTAAGCATACAATTCCCAACCAAACAATGTTCAGTGATAATAAGTGTCAGATCATATTCTATTACCTATCTATTGCTCACTATGTCAACAATATAACCCCATCCAATCTCAACATTAATACATGAAACCAACCCAATAAACTATCCATTTTATAATACACTTGAAAAAGAAAGTGACCCTATGGTCTTGCACAAAACTTCCCACTTCTAATCATGTCAACAAACCCAATGAAATTCCTAACAATATTGTCCCTATAATCCTTTTTATGTGTTGATAATTACCAGACCTTGCACGACTTGATATAACAATATTATATTTTTTTTTCATGCTTAGACACATAACATTAACGCCCTTACTTAGATAAAGACATAAAAATCAGTCAAAAGGTAGCCAGTCTAACTTAAATTTCATGTCCCTGAATAACCTAATTCATGCCTATTGTACAATGTGTTACAAAAGATATTCCCAAATAAATAAGTACTATCACACTACCTATTTTGTAATTATTCATAAATGAACAATAGAGCTAGACACCTTTCTTTAATTTTAACATCTTATCTGATCTTTCATTGTAAGAACTTTGATATTGGTTTTGACTATGAAAGTTGTGCCTTTGCTAGTTGTATAATTAACCCTTTTACCTGATATTCCTAAAATATTTTACTATTAATTTTAGTTACACCCTAATTCTCCTCTTAATAGCTTAATTTGTATAATTTTGACATTTATTCTATGAAGAAATTGATAATTGGTATGGAAACTCTCAGAAAACGCCCATATAGACTGCCCTATCTTGTTCCAATAATTATTGTTCTATAATATACCACTAATTCAAACTCTACCCAGAATATAATAAAATAATCATCAAATTACATTACTACAACCTACTAAAATAATAACTAAACCTTCTCCTTTTCTTTTTTTTCAGGAATAAACACTAATGCACAATGGATGATCCCAAACACCCACCCCTTAATTTGAATACCATCAACACAAGTAAGTAATTAATGCCAACTAAATTAATTTGATTTTTTTTTTTTTAGAATTCTGTACACTATATGATAATTTTAATAAAGTCATAACGAACCCCAAAACCGCCCTAAGTTCCTCTAACATGGTTTTGTTATATCTTTTTCTATACAAAACAGCCGAGTCCTACAATTCAACGCGACATCCGTCCCACAAAAATGCTCATTCTGAAAACCCGCTAATGCTATTCTCAACTATTTGTTTGTGTGTTTACTTGTTTGTTCGTTCAAATTGCTACAAAACTCTAAATATAAAACCAGATTCTTCTTTGAATAATTTCTCTACTTAACTACATTCTGACAGAACTTACTTTAAGCAATAAGGCCGCCATTTAGACTGTTACAAACTCAAAAACTTATCTAAAATAATTCTATATTAACACCAACTATTTGTTTTCAAATATGTGAACGGTGGCCCTTAATGTCAATCTAATTTAACCAATTCAATGTTCAAAGATAAAACCCTATATTTTTCCTTCTTTCACCTAAACATCTTAAACATGAATTTATAATAAGGTAACAACTACTCAAGCCTATTATGTTTGATCTATACTTTACTTTATAGAAATAGATTACTACATAAAGAATAAAATATTAAAGTAAAACTAAAATTATTTTAAAAAGGAAACAATTATATTCAAGAAAACAAAAAGCTTAGATACATATTATAATGATTAACTTAGACAACCTTTCTTAACCAGATATTACATATGTGCCCAATTTTATTTAATTTCATACCATCAAATATTAATGTTTTAATGAACTTTATTTTTCAGATGCTGAATTATTCCACAAGCTGACATTTAGAATTGATGAAAATTGGAGACCCCAGCCCATTTGTATTTGTTACTTGTTTATTCAAAGGTAAAATTTATCCAAATTTTAATATTCATACTTACATATTTATATGATAGTGGATTATCAATTTTTGTGATATATGAGTCTATACTTGCTTCTAAATTTATTTAAATAATGTTTATATATAAAAGACTATAAGTATGACTAAATCCTACTCTATATTAATAATTCTTAAATATTTTTACTAAATTATACTAAATTCAGAAACATTTTTTTTTTTTATATATATATATTCACATACATATTTATATACAACCTACAACTTTCTACAAAAGACTTCAACGTATGTGCTAATTTATTCTATTTATTATGGCTATATTTACAACAATAGTTTGTACAAATATCTAACATTACTATTTTTATCTTTCAGGAAAACCAACTCTTCAATAGCAGACAGTACCAGCCTATGAAAACTAACGACTCGCCCCCAGACGTTTTAGTTTTAAACTAGCCTAATATAATATCTTATTCTAAACGTGTCCCTCTCTGTTATCCCTCCATTTCAAACAGCAACAAATGTAGCCAGACCGCTAGGTCTGACTATTTATGATGGCCAAAATCATGTCAAATATATTCCTATTTGTAGGTACTTATAACTTAAAATTACAATCCTAAAATCAATTAAATTTTAAATCCTGTCACGGCCACCCAATGTATTCACCCACTACCTATCTACCTATATATCTCTATTTTTTTTTGAAACTATATCTAACTTATAACTATAAATTGTAATTATGACTAATTAATAACTAACATACCGCTGATATACGTCTGATCATTGTATCTACTTTAACGAAACCTATTAGATAAGTATATGTGATGTCTTAGTACAGCTGACCTAATTTTGTCGTCTTCTTGTTAATTAATCTTACAACTTACTTCTTCCAATTGATATTATACTAGTGTATTACCGTGTACTCTTTCATTACCTCAAACCCATTGCTTAATTCCTATTTCTAACAATCTAGTGTTTAGAACTCTTATATAATAAATCACGTTAGTACAAACATAGAATCCTACTGATAGATGTTTAATTATATAATCTCTTTTACTAAACCCTGTTAATCAATGAGGTCAACAAAACTATATAGAGATTTACTTCATCCGTTCATAGATTAATAATGTTAATTGCTATCTTTATAAATGTTTATTATTTAGGCTCGCTTTTGCGTACCAGTCAGTCAAGAATTTAACTGAAAAGCACAGAAAATGCTCCATTCCAACGCATTTTCCCATGGTAAACATATAATTTCCACGAGATCTAAACCCCTGACAAAAGCGGCCTTTCCTATCAATGATAACTCAATCTTTTTCTAGCTGAATGTATTTACTTTTATTTTTATTCATTTGTTTGATTATGACCTACCTAACAAAACCTCGCTCGAACTTTTGACATGATTCCCTACGAAATGTGATCGTCTAGTTAGTTAGAACGCCTAGGTCATACGTAGCAACCCTAATTCTTTAAAGATGAACAGAAAGGAACCATAACCTAAATGGAGTCTACACTTCAAAGAAAACTATCGTAAATATAAAGGTCAGATTAATCCTAACAAGGTTATGACGAAGAAAAGTTAAATACATTTAGACATTCTAGGTAATAATTCCTGATCTTGGCTGAGTGTGTAGTTACTCATAAGTAGTAGAAAAACAACAATAATGTTACGTCATCTCTATTATTCACTTTCCAACAGCTGGGTTCCTGGTTGGTGATAATTTTGCCAACGTACGAAACCCTAGAAAACACTTCTGAATTCTACCGTATAACAAAGTGACCGAGATTAGATAACTTATCTGTAAATAATTAGTTATTAATCTAATCAGCCAAAAATAGGAACTATACTATAAAGGTCTTCAGTGTTATATCACGAAGTAAGGTAATATTCTCATAAATAAACAATTAGGTTATATTCCCTATTTATTTTGTAAAGGTAATTGTTTTCAAAATGATATTTATAAACCATATACAACTGTAGTAATTTTATCATATTTTTAAATTTATTATTTTGTCAATAAATATACTCCCAACACAACTTCTGCCTTTAAGTAAGTGTAGCTTAGTTTACTTTAATTTAAATCGCTTCAACATTTCCATCAGGCGCTATCTTGCGAAATAGAATAACTTACTTTTGTATTTAAAAGAGTCATAGTTTATATTTCTAGAATTGATATTCATTCAATAAATAGTCTCTCAACTTTATTACTGTCATTTAAGCATGCGTAGCTTTGGTTAGATTTTAATTGATAATTTGCTATGATGTTTTCAATAGGCAATAAAAGAACTTCGTTTAAATAACACATGTTCCAGATAGCAGCTCCCGCTGTTTATTTCAATTAATTATCCGACTTGTATTCATTATAGCGTGTATTTATTTAATGTGAACTTGTAACCGTTCATAATCATAATTTCCAATTTTAGATGAATGTTCCCTAACTACCGCAACTTCTACGTTTTATTTGATATTACAAACTTTCTTCCAAAACTCAATTATTCGGTTCACCCTTAAATAACGCCCTATAATTTAAACGCAGTTGGTTTTATTAATTCCGCTAATAGCTCCGCGCTATTTTACGTCCCCGTCCTACTTCGTGAATCATACACAAACTTTCGTCTTATACCAAATTTCAAATAATTATCTACCTCCCTATAACCTATCATCCTAATCTAATGCAAATCTCTTCTCTAAATTTATTCCTTACTTCTTACTTACCTGTTTCTCCCTACGCTAATCCCTCAACTAAAACCTACTTATCAGAATGAACCCTAGCTTCTCCTATCCCTATCCCTGCCTACTCAAAATAATATATCAGGATACTAGCCGCCGAATAACCTAGGACGACCAGTGGAACTAGGGGGGAGGAATTTAGGATGCGGAATGATTTTCCCAGATTCCCCTAATCCAGACTCAGATTAGAGAGGGTTTCTACTAACCCATGGCCAAAGGTAGTCGCGGCCGAATCGGGAGGAAATGAAGGTAGACATACAACATTTATCCAGCGGACAGCCAGAATAATGTCGGGTATAATAACAATCAAGGGCTTTAAACCACGAGAGTTTAAAGGTATCTAATCTACTTTAGCAAAGCAGTAATTAGTCACTCAAATACTAATTACAACATGCAATTACTAGCTCAAGCGGGATCCCAGATTTAAACTTTACGGGTAAATTAACGCGTTCACTGGGTAATTTGGATCTATTATTAAACCTTATATCACATTGCCTTCGACTTTGGACGACTACTTGGTGAGCCTGACAGGAGCAGGATATGCTTCAATCTTCCCAAATCCGAACGTCAAATGTGATATTTATACCATGACTGACAATTAACTCTGGCGACCACATCGTAACACTGATTGGATCAGCCCCTTCGGAACACCCAAGCCAAATGTCCGTCAAGATACCAGGTATATGCACTTAAATTGGCATACTTTCAAAACTAAATTTGTGACTTAATGATTTTATCAGGAAAGGAAAAGCTACCAATATTTAAATTTAATAATTTTAAAATAAATACCCTATTTTCCATTACCTTCGACTTTGGGCGACTACTTGGTGAGCCTGACAGGAGCAGGATATGCTTCAATCTTCCCAAATCCGAACGTTAAATGGAAAACTTATACCTTGACTGACAATTAACTCTGGCGACCACATCGTAACACTGATTGGATCAGCCCCTTCGGAACACCCAAGCCAAAAGTCCGTCAAGATACCAGGTATATGCACTTAAATTGGCATACTTTCAAAACTAAATTTGTGACTTAATGATTTTATCAGGAAAGGAAAAGCTACCAATATTTAAATTTAATAATTTTAAAATAAATACCCTATTTTCCATTACCTTCGACTTTGGGCGACTACTTGGTGAGCCTGACAGGAGCAGGATATGCTTCAATCTTCCCAAATCCGAACGTTAAATGGAAAACTTATACCTTGACTGACAATTAACTCTGGCGACCACATCGTAACACTGATTGGATCAGCCCCTTCGGAACACCCAAGCCAAAAGTCCGTCAAGATACCAGGTATATGCACTTAAATTGGCATACTTTCAAAACTAAATTTGTAGCTTAAAGGTCAAAGGAACACTCCAAAGTTAATCAAGGAAAGGTAGCTCAAATGTTATGGATGAAAGATGAGATTTTGCTTACTCAGGGATTGGACACTTCCGTCCTCCTCGGCGACCCAGCGATGAAAGAGGGCGAACTCGCGCCCCTTCCCCCTTTTATGCCAAAGTATAACAAAGGCTTCGCTATCTCTTTCTTTCGCTTCCTATCCCGTTTCCCCTAATCCTCTCCGGTGTGGTCCCATGTGACTATTCCCCAAAATTCGGTACATCTACCTAAATAAATCATCATTGATTTCCAAATAAGTAACTAATACAATAATTTATTATGAACTCCTATTATAAAATCCTAATGGTTTTTTAGCCTTTTGATATTTATTTTAACAATCTCTTTTTTTTTTTTTATTATTATAAATTAATTCAAAACAAATACTTCAATAACTTTATGTGTAATTGGATTTAAAATATTATTATGTAATTACTTTAATGTAAACATACAAACTATGTGATATCATTTTTGATTTAATAACCTCTGTTTATAAATAACTTACTATGAACTATAACACAAATTCCTGTGAATAGTTTTACTAATAAAAATTATGTTCTAACATTTCCAATTTGTACAAAGTAATTCGACCAAACCCGGTTAGTACTCGTAATGTACCGTACCCTCTATCCACAACTGGCAACCCTTTAAATATCATGCGACTTTTAATGACTATTCTTGGAAATTTGGCCTACGTGACTTTCAACACGCTAACATATTTCTTGGAACTCGAAGCCTTCGCGCACACAAAAAAACCTTCATTATTGCGCTTCCGTTCAAATCCGTCCTTAATCATGCAATGCATTTGTAACCGAAGTAATTACCCAATATCTAATATTGACAAACAACTTAATATTACTGAATATTATTTACAAGACTCTTGAAACAAATATCCTACGAAATCTCATGTCATAATAGATCAATTTTGACTAACAATTACTACTCAAACCGATGCGTCGTCCAAGATTACAACTGTCTTCCATATTACCAACCGTCGAGTAAATGGAACAATACGGCTATTTCCGTTCAAAATATTATCTTATTATGTGAAAAACAGTTCTAATTGTCTATAATTCTTCTAATGATACTCATACAAGACTTTTTTAACAAAGAAGATAATTAATGCCGATATATTTAATACCAAACTTATGTTTATCAATTAGTTCTACCTTTTTTTTGTAAATCAATTGACCTCAAACTTCTTTCAATGTTGAGATGAAACCTCTTTCGTTGAATGTAGGTATAAATCCTTCTTTGTTAATTTTAACATAAACTCCTTCGTTGAATTTTTGCATAAAACCTTCTTTGTAGAATGCGAATATTGGAAAAATAGGTTAGTATTTAGTTTTTACATGTGTATTTTTGAGATATATTCATATTTGTTATGTTTATATATTTTTATTTAATCGATTGCAGAAAATGAGAGGTATGCTTATTTTTTGGTTCGTTACATAGGGCAAACCCATTTAAAAAATACAGACCCAGAGTCCAGCAGTGGAATACAATGATAATTATTAACTTGGATTTGTTTAATAATAACGTAATTCTCGATATAAAGAGACATCTTTTGGGTGTGATGTACCCGGGAGATAAGTCCTCGGACCACGACGTCCGCTCCCTTTGAGCGCTGCAGAAAGAATGGCGGGAAACGGGCCGGATATTTCGTGGACGTGTATTCCGCACAAAGGGGGCGCTGTAGCTCTCGGTGTTTCATTATGTGCATTAACACTTTTGAATGCAAGACAGAATTTATAAATGCTGGGTCGGGTCGTTGCTAGACTAAGTGTTACTGTTGCTACTTAGGTTTTTGCTATAATAGACGATCTGACTACATATCTTTTGTTCTAAATTTAGGCCACTAGGACGAAGTCCCAACTAGCCATTACCATTTCAGGTCTCAGGAGGTTAAAAGTCAAGTGAGTATGCATATATCTATGTAAGTATCTAATAAATACTACGGTTTTAAATATCTCTGAGTTGAGCTAAAATCATAGACATCATTTCCCACGCCTCCTTACCAGTTACTTATATTCTTATTACCCAGAGTTGTCATACTTCCAACATTACATCCAACTGTTTCTTGCAATAAACAAGAGTACAATAAACAGAAGCAAAATTGCATCCAGTATTAGAGGAGCGGCTGCCGATCGACATAAACACGCGCGAATAGGGGGGATTACCGTAAAAAGCAACGAGTAGAGGCGAAATTAGCGCATAATCTGGGGAATAACCGACTCGGAGACAGATACGGGCTATAAAAACTGTCTATAAGTGCTGGAGGTTACTGATTGTCTTTATATGGTGATAATCAGCTATATATAATTTTACACGTAACAGTTTCTCCTGCTCCGCTAGAGTTTTTAGTAACCACATTTAGATAGCATGCTATGTTACGTTGATTATTAACAACTTTAGGTTAGGTAAATTCTTAGCACAGGCAGCTTTCCATTCTTGTTGGCCAATAAGATATTTTGGCTAGGCTATATCCCCTATTATGGCTAGTAAGTATTATATATTATTTCACTACTACTTTGTTAAACAATACCTACTACACAACAGTTTATAAATTCAATATTATCCCCACAGCTTTGTAAGGAGCAGTCAGAAGTTCGTTCCGCGATGTAATCTTTTCAATCTAATTTCGCTTAAGTATTTAATGATGAGGGCAATTATTGGGCGCTCAGATAATAACGGTCTTAAGGGCCGATTGGATGGACCCGGTGAAGGACGGCCTGGGTATTACCCGGGGACTACCGGGCCGTGTTTGCCTGGGTTTACTTGGTTTTGGATGTTTTGAAGATTATGATGATACTTTAAGGAACATGACGTAAATTTCCAAATTTTTTATAGGAAGAAGAAGAAAGAAAGAAACAGTAAGCATGGCAGAATCAACACAAATCAACAACAACGATTATTACACAAACTCAACATAAAGCTGGTTGTATGGAAGCAACCAGCGCTGATCTTCAGTGATATGTGATAATATCATATGTATTGTCCTCTCTTACGTGTCTGTGAATGGCGAACCTGAACAAGCTTGGCCTAATTATTGGCGCGAATGTAAGAAGCAAAGCCGAATTGATTAAAGCATGCATCAGAGAGACAAAAGCATTTTTTAAAGCTATTACACAAGTGGTTGCTATTGATGTAATAAAGACATGTCATCTTTAAAAGATTGTGCATTAGTTACCGCAGTAAGGCCAGTAAACATGTATAGTCTCAGTGTGTATTAGAGTCACTGGTTGCTAACTCAGTGTCGTCGCGTCGTGTGTCGTCCCGGCACAATTAGTGCGTGGACCCACTAAGCCGGAGATGATTTACTGCCGTCGACTGGTACGGGACATGACACAAGCGACAAGCGGGTTTTTTTTACATGAGATAGGCTCACGCTTGACTACACTTGCCTTAATCAACGATATAATCTAATTTACGATCTAGCGCGCTTTCCTAGAAGAAACCGGTTAACTCTCGACTTGAAGACTGAATTTGCAAAGTAGATGCTTGATTATTCTATGAAGGAGAATTGTCATAGCGTTCTGTGTTCTCTATGGTATGTAAGCCGAAAATGAAAAGTTATTATTGGATAGGTAGACATTTTTTGTGTATCAAAACGATTTGACTGCAGTATGAAGATTATGATCGTCGCTAAGCCTCTGGAAGTAAAGAAGAGTGAAGAAAATATGTCGTATCTTAGAAGAGGGTATGTTCAGATATAGACATTTGGCTGATGATGATGATCCCACCGCTTCTACCTTAACCCACTCCCCAAGTATGACTAGAGGACAGCTTTTAGGATCGTTCGTTGATCACAGCCTTCGGTACAGCCTTCAGCGCGCATTACTTCGCTAATGTAATAACTTAGACAGGACCTTATATTGTTTACCTACTCGATAATACTGATAGGATATACAAGACATGAAGGTAAAATTTGTAAGTAAAGGTAAAAACTAAACTGATCTGATGAGCACGAGGAGACGCAGTGAGCATCTAGACAAAATCACTAGTGTATGTTACACTAAAAATCATTAAAATAAAAAAACTGATATTTTTCTGATTGATAATCTACATAATTGACGATAAATCTAATTTTGTCGATTTGGTGTATCGCAAATATTGTCGTATTATAATATTAATTTATACATAAGTATTTGTTTCTTAATTTAAGATTGTTAAACTTATCTTATAAAACATCCTAGCTCGATGTAAAACATGGTAAGAATACCATGTTTTACATCGAGCTATATCGAGTCCATAGAAATGGACTGGTGCTATTTTTCACTTGTTAACATTAATATTTTTTATCTGTAGAGTCCAGCCAGCAATAAATATTACAAGTACACGGCATTGTTAGTGTCAGTCACAGCCGCTGCGACCGTGGCGCCACGCGACTTCCTCGTTAGCTGTTAGAAGCGATGGATAAAAGTACATTATTTATTAGGTGAATATAACCAACAAATATGAGATTTTAGGATAATGTTTATACATTATATAATATAGGTATCTAAGTATACAAACGCATCAGTTTTGAGTTTCCTTCAATGTCCAGTCTACTTACTCGTATTTTCTAACCAACAAAACACACATTTTAGAAAATTAACCGATTAGGTACGTATACGGCGAAACTACACATTCGCTTACTTTTAAATCTAATATATAGGTATATGTAGGTTATATTTATAAAGAAAAACTATTAAAACTTATTTGGGACGAAACGCCTACCTCCTACTCAATAGCTATTGAAATCATAAATCTGATAGAGTAGAACAAATTTATCTCCCATTCCTAAACCCATGGAAACAGTAACAAGTTCCACCGTGGGCCGCCATTACAAAGTGGCGATAGTCATCGTCACGGATATAATTAATTTATAAACACAACACCTACCGCCCTTCATTAAGCACCACTATTACCAGAGATGTATAAAAAGTTGTTTTATAGTAGAATGATCGCTAGAAAATAGTATGAGTACGATAAACATGACGATTCTACATCTATATTTTGAGATCCCGACCCGTTAATAGACTTTTACTACCCTAGAGTAAAGCTTACTAACTTACAAATTATATTACTGAATCTTAACGTCAGGTACAGCAAAGTTAAATATTGTGTATACATTTTTTTATAAAAAATGCTTATCATTGAAATTATATTATAGGTATAAAAAAAACATAGTATTTGAAAATATTAAACATAATTATTTCTTTTAAGCGCTTGTTTAAAAATAATCAATTCATTCTACTGACCTGAGTAAATCCGTGGCTGAGACCCTCCCGCATCGATCGGATGAGATTGTAATCTAAATACGCTCCAATGAGCATCATTACTAACTTAGCAGATACTCACTTTTAATTCAGTTATTTTTATTTCCGTAATCGTTTCAGGAACTGTGAAAACATTTATCACGATAACTTCTCAACAAAATTATAATATACTGAGCTACAATATACCATATACCTATGTATCGCAATAATATCACATAAAAATACTCATCTTTACTCTTACAAATAAGCTGAAACGGTCTCTAAAAGGATACTTTTCTCTATAAAAACGACATTTCCACATTTTATTACGGTAACAAAATATGTTCGGAATTTATCAAAGATATCATAAAATATACGTTCGGATAGAAAAGATCGTTTCGTCAAACAACAATATAAAGTTACGCGGAACAATCTTCCGTATTTCCCATCAAACGGCGGACATGTTGGCATTTAACCCTTTTAAAAACAAAATGGCGGCTGTAAAAATGATCGTCGCCTAAAATCTCCGATTTCAATTATCTGTTGCTTTGTTACGGGGTTTAAGAGGCGCTTAACAGTCGTGCAGATGTCATAAACATTTACAACGACGCTGGAACCGATCGAGATTACAAGATAAACTCGCCTGAATCTCGCCTGGAACGGACATTCTTACCCGTGTAAAATATTTAAAAGCAATAAAAGCTTTTATGGCGCAAAAAGATACGAAAAAGTTCTTCCGCGCTCGATACACGTAAACAGACTTGAGAATGAGAGAAAATTCGCAATTATTTCGTAAGATTGCTAGATCATTAGAAATTTATCCTCATTAACTTCCGGCTTTTCTTTTTTCTTTTCCGCGTACAATTTTGCTGCGCATAGGTAAGATTTCCTACGGTAAAAGTGCCTTAATTTGCTTTGATTCCCGGAAATTCACCTCTTAGGAAAAATCAACATGTCTAATTTTGTGATGTCAAAAAACTAGTGACTCATTTTCTTACACGATTATAAATATGTCGTTTTAAGATCGCTGTAAGTCAAGGGAGCGTATTAATAAGCGGAAATTATCCCGCTGGCGTCCCCGCTCACAAATATCACTTACTGTCTACTTTATACGACCGTACATTTTCATAAGCATGTGTAAAAGCGGGCCATACGTCTCGGCCGGGCCGCCCTATCGAATCTAATATTTATGGAAGGGGCGGCGTCGTTTCTACACGTATTTCTTTATTTTATTTCCCATGCGAACGGTATACAGTATAGAGCTGCCATTTCTCTTGATAAGAACCCGACAACGCAACAATGGTAGCCTACCTGGCTCTCCCGAAGGACCTAGATACGCATTTGCCTATTTCACTCGCTATTTAATATACTCGGCTTTATTCAACTTTATTCGCATTTCATTTCGGCTTGAAAGAATGTAGCTTCGAATAAATAAATTTTGTTCAGGCTTTGTGTGCTGAAATCATGTAGCTCTGATGAATCAAAGAATGTATTGCCCTTCTAAGTATATTGAACTGCGTGTTAACTTACAAGTGCTTCATATGTTAAACGAGCATTAAATGTGAAAGCTTTTTAATATTACATACCCTACTACAGAGCAATGATCTTACTCAATTCTTTTCACGTGTATCCGTGACAAAATTATTGTGAACAAAATCTGTAATACTGAATATTATAACAATTTATCTTCTTAAACCTTCCCAAGCGGACAGCCTCGTGTCAGCATTACCTCTCGATAGTCAAAGGTCTCGACTATGGATAAAAGTAGGCTCCCCAGGGCAAACAGTCTTTCGAGCGCTCTGGGAGATCCCAGCCAAGTTCAATAACAACACGCGTATTCTTTATGTCTACGATATATTCACAACAGATACAACCGTGTTGCATGATTATGTCACGCAAAGAAACACGCTTTGAACAATAAATAATTATGTTAAAAATTTAATTAAACCATAACCTCTAAGTTAACGAATATTATTAATTTATACTAATCTTGTTAATGTTTAACGAGAATGAATATAACGAATAACAAGCAACAGCAATTAAAACAGAAATCTTTACAAAAACAAAATATTTTCTGGCAAAGAAAACACATTTGTGCTAATCCACAATTTAGTAAATGAGCATGTAAACCAGCTAATACACATGCAATTTCCAGCTTACTGCTGCACGTTTTCGCAAAATAGCAGTATTTGAGCTGGATGCTGCTAAAACGCTGTATTATTAATGCAGTGCTAGCAAATGCAGTTACAACGATCTCGTGAATTACTTACAGCTGCGAGTATTTATTAGTTGCTGTTAGTTTAGGCTGCAACTCTTCTTGGGAGTTACTGATTTCAGCTTAAATTTTGAGACGCAGTTTATCTCAAGATACCAAAAAGGAGTAAATTACACAAGACATCTTTTCTTACGGACCACATATAGAGTTATATTCAACTTATAGACTTACACTAACACACGTTAAGTTTTATGTCAGAATAACTATAGATAATCCACCAACCACTCCAGTAAATTTATAAAATATTCTGGAAATCATATTTTCATTTATTTGACCATCTGTTTTCCTAGTCATCAAGCCTACCTTCATTGTAATATTTCTGTGAGCAAACCCGCCTATCCTTACTAAACACTCAGTATCAGTAATTCATGATTCAATGCACTTTGCGCGGTGTTGTTGGTGCTTCGCAGATGCATATATTTAATTTGAATATTTAAAATAGCTGTGATCAATACAGCACTAAAAGCATGCAGTATGCTCGTTCTACTAGAATATTCCATTAGGGACTGGCCTACAGAATGTGATCACAGACTATACTTTATAGCTTACAGGTATCGGTGTAGCGGGAAACAGGGCATGGAGATTTGCACAATGTCTTTCTATAAGAACATTATGAGTTAGAGAAATAAGGAACTGCTAAGTCTATCAAATCATAATCATTGGGCTCAGGCCCGATTTTTTCTGTATCGGAAAATCGGTGAATGTTAGTTATCAACCATGACTGACTCACAACTATGTGCTATAAAAAAAATATTGTAATATTATTTTTTATCTATTTCTGCATTCAACTTCAAATATTTTCATTTTCATTTATACTTATATCAGTATACGACAGTCCTAAATAAATCAAAACAAATCTGTGGCACGACAACGTGGAAACACGTTCCGGCACCAATTAAGAGAAATAAAAAAATCCTATTAACAGTAAAACGGAACGACAATCAGATACAGGCGTAATTGTCAGAATGATTGATTTCAAAGCGAACCGTTTGTAAAATTAATCCAGAACCGAACAATCGGTTCAAAGGTGTCTTGGCTCAAACGAGGGAAATGACTCAAAGCTTTTTGTTATAATTCGACCCCTGATTATGTTACCGCCGAATTAAAATTGATCAAAAAAGTTTATTTTTAGACAAGTAAAGCGATAGTTGCAAAGGTACCTAATGATGATTAGTGCAATTGTTGGATGGATGATAAAAGTCATTTAAATTAATTTACTTAACACTTGAAGAACGCTAAATAAGACAAACATAACAAGTTCGTTCATCTATTATTACCGTTACTTAAAAATGTCATAATTAATCGTAAATGCCACAGTTGCAAAAACATTAAAGATCCAATAATAAAGCTTGATAATTAAAATGGAATTCAATAAGTTACTGAAGGAGTCTCAGTTCCACGGCGGGAGACGACTCCCCGAACGAAAATGCAGGTGAGTTAAATTCTACAAAATCATTTTGACATTTCAAATTAATGTGGAAAGGAATTCAATTTCTTTCTCAAACTTGGTTCAAGTTAAGTTATTTAAGAGTTGAAACTGTTCTGAATCTTGGATGGTGAAATTAAATTACATTGGTCCACCTGTTTGTTTTGCAAGAAAAGTACGTATGCTCTTTGAACCAAATTTAAAACTTTCTGAAATAATATCATATATTTACATACATTTATTTACACTATGTAAGTACAACTGAACTTTAAATTTAATAATAACCACTATGCTAATACTGGAAACATAAACAAAAGTATATTTGTTGCTCGAATCTAGAAACCATGGTAATTTTGAAATAGGCATAACATTAAGTTTTGAAAGCGATTTAAGTACTATTATCAATTCAAAAGAAACTGTGTACCGATAAACAAAAGCCTTATATTTTCAACTCAATTTTTCTAAGTCATTAGAAACGGTGGTTTGAAAAATCTCACACCAGACTTGGCCACTCTCACACGATATACATACATAACTATATCTGTTTACCATCATTGTTCCAGGTGGTACTGGTACATATCCCTGGCTCTCCTGTTCGGCTGCGCGGTGGCGGTGGTGCACGTCACAGTGCAGAGGTACCACCAGAACCCCACCTTCATGGTCAAGCTGGAGTCAGTGGCCAACCTCTCGCTGTTCCCGACCGTATCTGTGTGCCCTGAGATCTTCTACGGGGAAGAACAAGTTGACCAGTTTTTGACTCCACTGTGAGTAACATAGTACCAATGGAATAAATTATACAGCTTCAGATTGCTTTTAATGATTTTGGTTTTTTCTTTAAGGTTGGCCAGATAATTGTGAATCTTGCGACAATATTAAAAAAAAATCTATGATAATATTGATTGAGAACTCATTTAAATGTCCTTTCTTTTAGCAAGCACGTCTAATACTTCTTCATCCTATTCTTCTTTACATTCCTCTTTTTCCCATCTGATTTTTCTTCTCATTAATTATTATTTATACCACACTCCTACTACAACTCATTTTTTTTTGTTTTTTATTTGTCAGACAAATACCTCCACATCTGAACCGCACCTACTTGAAGGCAGTGATGAACACCTTGGCTGCGTACTACTCTCCCGACGTCATCTACCGCACGCACGATCTGAAGAACATCGAGGACTTGCTGAACCATAATAATGTACAGGTGAAAGACGCCGCGAAGGCTATGACTACTAGTTGTGAAGATACATTAATAAGGTAAGTTAGAAAAGCAGTTTTTAAAGGAGGATGTTTTTTCATTTCTCGTCACACACTCAAGAACATAACGGGCATCCTCATACAAGTCTGAATTCTCTCAAACGAGTCTGCTTAGTACATGATTAGGCTCAAGGTGATAGATTTCATATTTGAGGGTTAAGCTCTAATCTCTCTGCATAATGTGAGATCCCAATTTGCCCGTCCAAGTTTAGTTAAATCATAAAAATATTTCTGTAACTGTTCTGATTCTAGATGCCGCTGGCATGGCAAACTGGTAAATTGCTCGAACCTGTTTATGATGGAGTTGACTGGAGATGGCTACTGCTGCGTCTTCAATGGAAGGTCTTTAACAGGGTAGTTATATATTTACGGTCTTATTTATAAAAAATGCCTATAGTATGCTTTAAGCATACTATAGTTAAAGTGTTCAATAAGCATTTAAAGTGTTCTATAAAGTTTACTATTTATAAACGTTCTATAAGCCTTCTATAACTATAGTTCCCACGTGGTACCGACAATAAGCCAAATCATTGCCAGTATAAAGAAAAAGTCAAAGAAGAACGAAATTAACCACAGATAATACGTATCTTAGTGCCAAATATATGCTAACTGCGTCAAAAACACAAAATTTTGTCTATGCTCGGACACAAACAAATGTCAAAGTCGTTGATATTCAGGCGCGTAAATGTCATAGTTTACGCAAAAGTTTGAATAAAAATAAAATAAAATGAATACGGAATTTAGAAAAAGGCAACGTAGTGAAAATTGGCTGGAGGAAGATAAGGCCCATATGGCCAACGAGCAACAAAAAATATAGAAAATAAAATTAAAAGAAGAGCTTTTGAAATTAAAAATAATTTATTATTTAGCGCGTGACGATGGAAAAAGACCTGACGGTATGACTCTTGTGCCCTGGAAGTTGGGTCGGCCCCTTGTGTGGGACGCAACTTGCGTCGACACATTGGCGCCGTCTCATCTGTCTTTGACACGGTGTCGGGCTGGAGCAGCGGCTATTATTGCCGAGCATCATAAGAGACGCAAATATGCTAACCTCAGCCGAGGTTACATATTTGAGCCTCTTGGAGTCGAGACTTTGTGGCCGTGGGGTCCGGGAGCCCATACTATTTTCCAAAACCTCTCGGAGCGCTTGGTTGACGCGACGCATGACCAAAATGCTGGCCTTTTTCTGGCTCAACGTATCAGCATTGCCATCCAGCGTGGTAATGCGGCACTGGGCACGCTGCCCTCTGGTAGTGGGCTGGAGCACTTAGATTATCTTTAGGCTTTTCTAAAGATTTTCTAAGTGCCCCTTTTTGTAGTAGTTAGAAGTAGTATGTTTAGTTTTTCTTCCCTTGTTTTTATATTTTATTATTGTAAATAAAGTAAATGATTTATTATAAAAGTAAAACAGAATGAAATACATAGAAAGACTTTTATTAACATGTTTATCACTAATCACACATACTAAGATACTTTCATTTAGCATTATCACATGTCTGTACTATTAATTTATTTATTACAAGAGCAGCAGTGTCATTGTGTAGGTACAATAAGGGCTAATCTTTATATATAATTCTGAGTGGAGACACATAATGTCACCGGATCTGGTTTTACAATTCCACATTTTTTCTTGTTTTAGTTTTGGCTTAACAGTAAAATCATAGTACATGCTCCAAAGCATCATTTTTCATGTTATGTTCATAAAGATTATCACTTCTAGGTATATGTAAATCTGTCACCAAGCACCTAACAGTATGTTCTGTGAATTAGTAAATTTGTTACCAAACACCTAGCGGTATGTTCTTGCAGCCTCCTTTGAGAGCCAGTACCATTACAGTACAGTTATATGCCAACTTCAACCACAGTATCACAAATTTTACTACTTACTACAATGTGACCTAATAAATGATTGCAAGATGGCATTTGAGCGTTCAATTGCAACTTGACAATGCAATGACGTGCATCACAGGTTACCTGTAACAATATATTTTTTTAACAAATACTATTCTACATTGGATAACTGATATAATTAATTCATGAAGTCTTTAAAAACATATTAGGTACATACTTGCACATTCAGCGAATAAAATCCCTTTCTATCCGCTTCGTCGTTTCTTGTTCAGTGAAAGTGTCAGGCATCTTAATAAAAGATGCTGAAAGCCTTGCCAGTGCATGGGCTACTCGTGCTCAAACCATGCTTGTGGTCGGCTGCGACAATCTGTGGTGGTCGCCAGCATCTTCTTGTACCTAAAATAAAAACAGATGACTTGTAAAAAGGGATTTTGAGACGAACAACAGAAACCGACTCCGTAAACAGAAGGTATATATACCTCACGTCGACCCCAACACCTAATTGCAGTCAATACTTGCAGCTCTGGTGAAATGCTCGATCCTCTTCGGTCTTGTTGTATCTCTTACCTGACCAAGGCGATGACAAAATGTGCCGTAGATTTATAAGGCGATACCGTTTTCTAAAATCTTCATCGTCCAGAGAAAACGGATCAAATCTTTCTCTATAATGTTTTTGCCGACACTGCTGTGTATTCATTTCGCCAGTTCTTCAATTGCTTCGATAGCAGCCAAACTTTGTAAAGCTTGCATAGATGCCGAAAACTCACAAGTTCACAAGAAATTTTACAATTGAAATATATTACCCTAGGGCCTAGTCACAATCAAAGACAGCCGCTACAAAATTCGATTGATTGTTTTTATTTTACTCCAAAGACAGCAAATCAGCTGATGACAGGATAGTCGGCCATCTTGGATCTTATAGCACCGCTATAGTACGGTTAAAGTGGGGTCCTCGCTACTATAACTTTACAATAGACTTATAGAACTGTTTAGCGCTATAGTGCGTTTATAAATACCGATTATGGTCATTTTTCTTATAGTGATGTTATAGAACACTTTAACTCTTCTATAACTTTTTATAAATAAGACCGTTAAACTGTTATTTTAAAATGCAACTGTTTATTTTTTTATTATATATATTTTCCAGTCTCACAGATCGAACATTGGTTAACATCCTGTCGGGGTTGTGGAGGTCTGAAATCAGTGACTCTGTGTAAAGACCTGTTTTTTCCAAGTATACAAACAATAAATTGTTCTGTTTCAAGTCAGTACTACGGAGGACATGGTCATGGTGTGCCAACTTACGAGTATAAGAGCTACTCCACATTCCGCTACGGATACACGAGTGGTATCATGATGGCTGTCAACCAATCACAAATCGCAGCTTCTGTAGACCTGTCTTATAAATGGGTAAGTATTACATTAAGTTGAATTAGTAATACATTTTTATACTTGCGGTCTGAATCTTATGAAATCGATGGACAGTGTGTTTGTCAGGATTTTTTGATCCTCCACCAATTTGAACTCCATGACACAGAGCAATAATATCTGTTGTTATTTACATATACATAATGAACCAAAAAAATACATAAGTACCTACCAAAAAAGTTGTTAAACATAACATAAGCACTCTATTTGTTTAGAATATCTCTCTGTCTCTCTCTTGAGTCGTATTTCTTCATGACTGAGGGTCGTGACTCCCCCGCAGAACTAATAAATTAGGGGAGTTCTCTTGGGCAGATACATCGTGGTGGGCGCCCAGGTCCTTCCACGGAAGACACATGTCCTCGGATATTGTGGTCCTCAAACATGTCGGTTTCCTCACGATGTTTTCCTTCACCGCTAAGCGAGTGCAAATCCACGCTTTACTTGAAAATACAAGTCATTGGTGTAGGGTTGGATTCGAACCAGGGTGCGTCTGGATGAAAAGCAGACACTGGTACCGCAGAGCCACACTCGCTATAGAACATGTAGATGCCCAAAAATATTTGATTAATAAAAAATATTCAGTTCCTCTTACAACTTTCCTATCTACCCCATCCAGCTGGCCATCCAGACCCCGGGCCACTTCGTGGAGTCCACCATCAACGGCTCGGCGCTGTCCCCCGGCACCGAGGTGTGGACGGAGTACCAGCCGCACAACTTCCAGATCGCTGACGAGGCGCGCGGCCTCAGCCACTCTCTCCGCAAGTGTCGGATGGGGAATGAAGTGCTCAAATACTTCCCGGTCTATAGCCAGTAAAATAACTTGAATGATTTTTAATTATATTTTTTTCAAAGAGCCTACGAGTTTTTGGCTAAGACAAGACTTTTTATAATGTCACAAAATTAACACAAGTAATATAAAGTTCACACATAAATTACAAAATTTCTAGATTTGACTGAACATCATTTTGTTTGTATTGTCTTATAACAATAATATTTTTTGGTTGATGAAATATTATCAATCATAGAGGATCAATCTTAACGGAATCGATTAAACATTATTACTACTAATAATTACACTTCATACATTACCTATTTCTTGTAGACGTTACTGCGGAGTGGAGTGTGAGTTAGCGCACACGCTGAAAAAGTGTGGATGCATCCGCCTCGTGCATCCTCCTGTGAGCGGGGCGCCACTGTGCTCCTCACTGCAGCTGCAGTGCGCTAAACTTGCCATGGGTAAGATTAATTGATAATTTAATAGTGCCCTATTAGCTAGCTATATTTATATATTATTCACGGTGAGTTGGAGGTAAAGAAAAATGAAGGTTGGAGTAGTAAAGATACGTCAAAGAAGTTACATTGTGATCTGTTTAGAAACAAGACTATTAGCGTTTTCTTTAATCTGATCAACATTTTTTTTTTCATGTACTATTATTTTTTTGCGATAGTTTTAGGTGATTGTTTGATATTCATAAGTAGTATTAAAGTTTCAGTTTTGTAACAAACATGTTTGCTTCTCAATATGTAACTATTACGGGTTTCACTCACGTGTAATTTCGCGTATGTTGTTCACGCGTTTCGTGTGTAATGACACCCATCATGAGAACGTACATTCTGGGACCGCGGCAGCGGCTGCCTCGGTCCGTAATAGTTCATATTGATAAGAATGTCTCACGAAAGTTTTAATTTTATTAATGGAATGTGTCCGCGGCGAGACTTTACGACAACAATAGTTTGTAAAAAGAAATTATAATAACAACAGTGATGGACTGTGTAGCAGTATCTTGGCTTCACCTTTTTTGTACGAAGCCAATATTCTGTTAGACATATACAGTAATTTAATTGATAATTTTTAGTTGTATGTATATAAATGTATAAGCTTTATATATATGGGAGTGACATAGTCGGCTTCGACAAAACTGCTCTTTAAGAATATAGATAAAAAAAAGTTTTAATAATAAAATGATTGCTTGTGTTCTAGTGTCGTACGACAGCGAGGTGTGTCAGTGCCCCTCATCGTGCGACGTGGCTAAAGACACCGTGAAGGTCAGCAGCTACTGGCTCGACCCGCTGGTGCCTTTCATCGATACTTTCTAGTGAGGACCCTTAACTCCAGTTAATAAATATTGATAAATGATGCAAAGAAAATGTACCAATCAATTTTAAGATCAGTGCTTTTGAAATCTACGCTGAACTACGAGTATATGTATCAATACTCGTTATTGTATTTTGTTTGGAATTACCGAGTATGCTATGTAGAAGAGTATATAATAAACGAGTATTACTTGCCAATGGTACAACGTGATCGTACAAGCATTGTACTCAGGAAAAAAACAACTTATAAATTTAATGTGGTTCTAATACTAGTTATAACTGTATTTGTTATCCTTTCAGTGATGGCCTGAATTTCAGTAAAACGACGACCATTCGAGTGTTCATCAGGAACAGTCTTACAATAACTGATTCCCGGGCATCCTACTTCAGTAACTTTGACTTATTTTGTAAGTAACTTCACCAACATTTTCATATATACTAACTATTTGGTTCATTAAGATTCGCTCGCACTAAGTAAAACTGGCATGCCCTATTTCACCCCTTTAAAAGTGAAATTTCCAAAAATCCTTTCTTAGCGGATGCCTACATCATAACATCTACCTTCATTGCAAATTTCAGCCCAATCCGGCAATCCAATTTGGGCTGTGCGTTGATAGTCACTATATCAGTCAGTCAGTCACCTTTGAGTTTTACATATTTAGATACCAGTTAGCTATAACCTATTTTGGCACAAAGAAACATAAAATCAAGGTAAGATTAAATTAAGAAAATAATACTTTTCCTTTGCAAGACATGGTACTAACTTATCTTCATTTCCAGCCCAGCTGGGTGGAGTATTCAACGTGTTCTTCGGCTGCAGCGTTCTGAGTCTACTAGAACTGACTTTCCTCGCGTGTCGCGGGAGCCTCCCCATCATCCACCGGCTCAGGAAGAAACGGGCTGACAGAGCCAAGCGAGACGCTAAGGAAGCTGGATTCAAAGATCTTAAAGTTTAGATCAGTTTACAATCACACTGTGTAAAAGTATATATCGATCTTTAAAGCGAAAGTGAACCGGTTCTTATAGTACGTCGAGTAAGCACGATCCATCTTAGACCATAGCTATTGCTTATTAGCAGGCAAACTATGGTCAAGTACAGACCTGGTTTAGTAAAAACAAAAAGTGGTATTTTCCAAAGAGAAAAGAGAAACAGACAAAAATGCATCCACTACTTGTACACACTAGTGTGTAAACTGACAAGAAATCCTAGACTCACCAGTTCTTTGATTTGATTTAGCTGAACAAATTAAATAAAAAGCTGTTTTTAGTATGACAAGATAACTAGAATGTAGCCGATAAACTGTGTTAAGATTATAAAGCCACCCAATGTACTCAGATAAATTTAGCTTACAAATTTAATGTATGTGCACTTTATTATTTTCCATGTATTAAATTCATTATTACATGGTATGAAGTGTGCATTAAAGATTTATCTATATTCCATTTTAAATCATTAAATTTCTGAAAGGATTGTTCATAACATTTAATATAACAACTTTAATGTTGTATTATGGTACAAATAGGCTGTTTCCTGAAGTAGAACCAATATCTCTTTGTAGCCATTGTATGCTTATTCTCGGCATAAACTTTTACAGGCTGCTTTCAAATTCTATCGCACATTAAAATGGGTAGGGATTGAGTGGGAAACAATTTTGTATTGTTTCTTAAGCACATAAGAATAATTTAATACGTCAGCATAAATAAATGATCTACCAAAATAATTTGCAGTTGGTAATAGTTAAGTTGCTTGAGAAATCTAAATACTGTCAAAAGGATTTTACATCCTATTTACAATTAAGTACAAGATAACACGATGAGTTTTGAATTTAAAAACTCTAAGAGTCTATGCGTATGAAAGAGTAGGTAAGATTAATTAAAGTGTCTATAAAACTTATGACGTAACAGGATTTAAAAAAATTGCACCTAAAAAAGCTGATCGTAAAATTATAGCACATAAGAATAATTTAATACGTCAGCATAAATAAATGATCTACCAAAATAATTTGCAGTTGGTAATAGTTAAGTTGCTTGAGAAATCTAAATACTGTCAAAAGGATTTTACATCCTATTTACAATTAAGTACAAGATAACACGATGAGTTTTGAATTTAAAAACTCTAAGAGTCTATGCGTATGAAAGAGTAGGTAAGATTAATTAAAGTGTCTATAAAACTTATGACGTAACAGGATATAAAAAAATTGCACCTAAAAAAGCTGATCGTAAAATTATCGCGTCATTAAAATTCTACACTACGGTTGTACTACGAACTTCGTCCATGTAAACAAGAAGAGTTGTGAATTTTCCAACGAGTAGGTAGTATGTATGTATGTACTTATAATTATGTATGTGTACTGCGAAATTGTTCGAGTAATCTGTTTTATTTATATAATGTTAAAGCAGAAAGTAGGGTCTAGACTTATGTTTCTTCATAAAATACTGCTTAAGAAGTTTAGAATTATGTACCTACATTACATGGTGTAAGTAATCCGTTATTACAGCAATGACCTATGTATACCTACTGACGTAAATATAGTGTGCTAGTGGTGTATGATGCTTTTGCAATAATTTTTTTATAAAATATTGATGTGTGAAATAATGACAACTATATTAAAAAACCTATTTCATATCTCTAAAAAGTTTTTTTTTTAAATTTCTTATTTTTAATCAAATAAAACAAGATACTTAAACATAACACGCCTTTTCGCCTCTTTGTGCAATTTGTTACGTCAAAATTTATTATAACTGAACTACCTCTATATAAAATAACAAATGTAATAGTCTCACATTAGTTAGCAAGCCCCGCTCACAGCGCCGCCTGCCGATTAGGCCGGGCACTATCACAGTATCACCGCGCCGCGGCCGGCGACATTGCCAAATTGTTGGCTTAATGACCAAAGTTAATGATCGCCACAAATATGCATGCTACTCTAATTAAAACACTATCGGCATTTAGGAAAACATCTTTCAGGAAAACAGGATCTTTTATAATTGGACCACCAAGATACAGGCTAACGCCTAGTTTGGGGTCTACTGTTAATACTATTATTGTATTGTAAATTAACTATAATATCAATATTGTAGTATGTAGGTTAAGTGTTCAATTTGCAAATAAACACATATTTACTATTTACTATTTAACAAAGTTTCAAACTGTGGCTGGAGTTGAAACAAATTATAGACAAAATAAAAAATAAGCTAGTATTGATTTTGGTGGCCAGATAAGTATTGTACCTATTAATGAGGAAGAAGTGGAATTTGTTGTCACGGTATGTTCAAATCTCTTCATGGGAATACATTATTGAAGTCTAGGGTCATACATTTAGGGGTAGGTATGTTTAGTTCCTGTAGCTACATGTATCTGAACAACCAGGGGAAGTCACGATACAAATATATTATACCTTGTACGAGTTAAGTATTCGAAAAGGAAAGTTAATAATTAAAACAATTTCCCAATATATTTTACCATTTTTATTTTTATGCAACTTTTTACAATCTAGATGAAATTTTATCTTATCAAAATCTAGTCTTACCGACTAAATGATGGGGTAGTAGTTAATACCGCTGTGTTTACCGTTATAAAGCTATAGGTACATAAATACATCCAAAGTTCCGTTTGAACCAGTACCTCTTGGAATAGCATCCGGCGAACTATTTACCAACAGTAATCGATGGATGGACTTAGTTCTGATTAATTAGTACAACTCTGCGGTCGGACATTATCCATAGGATACTATAATAGTATATTACAGTATACTTTATACAAGGTTAAATGGTATAAATAGTCCGGGTTAGTTTGGATAGCATATTTTTGGAACTATACATTTAACCAAAATACTAAAATGAAATAAAAATACAAAACAAAACGCTAATTTTCAATATTGTATGTAAAACAATAACGACAACTTTTTGCGTCATTTTTCAATATATTATAGTCGAGGGGACTATACTTATGTGAAAAAAATAGAAATATGGTTAATAAACAATAGCCAGAAGCTCTAATGTAAGCCACATTCACATTCAAAAATTCAAATTTGTATTATGCCAAAATAAGCACAGTACTTAGGTTAGGTAATGTACAGGAGTTTAAATCTTACATGTAGCAGTACAAGCGGGTATTCCATTAGTAACATTTTAATTCAATCTAAACGCGACTTCATAATTAAGCTAATAAAATTAATTTAGAGAGGTTGTAAGTCTAAAATGGTTACAATTAATTCATTATTCTAATAATAACAATGTGAATATGAAAGTCAGGAATAGTGGAATTTTTATAGTATAACTTGTCCGGATTTTTTACTACTGTAGTTTGGAATTTAAATTCTGTAGCTAGTTTCATGATAAATAGAAAAAGTTCCTCGTACATAAATACATCGTTCCAGTAAATTTATTATGTATGCTTATGTTTTGTGATAAACAATAAGGTTGCATTGAATTAAATTGAAATTAAAACAATTCAAGTAGTCTCTTGCAACAAAGTATTTTATTATGTTTCCTCTTATAACGAAAAATGTAACAGAAAACTAAAATATCAAACAAACTAATAACTCTAATGCATGAAATCAACATCGATATATTAGTCGGTTTCCTTTGTTATTCCCTGTAGGGCGCGCTTCCGTACAGTCACCGTTAGTTACTGGAGGCTTAACATTGCCGCTACCTGGTGCTTAGGTAGATCAGATATAAAATACTTCTTTTTGAGTCGTTTTTTTAATTACTAAAAGTCTGAACTCCGCACCATTGTTTAACGAGAGGCATTTCATCAATCTGAAGGCAGGTAGCAAATTAAAAAACATAATAGTCTCGAGTCTGTAACGTGTATTCACCCTTCGTTCTCAGTGCTGACTACCTACAGTCAGCAGAAGCTGAGTTGAGCTCAGACTGTACCAGGAAATGTTTCTGTATTCCTATTATGCGTCTTGTTATTGTATTTTATTTCCTGGTGCAAATAAATAAATATTTCATTATTCATGAGCTAGAGTGGCGAAAATAATTGATTGGTATCATTGTGGCCACTTTACCTCCCCGCCTCACGTACAAATCGTATTACATTTCAGCCAAATCACGCGAGCGCTATTACAGTCCGATGCGCCCACCAGTCCCACCACACATGTATTGTGTCTACACTCGACTACTATTTTATACTATTTAGAATTTCCAACGCAGTCAGACATCAAAAACAGTTTTAATTCAAATGTTAGAAAAATTAAACGATGAAAATTAATTATCTGATTTTGATAAAAGAAATAGAGTAACATGATACAAGATAATAGACAATGCCCTTGAGTTAAACAATTTATTGCTGAAATAAACATGAAATTAAACACTGTTCTGACAGTCAGTGAATGTCATTATGTCATTTTTCCATGTCTTACGACTAAAAACATTCTCAGTTTTATTCAACTATAATACATGTTAGTATAAACTCAGCCTTACCCCGCAGCGATTGTTGTTACGTTGTGTGAATGAAATATTGTCGGCTCAACTCCCTGAAGACAGGTGAAGGCTCGAGTCATCGCCCAATTGGGCGGATTGCATTCAGCCGCCCTACGCTGCCGCCCGCCAAGAGCATGACTTGACATGTTGTAATGGTGTTTTCGGTAGATCTAATAACATTTCCTAATCGGATTTAATTTAATTTGAAATTTGGTTTTATTTTGAAAACTAGTTTTGTACTGAGCAGTCAAGCAACACATCCAACTTGAACATACTACACTACTTCTGATGCAGGCATTACTCTCACAAATAACTCTCGATTTTTTATATTTTATAGATTTTGATGTCGTATTACTCATACTTATTGTTAATTTTTTATCAACCACATCCCAAGTTTAGAGCCTCCACACATCCTAATAACCAAAACAAAGGATAGCATGTTGAAAGATAATCTAGTTTGCATGTAAATATTGCACGCGGCGGGCGGGAGCCGGCTCATGCAAAAATTATACGCGCGGAGAAACCGTGCGTAAATCCCGACGTATGGAGGGACCGGCGGCGCGTGCTATGCATACCTGCACTGCCGAAAACGGTTATGTAGCCAAATAACGACATTCCGTCACTTAATTCATTTATTTTTTATTTTATTAATATTTTATTGTGGTCCTTTCACTCATATACCTTTTATTCCGTTCGTGACGCCACCTGCCTGTTCCAACGGAATACCAGCGCTGGATGCTTGCACGAAACGTTTACTAATATCCATCTTTATATTTATTGTCTGTTTCTCGTGTTGTTTCGTGCGTGAATAGATGTATTTTATTCTTATTTTATATTCTTAATTCATGAAAAACTAATTCAATATTTCAATTAATATATGTTTAATTTCATACGCTTTAGTAATATACCTAGTCAGGTCATAAGTATTGTCACACAGTAAAAACTTTTCTTTTAGAATGCTGGCCACCAAAAAGTTTATTGAATTTGAATTTCGAATTGTTCATGAAAATAAAAATGTATACTTTTTAGAATTTTACTCATTTTTAAATATGGAGTGGACGCTTAAAGAAGACCATGTTGCAGTTATTGCATTGCGTCGTTGCGGTTACGCGCCAATTCAAATTTTTGACATACTGAAAAATTTGAATATAACCAAAAGATTCGTTTATCGTACCATCAAACGATACAATGAAGACATGAAGACTCTAGTGTAGATGACAGGTCAAGAAGTGGTCGCCCTCGGTCTGTTAGGACTCTAGCAGTGATAAAAGCTGTGAAGGCGCGAATTCAAAGAAATCCCAAACGTAAGCAGAAACTGTTGGCCCTTCAGATGGGGTTAAGCAGAACCACGGTGAAAAGGGTGTTAAATGAAGACTTAGGGCTTCGGGCATATCAAAGAAAAACAGGACATCGTTTGAATGCTCGTCTAATGGACCTGAGACTGAAGAGATGCCGCGCTTTGTTGAAGCGGTACGCGGGAAAAAAATATCGGGAAATTCTTTTTTCGGACGAAAAATTTTTTACCGTAGAAGAGAGCTACAACAAACAAAATGATAAGGTGTACGCACACAGTAGTGAAGAAGCGAGCAAACGTATTCCGCGTGTCCAACGAGGTCATTTTCCATCCTCGCTCATGGTATGGTTGGGAGTTTCTTATTGGGGCTTAACAGAGGTACATTTTTGTGAGAAAGGTGTAAAAACGAATGCAGTTGTGTATCAAAATACAGTCCTGACGAACCTTGTGGAACCTGTTTCTCATATCATGTTCAATAACAAGCACTGGGTATTCCAACAAGATTCGGCGCCAGCTCATAGAGCGAAGAGCACACAAGACTGGCTGGCGGCGCGTGAAATCGACTTCATCCGGCACGAAGACTGGCCCTCCTCCAGTCCAGATTTGAATCCGTTACATTACAAGATATGGCAACACTTGGAGGAAAAGGCGTGCTCAAAGCCTCATCCCAATTTGGAGTCACTCAAGACATCCTTGATTAAGGCAGCCGCCGATATTGACATGGACCTCGTTCGTGCAGCGATAGACGACTGGCCGCGCAGATTGAAGGCCTGTATTCAAAATCACGGAGGTCATTTTGAATAAACTTTATTGTCATAAGAATCTATGTTTTGTTAAGTTAATTTTGGTATATAAATGGTTACATAAAGAATAAAGTTGTTTCAATTATTTTATATTAAACATGTGACAGAATTTATGACCTGACTAGGTATATTTTAAATTTCTAAAAATCTTCTTCCAATACGATAGTCATGTTGTAACAGGGCATATGTAGATATGTACGTACAGGGATATGCGTATGTGCGTGGCGTATTCATAGGTAGGTACGTCAAAATGTAAACTGTAGTGATGCATGCAATGCAAGCTTTTGAGGCCGATGTTATCTAAACGATTTAATTTATCTCACTCTTTTAGTATATTTAGAGATTTTGACATTTGTGACAAATCATATTTTTTATAATACCGTTATGAACATTGCGCAGGCTTGTCCTCTGGAAAAAAACCGTATTGTTTCCACCTTTTCGCAAATGTTTCCCTTATTGGCGTAAAATATTTGCGTGTCCCGCAACTTCCGTGCTCTTTGTACACAAAAAGCATCGCAAAAAAAAATTTGGAAATTGTACGTTTTTGTTCTGGCGACATTTTTGTTAAATGAACGAGTTTGTTTGTGGCTAACGCCCGTCCGGTGCTCAAAAAGGGGAATTTGAATAATGTGGATGAAAGGACGAGCTCTGGGGTCTGCTCCAGAAAATGACAGGTGTTTTTTAACCAAGATTGATATTCTGTGTGTGTAATAAGTATGCATGTGCAGTAAAATTTCGAAATTGTCAACATAACCCAATATGCCAATTTTATTGAATCAATCATTAAAATAACACTGTTTTTATTTGTATCTTCAAAATTACTTTCACTTAAACTAAGATACGAAGTAAAACATTAAGTTTAAAACATTAAGATTAGATATGTAAAATGTATTCCTCTCCGAGCAATTTCTACACATTGTATTATTGTTTTCGCTCCAAAAACTCCTCAGGCTCTAGAATTTATTCAAAGCAAGCTGAAACAATTCATATCTGTCCCTGACAAAAATATGAAGCCTCATATTATTCACAGGTGAAACTCCATTAGGTATTCTAAGCGAGTAAAGTGCTTACCTAAATGTAGCCGAGACTGATTGATAGTTCAAGAACAGAAGTAAACAAAAGGAGGGAAAATAGTCGAGAAGTTGCCATATAAATAACACAAGTCGCGTAACAAGACGAAAACGATACGATTTTTAAAGTCGTTATGAATAAATTCTCTGAGACTGGATTTAGTAGATTTGGAAGAGAACAGAGTGGAAATACATACAATTGTGATTTTAAGTATGAGCAATCGTATAAATTATAAACGTAAAACGACGATATCAAAGTGAAGCGCCTAAAGTTGTGATTTACTAGAGGATCAATCATTAAGTTGGTAAAAGAAAAGCAACAATTTCAGTATCATTAAATCCCGGTAGCAATGTAAACACTGCACGCTAGTGCTCACCAATACCATAACAAACTTCAAGCAGGCTGTAGACGAACGTAAGCATATTTCGAGTTAAAAAAACCTCTTTACCAGCCGAAGTTTAATCCAGCAGTCTCTGCGCGTGCGGTCTGTGCTTGGAACTCGGTAGATCCCCTTATTTATGGGCGAAGTACGGCGACGGCATTTTTGTTAGCAAAGTTCTGGCAACACGCGCCCGCCGCCGTGAGGCAGGTCGGGTTTTGTTCCCGACTCTATTTGGAGGATTTGCCTCCGTGGCGGGAGAGGCGCCCGCACACTACCAAGGTGCGAGCCGCTGCGACCAATCAATGTTGGTTTGTTAGTATCTACCACGTCAAGTTATTATAACACGTCAAAAGTATACATTAAATTATATGTATACGGTCTACACTATCATAACCCATGCCCATTTAGTGTAGACCGTACACACATGATATGGCTTACGTTAGTTTACAAAATGAAAAACTACTCTGTCCATTATCCAGACCTGTTTCTTATAAAACTTTGCTTAAAAGTTTTGTGAGTTGAGGATAAACAAACATACAAACGACCAATCTTACCATTACAAAACCATGAATAACTTTTTAAGATCGTCCCGGCAAATGGTGAATTAAATAATGAATTTTCATTGAGGGTAGCACTATATTAGTATTCACTTTATCTGCTATGAACTTTAAAGAGTATAGATAGATTATGACAGGAGATGACCCGATAAAAGAACTATAACCTATACTAGAACTTTTGCTAGACCAGCAACATAGATCTGTGATGTACGGATGCCGTTATTATTCTGAGTAGCCCGCGGAGGTTGATATTGTAACTTTTGTAATATTTTATACAGGATTCAAAGCTTTGTTCTGCGCGCGTTTACCTCCAACTTCTATACAAATTATCCTTCAATTTAACCAACTTTGGTATGAAAATACGTTTAAGAATATTAAATGTAAGTAAATATTATTTTCTGCTTAGTTTTTTATATAAGTTCATAGACTGAAACCCGTACTTTTCTGTTAATTCAATCGTAACCTACGTTTTATGATTTAGCAGGTCTCTTTACTTTGATATTTTAATTGCTTATCCATATCAACCAAGGAAATATATACACCTTATCTTTTAGGATCTATTCTCCTATAAACTACTTCAAAATAAAGTAGAAAATTTCTAAAAACCACGATGACAATTATTAGTGCAATTTTACAGTATTTACATTTAATATAATTTCTCTTATTTATTTCTATTTTAGAGATTTCAAATGAAACCAACTCTGAAGTAAAATCTTTTAATTCAGACATATGTACACGTACATACAATACTTAAAATAATACGTAATAAGCTCCTTGCCACTTTGTAAGCTGCAGTAAAGCTCAAAGTTTACACGAGTAGCACTAATATGCACCAAGTATAACAAGGTTCACGCTTGTCCTTGCACTTAACAATTACTTCTACTTATGCCAGTCTTGTGCTTCAACTTGAGCTTTTTACAAGTACATACGTGCATAGTAAAGCTTTTTAACAGACTTCATTTTTCATCATATTACGTGCGTGATTACCTATAGATCTTTGTTGGATCGGTTCAGACAAAAAATAAAATCTAACTGCATTTCCCATGGTAGGCTTACACTGCCTAGTCATATAAAGCGACAATAAGTGACATTGTGGTACATACCTGTAACAAAAATAGCTGGAAACGGTTTCCCAAATTACACTATTATGTTAAGTTTTTTTAGATAGATAGATGGATGGATAATTCTTTATTGTCACACACATATATAAAATAATAATAACATTACTTACATCAACTACTCTAGTGCCACAAGTGGCGGCCTTATTGCTAAAAGCAATCTCTTCCAGGATAGTTCATTTCTTTAATATACTCGTATGTTTTTTTTATAAGAAACAAACAATACAGTCTCCCAGCGGTTGCACGTAGTGTTGTGTAGTAGCCAGCGCTGTGTCACGCCTCGTGCAATATTCCGGAACGTCCCGCTCTGCCGACACGCCTGCGACAGGTTGTGGCTGCAGATTGTGTAACACAGAGACTTCTAACTATACTCGTGATAGAATGATACCTAGCATACGAGAAGTACACGGTAACTTCAATTGTTTTACTGTAATATTTTCGTCGTGGCAGTTTTTTTAAACAAAACTAAATCATTACTTAAGCTTCGTATTCACTGGGTGCAATGTGTGTGCGTATGTGAAATTTATATAAAATATATTCAGTGAGGCCTTAGCCAACACTGAGAGGTCCTTTACATTTAAATATGTACTAAAAATTTGTAAAACAATAAAAGTAGAGGTACAATTTTATTAAAATGTTATTTTTATGAAGTTTGTATTTATCTCGTAGACTTATCTATCATACATATTATATAGTTCTATTGAGGGGTCTAGTTTCTATAACATCGTTGGTGGCAGCTAATTGCCACAATGTAGCCTCACGTAGCTATACGTGCTATGTATATGTGTGTATAGTCAGAGCTGACTAGACATGCTGAATGCAGAATATATATATAGAATATAGATGAGTTTCTTCTATCTTACAACAAGCTCATCTGTAGAAATACTTTGATATAAAATTTAACTAATAAAACTGAAAAATTACTGAATCTACTTGAACGTAAAGGCTTAAAAAGCCGTTACTTCTAATTAGTATTAGAACTACTGGCTTTTTAGGCATTTACTTCTAGGCAGCGTATGAATAGAAACCGAGTTAGTAAAAGAAAACAAGATAATGTAAGAGAGAAGTAATTGATCTTGTAAGTTATTCCTGATAGTGTAAGTAATATTTTCCTTCTACATAGAAACTGACTTACTCAAAGATCTCTCAATGTTGGCACGACTTCAATAAACAGCATAACTCAAGCTCACCCACTGGTCTGTAACCATCTAACTGCAGACTTACACCTATAACTCTATCCTGTAATCCAATACAAACCTACTCCCTAAACACTTCACTTCATTAGGCACCCTTGCACTACCGACACCGGGTCAACAAGAGGAGGCGCCGTGCGATTAGATTAGACCTCTATATTAGGGTTGCTGATGTCTTGGTTCTTTTAGTAACTAATTAACATGATTATATATTTTTTTTAAATACTTATATGACTTCTATCTTTCTATTTATTACTCATCAGGTTGTTATTATTGTTTTATGCGTTATATAACGTTCAGCGCTGGATGCTTGCATCCAGCACATACTGAGTTGGGGCCGGATTGTGGCACGAAACGTGTACTTATTTCTATCTCTCTATTTTAGCGTTTTCTGTTTCTCGTGTAGTTTCGTGCCTCAATAAATGTAAGTAGGTACTCAATTCTTTTTATTCTTATTAAATACGGATTTAATTGAAAGTCACATTTCGATAAAATTGGTTCAGGATTTGGAAGGATTTTATTAATGAAGAGACGTACATTAATATCATTTTACAATGATTAAACAGACGTTACAGGTAATAAGATAACTAAAAACACTGATACGTTAAACATACATAACATATACGTCCTTTAATTCTTGTCGAGAGTTTAAAACAAACTTTTTTCTTTGTAATATCATTGTAGTTTGTCTTCAAAAGTCTGTTTACCAACAATTTCTGTATACAAAGAAGTGTTGACATGTAAAGTACCAGGTAGGTATCTAAACAGCCATCGCGCCGTTCTGAGAAGTAGGCTGTAAACGAGCTCCAACGTGTTGTTAAGTAGCTCCGGATATTGCCGCCACGAATACTGCGTGTGGAATGGAGGACTAAATTTGCCGCCAATTTGTGCCAATGTTGTCGAAATATTGTTGTCTTATACTACTCTGAAGAAAGGTATATCTTTGCTAATAAACCAATTGGTTTCTTCAAAAATTAAAGTTCCGGAATAAAAATTGTAGAATCGCTTTCTCAACAAAAATTTGACCACAAATAAATATTGAATTCCAATCAAAGTACTAACACAAAGCAAGGTAAATTCCTTAATTCAATTTTTTAGGATTCTTTCGAGGTTATAGTTATCTATAGCATAGAACCTTCGCCAAGCTACAGATTAAATCACACTTCCTTGTCAACTAAATTTTAAAGTACTTCGAACTTCAGATTGACTGTTTTCCAGCATTTCACGTTTACAGCTCCAATCGTAAACCTCGGCGCATACTAAACTTGCAAAATCAACTGTAAAGAAAATGTTCACAAGTGTAAATTGAGTATTCCAGCTAACTTGGTCCAGAAGTAAGACCGAGCGAACGAAGTTTGTTCGCGGGATTGGCACAGCATTGCAAGACAGGGGTCTTTAACTACTAAACCTGTTTGATACTAGATTTATGATAATTTCTGAAGATAATGCAAAAAAACTATCTAAGACACTACAACTGTACACTAAAACAGTAGACTTATAATCACAAATTATATATTTTCTATAACGATATGTTTCTTTGCATGGCCATCTTTAATTATTTACCAAATGATATATAAAGCAAATAATTTATGAAACTTAAGAACATAAGTCATAAATTAAATCAAAACCAATCTACTTAGTTTGTACTCATAATAGCTCGTAGCTATTATATAGAGCTAACCAAAATTGTTTCTCATTTACCTAATAACAAATAAGAGTCTTTTATTCTATATATCTGTTTAGTTTTGTTTTAAGTCACGCACTAGGTAACCATCAACCAGTAAGCAATCTACGAGTATATAGGGTCCAACGGAAGCAGCCACTAAAAGCAAGTTCGTTAAAGTTGTCTTAAGGTTTAGACTCATCGAGTTAAGTGTATCTTTCAGGATCTTCCTGAATAAGTAAACTGGTTCGGATTGGAAGCCTCTATTTTGAAAGTGGGTCGAATTTAATCTAAAACTTTGACTGAGAGGCGCCAATATTTATTGCTTGGAAAAAACTTGCTTGATATAATATGAACGCTTCTACAATTATACTACTAATCTACTAGTCGTACAGCTATACCTCTGTGCGCTAAAATGGAACAGCGACAACTTGAACCTATTTATATTGTGACTGCGATCAATCCTCGTTTGTTATAAATTTCATATGTACGTTATATTAAAACACTGCAACATTATTTACGCTATTTCACACCGCGCCGAGTAAATATTTCGCTAAAAATGCAGAAGCCTTTTTCAGAGACGTTACGTATGCATCAAATTTTAATATGCATGGAAATTATGCCAACCTTTGACAATTTATGCTAAAATTTCATCTTCTTTATCAACATTAATTAACATACTTCAAAGAGAAATTATGGAAGTCATAATTATCCACGAGGAAGGCACAAAGTGAGTCATGCGCTCGTTATTTTGTAAACTAATACATTTCGCTAATTAACACCCGCGTTTTCACATCTCATCAATAATGAAGTTGCTGCCCTGTCTAGGTATGGTCGAGCCATACTATAAAGGCAAGAGAGAAAGTTAGTTCGTTAGTTTCTTCCTTGCTACACCTTGCAACTGCAAAAAGATAACTATGATATTAGTATACGCTTCTGAGTCTCACAAAAACTATATATTATGTCCAATGACCTCAAGTAAATCTACAGACATCCCCTAGTTTTGTTTATGCCACGTTAATTGCACGTCGGGAGAGCTACAAGGATGTCATATTATTATCATCTTGCTAGCAAGTACATAATAATTATATTATGCCATTGAATGATTTTGACAAGAAGAATACGCAAATATGGTCTTAGTCATCTAACAAACATTTTATTAATGTTTCCTGTTGGTAATATTCTCCTCATCACTGAGGATGTGACTCCCCCGCTGAATCAATTTATTAGAAAGTTCTCTAGGGCAGGTACATGGTGGGCGGCGATTCTTCCACGGAATATACATGTTTTCAGATTTATAGAATACAGACAAATTTAGTTACCTGAATAAACTTGATTCCTACAAAATACTAAAGTGCTTACTCAGCGTTTTAAGTTAGAATGACCTGATTCGTATCTAGGTAAGTCAGAAGTAGGTGAATGAACTATTTTGTGAATAACCGGGAGCAATGAATCTCAATTTGTGAGCTACATTTGTCGTAAACGAAAACTTAATTCTATTACCACAGTATTCTACAATGTAATTTTATTAGTTAAAAACGCTTGAGACTAATAATAATATTATAATTTTTGGATAAACCAAAAGCCTATCTATGTATCGACCTAAATTAATGCAATCAGCTTTAAATAAATGACTTAGTTGTTATTCTTGGTTGGATCTTGGTGACTGATCAATATAATATAGCTGATCAAATATTTTAATCACTCTTCATACCTTACTCTTTTACACAATTCTTCATAAATTCAATAAATAGTCCCGCTGTTTTATTGTTTCACGTTCAACGCCATCTAGCCACATACCAATCAAACGCTTATGATACACATTGTGTAAGTGAATGATTTCCCCCACAGATTGAATTATTCCTTCCGCCCTGCTGCCCTCTGGCGAGTATTCTGCTCACGCGCGAGCTTACCCTGAAAGGTGGCACGATTGAATAAAGATGGCGTCGAATAACCACACTCTTCGCTAAATTGATTTTATTGCCGTCCCTCGCTCACTTATAAATAGATACGTATGCCTCGCTTGATAAAGGATAGACAATACTGTATCGTAATGTTAAATAGAACCTATGGAAAGGGGAGAGGAAAGGTGATGTCATATTTTTGTTAGCAACTCAAGCCTTTGTTGCGCGAATAAATAATATGTATGCTGTAGATACAATGTAACGAAACTATGTAATGTAATAACTGTATCAATATTAAGAAGAGATATATAACCATTTGATTGCTGGAAATTGAAACAAAAAAAATCTTTGTGAATTTCTTCTTACCGTGGCAATAAAAATCCAATTGAAAAGAAACTAAAAATACATCCAGTCGCTAACAGTTAAAATTAAATCCCCCGGAATATCCATAAAGCCCTGGTTTTCCTGTTCATTAACGTTCCCTTCGATCACCGTCTCAAGGTTTTGTGGCCAAATTAGTCCTATTTCCGAAACAACTGCGAGCCATTTTTTTCTTCCAAACGAGACAAGTCCATTTCTCAGAAACCTTTAAGTATTATCGGCTCTCGGCAGTTTTTCCCTCCTCTAGCGGGTTCCCCCTTCCCCTCCCGGCTATTCCCTGCTTCCCCTCCCAGCCGATAATCACCGGAAGCGGTAATGATCGCAGACATCTTCATTTTTTACGCGCCTTTCTCGAGGAAACCGATATTAGGCCCTAAACCCGCCGTAAGCCGATACAAAAAGCGGAACGAACGCTCTTCCAATACTGTCCTCCTAAAAGGTTAAATAATTTGGGTCATCTTTTTTTCTCGGCTTTGTCTATTAGTTAATTTTGTTTTTGGTGTTACAAACAGTTTCAATTCAGTAGACATTCTGCATTTTCAACTAAGTTTACTTTTCAACGTTTGTTCAAGATAATTTAAAAAAAAATTATAGCTTGATCTATTAAGAAATTTTGGAACTCTAGGAAATATTAAACCGTATAAAAAGCTACCCTTATTATACCCCGTTTCCCACAAAGGTTTCATCTTGACCCGAACAATGTCGGCTAAGGTGACCTCGGCGAGGTGACCTCGCCACAATGTAGTGGAAACTAGGTCCGCCCACTTAGCTGCCACTTACCGTCGGCACTAACTAGCAGGCGAGGAGCTGAGCACAAAGCCAATGTTTAGTGTTAGCTATTGTGTGGGGTGATATGGGATAGGAATTTAGTTAGGTTTGAGATGGAATATTGAAGGAGTTATTTATTTAGATAGAAGTCGATTAGTCCAGATTTATGTTTATATTATATAGAGACAATCGCTTCAAACCACTGACATCCAGTTTGCTTCCTAATCGTCAAGAGGTAACGATTCCACGTGATAGTTACAAATAGCTCATTATGATTTCGGCTACGACAGCGAAGACATGCGATAATTTTTCGTATAGTTTGTATTAAGCTCAAGGTAGTTTAAAACCTCTTGACATGCGCCACATAGTATAAAAAAAGAGCGAGAAAAACCGGTGTCTCAAAGCCTAAACAATATTATTGCAGTCTCCAGCTTGGAGCTACATATAATTTCACCTGAAGACCATTACAGCTATCGGCCTGTTTTTTTGTTTTTATTTATAGCGGATATTTCTACTTTCATGTTCAATCAATCGTTTAACCCGTCCCAGCGTATAACGTTAGTGAATATATCTTTATGTATGTAAATACAACAATATTGCCGTTTGTTGCAGTGAGCGGCCGCGTGCTGCTGTGGTGGCGATCAATTAATAATTCAGCCGCTTTTAAAACACACTAACTTCACCCGTACAACTTGCCTCTCTTGTTCAGTGACCATACTTCTGTGAATTCATATATTTTTTAAATGATACAAAAAATATTTTTTGTAATATGTCCCATACTAAATTTTCTCAAACAGATACGAGTATTTAAACTATCACTTGAAAATTGCAATTTATAACTTTCCTTTTATTGTGAGATGAATACGATTTCACTTTATTTAAGGTGCCTACACTAGACTATTGTTATATATAATACTTACAAAATGAGACTTTATCTTTAACTCTTAACATACACTTGAGAGTGTATGGAAGGCGCCTCACAAATATTATATAACGTATAATTATTGTAGACTTCAGTTGTCATGGTGTTCCTAGCACTCCGCCTAAAGTTAGTGCTGCAAGTTAGCGGTGGGCGGGCGGCTCTGCGGTGCGAGGGCGGCGATGTATCTAATTACCGCCCAACAACTGCATTGTAGATCCGCTCAACAACAACCTTGTTGCACTCTGACTTCCTTGCCTTATGAAATTAATATTCTACGTACTGGGATTTACTACAAAATAGGTACGAGTACAAGACATTTCCAGCCTTCTCGTATACAAACTGTATTTGTATTTGTCTTTTAGAAACTGGGTATTTCCGAAGTAGGTGCAAAGTTTATTCCCAGTATTTTTCCTGTCGTTGCTCCATTTGTGGACGCTTCACAATGTAAGAAAGTGAGTGGCAAGTTTGTCTCTAAAGTAAACTACGCTGTTGAGGCACCTATACATGTAGTATGTAGGTATGCAGGGCTCCGGAGGAAGCGACGGCGACCTCCGCCCGCGACTTCAGCGCCATCTAGCCACATACCAATCAAACGCTTATGATACACATTGTGTAAGTGAATGATTTCCCCCACAGATTGAATTGTTCCTTCCGCCCTGCTGCCCTCTGGCGAGTATTCTGCTCACGCGCGAGCTTACCCTGAAAGGTGGCACGATTGAATAAAGATGGCGTCGAATAACCACACTCTTCGCTAAATTGATTTTATTGCCGTCCCTCGCTCACTTATAAATAGATACGGATGCCTCGCTTGATAAAGGATAGACAATACTGTATCGTAATGTTAAATAGAACCTATGGAAAGGGGAGAGGAAAGGTGATGTCATATTTTTGTTAGCAACTCAAGCCTTTGTTGCGCGAATAAATAATATGTATGCTGTAGATACAATGTAACGAAACTATGTAATGTAATAACTGTATCAATATTAAGAAGAGATCTATAACCATTTGATTGCTGGAAATTGAAACAAAAAAAATCTTTGTGATTTTTTTCTTACCGTGGCAATAAAAATCCAATTGAAAAGAAACTAAAAATACATCCAGTCGCTAACAGTTAAAATTAAATCCCCCGGAATATCCATAAAGCCCTGGTTTTCCTGTTCATTAACGTTCCCTTCGATCACCGTCTCAAGGTTTTGTGGCCAAATTAGTCCTATTTCCGAAACAACTGCGAGCCATTTTTTTCTTCCAAACGAGACAAGTCCATTTCTCAGAAACCTTTAAGTATTATCGGCTCTCGGCAGTTTTTCCCTCCTCTAGCGGGTTCCCCCTTCCCCTCCCGGCTATTCCCTGCTTCCCCTCCCAGCCGATAATCACCGGAAGCGGTAATGATCGCAGACATCTTCATTTTTTACGCGCCTTTCTCGAGGAAACCGATATTAGGCCCTAAACCCGCCGTAAGCCGATACAAAAAGCGGAACGAACGCTCTTCCAATACTGTCCTCCTAAAAGGTTAAATAATTTGGGTCATCTTTTTTTCTCGGCTTTGTCTATTAGTTAATTTTGTTTTTGGTGTTACAAACAGTTTCAATTCAGTAGACATTCTGCATTTTCAACTAAGTTTACTTTTCAACGTTTGTTCAAGATAATTTAAAAAAAAATTATAGCTTGATCTATTAAGAAATTTTGGAACTCTAGGAAATATTAAACCGTATAAAAAGCTACCCTTATTATACCCCGTTTCCCACAAAGGTTTCATCTTGACCCGAACAATGTCGGCTAAGGTGACCTCGGCGAGGTGAACTCGCCACAATGTAGTGGAAACTAGGTCCGCCCACTTAGCTGCCACTTACCGTCGGCACTAACTAGCAGGCGAGGAGCTGAGCACAAAGCCAATGTTTAGTGTTAGCTATTGTGTGGGGTGATATGGGATAGGAATTTAGTTAGGTTTGAGATGGAATATTGAAGGAGTTATTTATTTAGATAGAAGTCGATTAGTCCAGATTTATGTTTATATTATATAGAGACAATCGCTTCAAACCACTGACATCCAGTTTGCTTCCTAATCGTCAAGAGGTAACGATTCCACGTGATAGTTACAAATAGCTCATTATGATTTCGGCTACGACAGCGAAGACATGCGATAATTTTTCGTATAGTTTGTATTAAGCTCAAGGTAGTTTAAAACCTCTTGACATGCGCCACATAGTATAAAAAAAGAGCGAGAAAAACCGGTGTCTCAAAGCCTAAACAATATTATTGCAGTCTCCAGCTTGGAGCTACATATAATTTCACCTGAAGACCATTACAGCTATCGGCCTGTTTTTTTGTTTTTATTTATAGCGGATATTTCTACTTTCATGTTCAATCAATCGTTTAACCCGTCCCAGCGTATAACGTTAGTGAATATATCTTTATGTATGTAAATACAACAATATTGCCGTTTGTTGCAGTGAGCGGCCGCGTGCTGCTGTGGTGGCGATCAATTAATAATTCAGCCGCTTTTAAAACACACTAACTTCACCCGTACAACTTGCCTCTCTTGTTCAGTGACCATACTTCTGTGAATTCATATATTTTTTAAATGATACAAAAAATATTTTTTGTAATATGTCCCATACTAAATTTTCTCAAACAGATACGAGTATTTAAACTATCACTTGAAAATTGCAATTTATAACTTTCCTTTTATTGTGAGATGAATACGATTTCACTTTATTTAAGGTGCCTACACTAGACTATTGTTATATATAATACTTACAAAATGAGACTTTATCTTTAACTCTTAACATACACTTGAGAGTGTATGGAAGGCGCCTCACAAATATTATATAACGTATAATTATTGTAGACTTCAGTTGTCATGGTGTTCCTAGCACTCCGCCTAAAGTTAGTGCTGCAAGTTAGCGGTGGGCGGGCGGCTCTGCGGTGCGAGGGCGGCGATGTATCTAATTACCGCCCAACAACTGCATTGTAGATCCGCTCAACAACAACCTTGTTGCACTCTGACTTCCTTGCCTTATGAAATTAATATTCTACGTACTGGGATTTACTACAAAATAGGTACGAGTACAAGACATTTCCAGCCTTCTCGTATACAAACTGTATGTGTATTTGTCTTTTAGAAACTGGGTATTTCCGAAGTAGGTGCAAAGTTTATTCCCAGTATTTTTCCTGTCGTTGCTCCATTTGTGGACGCTTCACAATGTAAGAAAGTGAGTGGCAAGTTTGTCTCTAAAGTAAACTACGCTGTTGAGGCACCTATACATGTAGTATGTAGGTATGCAGGGCTCCGGAGGAAGCGACGGCGACCTCCGCCCGCGCCACTTACACAGCTTCCTTTGACCCTATTTACACAACAAAACACGGCACTCGCCGACTTCACCCACATTCTTACAATATCTGCAGGAGACCTCGTATTTACCAACACAATAAACCAGCCGCCCGAAGTAAAGTTGACGCATTTCCCCAACTTTTTCATGACCGGAAAAGTGAGCACTTTTCATTTTCTCGTTCTCAAAATAAAATCAGCGTACTTTTAGCGCCGCCCCGAGCGCTCGCTAATTCGAGTTTAACACGCCATTCTCTAAGTTTTAAATATATCCCGCCGAGTCCGCGACGCGCTCGCGAGTAAACTTTACGTGCACGTAATGGACTTTTATATTTCGCAGATAATAACGAGCCGAGGTGTCCTTGGAGGGTAAAAAAGGGCATTGTCCATTGTTCGCGGCGTGAGGAGTAATCCCGGATAATAAAATGGTTATTATCAAGGAAAACTGTTAGCGCCTGGTGCGAATACAATAGCACCGGGTAGGACGGCGCGCGCTCTCGCAAACTTCGCAGGCGCGCATTGTTTCAAGATCTGGGGCTCGAGAATTACACTGCACAATCGCGGGCGTTTTGTCGATTTCACGGCCATTTGCCTTTTATGATTTTCATCTGACTAACTTGAAGCAATCATAATAAAATACACGTATTTCTTTTACATAATAAATTGCGTACTTTCACTCACGATTACGAAGGATAGTTTCAATGTATCGCGCGTAGAATACAAACTTCATAATCTCAGAAAAATATGTTTAGCTAAGCATCCTAGTGTAATTCCAGCATTTTGCTTTCATGTATATTTTGTATTTGTATAAACCAGTTACATTTCCAAAGCAGGATCATTTATTATAACAGCTCTTTTCATGAATCATCCAAGAACAGCCCATATTTCCTTGAAGCCTCTTGGCTTAACTTGATCCCAATGTTTCCTAAAGTGAAATTTATCATGCTGGTGTTTCTAGTATTACTACCATCAGTGTTAGTGCAAAGTGAAGTGTCTCCTGAGATGGCATTCAAAGATGCTGTGATTGGGAAGGAGATAGACTATGGGTCGTTGGCCGGACAGGCGGAGAAGCATAAAGGAGATGTGCTGGGCTTCCTCAACCAGAGCGATGTGCAGGAGACTTACAAGAAACTATACCAGTGTTTGCTAGACAGGTTGCTAAGTAAGTGTGTGTGTGTGTGTGTGTGTGTGTGTGTTGTTTGTAATGTTTTTTTTCTACCAATGAATCTATATTTGAATGAAATGATAATTGAAGTTATTTATCCCATCCAATGTTGATAAATAAATAAAGTGCCTTGAGTGTTATGTATATCTCTTGTTAAAACTTAATCTTAGTTGTTGTTTTATTTTTCAGAAAATGTGACGAGTAATCGTAGAGGTAAGCTATTTATTAATATTTTTGTAACAGCTAAAGTAAAATTCATTAAAGTGCAGATGCTAGCTTAGATTGGTAATTATTGAAACCTATAAAAAATAGTCAGATACCAAATATTGATCTGAAAAGTGTCTTATGTATTAGGGTCTAATATAAACGTTTTGGGGTTCTCGACCCACTTTGCTCAAAAAAGTTTGCGAAGTTTCTATAATATAGGTAATACGTTGTCAGTCACAACGTTGTGACTGTACATACCTACTCATAAAAAAACCGACACAGTACCTACACACAACTCAGCGTCAACTAGCCCCACACTAAGCAAACGCTGGTGTCAAACTCATATGACTAATTAATATATTCAAGATAATAATTCAAATCCTTCCTTATCCCATTGCTGAATATAGGCATTTCTTGGCGAATGCCAGTTGCTCCGATGAATCAATTTCTTATAGAAATTTTCCATCCTTAGGTTCGACTCGTCGCATAGTGTCCGGGTACAACACGTCTATCTCGGCAGTTCCGTGGCAGCTCTCCCTCCGAGAGAAGACGTACCCCATCTGCGGCGGCTCCGTCGTCACAGACCTGTGGGGGCTCACTGCTGCGCATTGCTTACTCAGGTAAAAAAAACACATATTCCTAGTTCATCTGTAGCGCCCGTAGCTCTACTAGCGGAGGCAATCGCATGCGATTACCAATGTTAAGCAAAGGTCGACGCGTTCAGTCTTTGGATGGTTGACCGAAAAGTGGCATTTCATTTTGGGCGCTTCCGTGGGTCGGATGACACGTTAAATTGTTGGTCCTGGCTGTTTGTCTAGTTCGGCAATCGTTAAGCCATGTCAAAGGCCCTTAGGGCGGCTTGATGAACTCTCGACACCAGAGTTGGCCACTCTCATTCGATATGAAGAAGTTCACCTGTACCCAAAAGCAAAATTTTAAGTTGTACCAAACTGGTAAAGAAACAGATCGTGTAGACCACAGATATTAGAAACAAGGTTCACACTTGGAAAACAGAAAACACTTATTTCTAATATTTTCTGGCGTAGACAATGGTCAACCACAGTAGGTATACACACACATAGCTATCTCTTTTTTCCATAGTATGAATGGACATGAGCCATCCTTCCGTTAACCTGTCTCCGATTACGATCGACCACTGCCTACACGAGTCATCTGGTTACTACGGTCACAATAATTTAGACGACGAAAGACCAACGGTTCATGACGTAGCCGTATGAACCCATAAAAAGAAATTATAAAAGTCTATCACTAATCAAAACTTGTGTCCCATAAACCAATGAAACTGCGACTTAGGAGTTGACGCGTCACAACTTGTAACTTGTAGCAGCACTTTTACCACTTATCTGTTTTCTAAATCATATCCGTGTAAGAATTTTATAGTTCCGATTTTATCCACGTACAGAGCTATCTTGCACAGTCTTGTAACTCGTTCCAACCGCAGATTGTCGTCAAACTATTCCACCACACGCCAGAGAAACAGACTAATACTGCGAATAGGAGAAGGGAAGAGTAACAAAACCTAATCACAAATTAATTATAAACTTGTGTGTGTGTGTGTGTGTGTGTGTTTAGGTTAAGTAACCGTATATATCACACTTGAACAACTGAACCGATCATAATTAAACTCATGAGTTTGTCAAATTAAACTTTATATTGATGTTTGTATGTATCTATGCAAAGTTCTTAATACTCTAAAATCTTGTAATTTCTGTTTAGACGTGGTCCGCTCTACCTGTACTCCAATCCCCTGACCGCTCGTAGTTGGCGAATAAATTCCACCACGGTCCATACACGGCGTTCTCTTTTTACGGCCCTCCCTTTGCGAATTGCGTTCCTTTCGACAATTTCAATTTATTCTCGGGCGGGTGTATTTTTTCGATGCAAAGCAGGGTTGCCTTCGGCCCGATACAGGCGTTCGTTACAGCCACTAGGTCTTCAGGGAGTTACGATTGCTCCGAGAAATTTATAGGCGCTTCGGGAACCGATACCTTAGGAGCCTTGTTTCCACTCGATATCGGTGTATTAGAATGTAGTTCTGTCGACGTGAGAAATACCGCCCCGGGATATTCGCCACGATTGGATACGTATTGGAAGAAATGTCGACAAAAAGAGACAATATTACTGCAGTAAAAACGGTGGAGAAAGTTATTGTCTAGTCTATGTGATACGGATAAAGGTGTAGCTGTTTGAAATATCTACTAGTGTGCATGTTAGGTGGCTCTAATTTATGACAGTAGATATACATGTTACAATTAGAGAGTCGTGATAATGCTTTATATACCTATAAAATTTTGTTTTTTAAAATGCCATATATTAAGTTACATTTTTAATAAGTATTATTATAAGAATTTGTGTGTCCAATAAACATTTTTATTATTATTATTAATTTGAGAGCTATTATTTACTTTCTTTTTTTATTAAACTTTTTATCCTGTAAATAATTTTGTGAGTTATCTTAGTAAGGATTTTCACTAGTTGTTAGACATGATTAGACAGACCTTCAGCAATGAAGATACCAACAGAGAAGATGAAAATATTTCGCTGCAGATTTCTATTTCGGAAGCTATCAACTTCGGATCTGCATCCAATTCCTAGAACTCACAGTTTCTCAACCGAATTCTGTGGCTAATTAGCAATTAAGCGCGGACGTTTCAATTACAATTAGATGTAACGAAGGTCGGCGACAGGTGTGTTGCAAGCGCTCTGCAACAAACTGGCAAATACAATAACAGAACAACAGAACCAATAGTGGCTGTAAACTTGTGTTGCATTGTGGCAAATACGTGCTTTGTTTGTTTGCTGCGTGTTTCACGAATATCAATACGAGTATTCAGAACAAACAATTGTTTATTCAATATTTTTTGTAAAGTAAGTAAGTACACAATTTATAGATTGTATTACAAAAAGAAAATCTCTGGCGTTGTTTGTTTCATTAATTCATGGCCGTGAAAACTGACCTGCAGTGAAGGTTTCATATCCAGACACAATTCAAGATACAAATTCCAGTGATGGAGGTTTATGTTTTTAAATTAAGTTTGTATTTTTGAATGAATGAATGAATAAATGAATGAATGAATGAAATGTATTTATTTTAAGATGATAAGCTGAGCAAGTAAGTCACTTGATCGGCGTCGAGTGATGACTATTACGTATGAAAAAATATGTGATGAGCACGATACTGACTAACGAAGTCTTGCCAGATTTTGGTAGTTTTATTTACATATGAGTACTTACAACAACTTATACTGGTTGCCTTCAGAGCCCGCGCGAGCGACCTGAGCGTGCGGCTGGGCTCTTCGTGGAAGACGCACGGTGGAGAGATGTACGACGTCAAGGAGAGCTTCGTGCACCCGCGGTACGCCAGCAAGACCAAGGTATCTTGCTGTGATAGTTTATATCCTAGAAATTCTCTCTAAATCTTATGTTATTATAAAAGCCAATGTATGTCTGTAGGCATGTTCCGAATTTACCCTCTAACGGGGCGACGAAATATCGTGATCATGGGTATGATTATTTAGTTAATATATGGCTAGGTTTTAATTAGTTTTTGTCAAAAACCTACTTCAATCTACATCCTAGCTAATACAGCGAAGACTATGCTTAAATATTCGGACAAAATGTGATGTCACTTTTGCGACCCTGTCTTCTATTTTAATCTTCGACCTTATGATCTATCGCTTTATTGAGTAGACATATTAAAAATATGTCCGTTTACCACATCTGCCATAAATACAGTAAAAAAATAAAAAATACCATAATTTCTGAGTAGTAGTACTTACGTTTCTACCACTTTGCAAAGAACTAGATATTTCAAAGGATTTGTCCCCTGCCGAAGGTGAACGACGTCGGGCTGGTGCGGCTGTACAGCCCCCTGCGCTTCTCTGCCAAGATCCTACCCATACGCATCGTGGCCAAGGACTCACGCTTGCCCGCTAACGAGGCGGCCATCGTCTCGGGGTGGGGGAAACTCAAGGTACAGAAGATTATATATCTTTACATATCTATGTTGGTGATATTTTTTTTAAGGTTTGGACTTTACCATAAATCACAATTGTTAATATGGGCGCTGTATCTAGGAACCTGGTGCTATGCCTTTTATTTTCTCCCGAGGGGGAAATCTTCATAGATTCCCGATCGGTCGGGATATGTGAGATTTTTACTCACTAAAACCCCCTCGGCCTTCCCGTGTGCTTCAATGTGGTGCTATGCCTAGAAACAATTCTCAACTGTGCCATTACTTACGAGTAAAATTACTTTTTGTATTACACTAAAATACCCGTCAAAATTGTAGTCGACGCTTACTTTAGGGGCCGTCCATTAATCACGTGATGTTTTTTTGGCATTTTTCAACCCTTCCTCCCCAGTGGTGATAAATGGTGATGTTTATGATTAACCCCCCCTCCCCCATATATCACGTGTATTTTTAGACCTATAAAGAATATTAATTTTCTACTTTTATTCAAATCAAATATTACATTAAATAATGCATAGCGGTAAACAGAAAGGTTACAGGACCTGCAGATTGTTTTTGCTTTTCGCGTGTTAGTCGAAAAAATAAATACACGTGATATGTCACTACACACCATTGTTTGCAGACCATTGTTTGTAAATGATAATTATCCATAACGTCCAGGAAGGTGGTCCGAGCGCAGTGTACCTGCAGTCCAGCACCATAAAGACGATCGCCATGAAGCTGTGCAAGCGGTCCGGGCTGGACCGCAAGGCCATCGACCCGGTCTCCATGTTCTGTGCTGGCTCCTTTACGCACTCCTCGCCTGATGCCTGCCAGGTGAGAACATGGCCATTGCACGGGTCAAGGACTTTTTAAGGCAATGCGGCCAGTTTCTGACAGATTAGCACGTTTTGTTTAGGGTTTTCCTTAAAACTCCAATAAAGTAGCATTTTAAGGTCATAAGCTTACGTGTGATTTACAGCCTATCTGTCTGATATTAAGCTAGAATGTAGACTAAAATGTAAGACTCTAACTAAACTCTAAGTGCAGAAAACAAAACTATTAGCTTGGGGTTTTTTTTGTGTAATTAGTTATAAGATACGGGTAGCTCACTTTTTGCCATGCCGTGAGTCATTTACAGTCATTTTTAATAAATTCCAATCAAAAGTTCAATCTATGTCCAATACAACAACCCAATTAAACTGAAACATCCACTTCTGTAATTCTCCAGGGTGACAGCGGAGGTCCTATCGTCCACGAGGGCGTGTTGATCGGCGTGGTGTCCTGGGGCCTGGGCTGTGCCCGGGGGAACTTCCCCGGCGTCTACACCAGGTTGTCTCAGGAGCGCATCTGGGACTGGGTGCACGATCACATCTCACAGAAGGCTGATAATAGCACCAAGTAACGAGGACTATTGTCGCCAAAAGGAAGCAACTAAATAGGAAGATTTTACATTATACTGTATTATACGAACACTGGATGGCACTAGTTGAGTGACGCTAGTGAGGAAACTGTGATTTGGTGGACATTCTTATAAACTTTAAAGGAATGGGTCAGGGTAAATTAGTGTCATATTTTTTTTTACAAAAGAGTACGTTCCAAACTTACTGTACAATATTTTTTTTTTTGGCTGTAGAGACTTGTTTCTGATGTGCTAATAATAGAAATCGGGTTATAATACAGATACACTGCTAGCCCGATGAATGAAAATTGAAGATACAATAATATAAATATATAGCTTAACTACTTACTTGTTAAATTTATAATTGTGGAGTTGTATTGTATATTAATGTATAAGAATAATGTAAATAAATATAAAATAAAATACAATAGCACAGTTAATAGCGTCTTTATTTTCACATTTTGTTCCGTGACGGATTCAATAACAAATCTTTCGCATAGATGTACTTATATTCCAATTGTGTTATTAAAACTTCCGTTCAAACTAAAAAACAGATAAGAAACACCTGCATATCTCAAACTTTCAATACACAGTTCTTGGTCTGATTTATAATATATGTATTTTTTGTCATAAATCTTAGACTGACAGTCGTTGATAGAATCGAATACCTAAAACCGATAGGATTTCGAGATACCCTTGCTTTATACAGAGCAAATGTACCCTTGTGTATAATGTACCGGGTACATTATTTTCATTTTCTTTTTTTTATTTTTATAATGATGTTAACCCTGAATCGTATGAATTGAATCTAGCTAACTATGTCTTACTGCCCTACTTATATCATTCGTTTTGGATTATAGAAAACAAACAGTTTTTTGCTCACATTTTAACTTATAAAAAAAAATCAAAACTTCTACAAGAAATATAAGAATATGAACAATAATAATAAATTCCATGATTACAACATTGTACTTAACATATAAATATTAGAAATGCATTTTTATGTAAAAGGTTGATTAAATTTGTGACTACGTTACGTGTAATACTTAAGCTCTAACTCTTTCTAAGCCACCTATTAAACATAATAATTGTACTTTTATTACGACATCTGCAAATTAACAGACAAAATATTTGTAATCTAATTAGTTAATCGCCTAAAAAGAAAGTTTTTATTTTGTCTTAATAATTTGTGCTCCATTATTTTAGTGCCCAGTCTTATAACCTACGTTTTTACTTAAAATTAAATTACACACTAATTAATAACTTTATTAAACACAAGATTTGATGTTACTTTTTTTTACTTTTCTTTGGAAAGCTATTTTGTGTTTCTTTGACTATCTATACCATCTATACAAAAATGTTAATATCAAATGAAAAGATTAGATCAAGCTAAATCTATGTAACAAATTATAACAGTACCCTGCGACAATATGTAAGCCCACAGTTGATGGTTCTAAATTAATATTTAGTACAGGGCTATTGATGAAGGGCGCTAAGAAATTAGGTGTTACAGATGTAAGTTTACTTATACTCTATTCACCGAGTCGAACTAATGGAGCGCCCTCTCACTTGCACAACCGTATGAAACTGATAAGGATGCAGCAGTGGGTGTGGCTAATTCATGGAAATGTAAGGCAGCATTTATATCGGTGATCTATCATTTAATAATAATAATAATTTTAATATACATCAGAGATTGAACGCAAGATTATATTGAATATTTTATGATTTTGTGTACAAAATGATATTAACAATAGGTGCAACAAAAAAAATGAACAATAGAATTTACCTGCGTCGACTTAGCTACAACACAAAAAATATTTGTATAATAAATATTATTTCTAAACAATAAAAAAATAACAATGGATACAAAGTATATTGACTGATTACTTCGTAAAAGGTGAATTTGCATAATCTCGGAAAATAGATAACAATATACGCTATATCACCAGGTGTGCAGAGATTAGTGAAAAGGTATGCTACCTATGGTACTAATATAATAAAAAAATATTATAAACAATCAGTCCAGTAGGTTTGCCAAATCCATTCGAGCTGGCCCCCACTTTCCGAAATTCGACTGTGCCGATAACTGACCACCTTGATCTTCTTGGTGTTACATTGTCCCCTACTCTTAATTTTGGCTCTCACATAGAGTCTAAAGCCGAATTTGCAGCCAAAAAGCTGGGTATCCTCTCGAAGGTGCGAAAGTACTTCATGCCGGAACAGCTGCTTACTTTGTATCAAGCACAAGTTCGGTCGTGCATGGAGTACTGTTCGCATCTTTGGGATGGATCAGCCAAGTACCAACTTGAGGGACTAGAGGCAATTGAGAGTCGAGCCAAGAAGATCATTGGTAATAATAAACTGTGCCGAGCGAAACTTCAAAGTCTTGAACACCGTCGCAAAGTCGCCAGTTTGTCGGTTTTCTATCGGTTGCATTTCGGAGAGTGTGCCGCGGAATTGCACGAACTAATTCCGCCCGCGCCCTTCTATCATCGGACGAGTAGAGGTACGGCAGGACGACACCGGTTTATGGTGGAAGTTCCTAAGACCCGCACGAAACGGTACGCTTCTACCTTTATTGTTCGTACCGCAAGGTTGTGGAACTCCCTGCCTGACTCTCTGTTCCCCACGCACTATAATCCAGCGATCTTCGAAGCGAGAGTGAATCGGTTCTTATCGGGTAAGCACGCTCCATCTTAGGCCATAGCCTTTGCCTGCTATCAGGTAAACTATGGTCAAGTGCAAACCGGTTCAAGTTAAAAAAAAAAAAAAAACCCAAAAGTAAGCACAAATCAGTCTAATAAACAAGCCAGGTCAACATATATCCCAACACTGAACACACTGAAATAACGTCAAACAAAGAACACGTCCGCACCGGTCAAGGAATAGTATCGGACTAACATTAGGTCACACGGTGTACGCGCCCTTAACTTGTTATCTTCAACCAATCACGTTCAACGCTTGATTTCCCTATTAGTTCGACTCGGTGAACAGAGTATAGTTATAAATCCGTTTTTCACAAATTTCGTGGAGCAATAAGTTGAATTAATTATCAATTTGTACTCATTTCACCAACAGCCCTATACGTTATAACGTCTATAATTTTCTTTCTGATTTTTCTATTACAGTATTTTATGATAATATACATATTTATATTTTAGGATCACAATAAAAATGGTAGGAAATTACAAACTATTCACTTACTTCCACAATTACCCTAGATTCACAACACTGACACACACATGATACATTATATTCTGGATTCACACTATCACATTTAGAGTCACTAGTCGTAGTTATGCTATATTCGAAGCTAGGATATAAAACACACTATCACATTCAGAGGTTTTTTTTTAAATTAATGTGTGAATTGGTTATATTGAACATTATCACCACAATATTATCAACCGTGACGAGAAATGGTCGATAATAAAGAAAGAAAATAATTTTACCTGAGATTGAGAACTGAGAGAAAACTCGAGTGTTGAAAAAACGCTTTTTTCAGTCCCAATATTTTGGGAGTCTGTCGCAATTCCTTCCACAGCAGTTTATCTTAAAACAGTTCCTAATAATTTGGTAGATAAAACCATGGCAAGAAACGAATACCCAAGCAAAGGTGAGATACCAGATGTAAAATAAAACAGTATAGGGTGCAAATCTGATAAAATCGACCTCTTGACCTCCGCCATAAGAGCTTTAGTAGAGCATCTATTGTGGTATAATGAAGTATTGACCAATTCACCAAAACCAAACGGTTCAAAAAGTTTGACCACAATTTCGAAAAGAGTTTGTATCACCTAGCCGTCTCTGATTGGCTGCAGCACGTAGGTCAGAGCACAGCGGTGAGTATGGTAACACTAAACACAAGGCCGGCAACACACATCGCACGGCCCTGCGAGGCCTAGGTCTTCTTCTGCTGCTGTGGCCGCCGCAGCAGGTGGAGGGGGTCCTTCCTGGATAGACCAGAAAATGCAGAATAAATATTTATACTTATAAATACTTTGAGGCTGTGGTATAGAATTGACATTATTTGTAGATACATACTTCATAAACAACTTTTTGACGACGAAATTTTGTTCGTCTTACATAGGTAGCTGCCAGCATACACTGAAACGTTAGGTAATTCTCAACCATTCCTACCATATTTTCTAGCTCGCTCTTACTCATTAAAAACATTCGGCGTCAGAATTTGCCACTAAAACGAACTTATTTGTTTATCTTACTTATTCCTGTCATCTGGTACAAAAAGTAATCTTCACCTACAATATGACCAAAAAGTATTTTGGCCATCCATTCTTAGATAACATCTGGGGTAATTTCACCGTTATCTGAGATCACGCATGATTGACTACAGTCCAACTGGCCTGAACAAAAAACATAAACTAAAGTTACTAGTATTACCTTAAAAGTTTAATCTTTAGTTACCTGTATCTCGCAAACAGTTCCCGCTTGAAGGTCTCGAAGTGCTTCCTGTTCTTTTCGTTCTGTTTCTCGCGCCACAGAGGGCGGTTGCGGCGCGCCTGCAGCCCCCAGTGGATCGTGAAGATAGGGGACAGCACCTTGAACTGGTACCCGATCAGGAACATCTCGTATACCTGGGGGGAAACAATAGTATATAAGAAAGAGTAAGGATGAAACATAGAAAAACCAGGTTAAAACTTGGCGTCGCGAAGGAAATCGCATCTGCACTAAAGAAGTCTAAAATATTTTACGTGAAGAATTGACAAACAAAATTTAAAAGATTGTTAAGTGTAAACCTGGTTTGTTTTCCTTTTATTGCATAGGTACATATAACTTCGTTTATTTATATAGAATCGCTGTTTCTGACGAAATAAAAATGTAACAAAAATCATACCTACGTTCCTACATAGGAATTCCCAGTTAACAACATGAAAGAGATGAGTGATTACAAACTAATAAGTTTGATCATAACGAACCATCCGTCCCACGAACCATTCCAAGAATTCAAAGAAAAACATCTTTATAACGGAAAATTTTATTTAGAAAACGTAACAAAAATAAATTAACCATCGTAACTTGTAACTACACTAGTCTATTTATATCATTCTATCGTCATATCGTTTTCAACCGTATAGTGTAAGAAATAAGTTTGTTTATCGTTTAGCTCAAACTCCAGTGTTTTGTGTGATCCATGCTCTGAGAGGAGGAGATGCAAGATTGGTGAAGACCGTGGGAGAGAGAGGGAGAGCACATCCTCTCGCAAATGATACTACTCCAAAAGCAGTGCCACGGAATACTGCTGGTCCGCCGGAGTCACCCTGAAACAAATACAATATTACAAAAAAGTATTGGAAACCAAGGAGATACCGAACTGATTTTATTTGCCGCAATAATTAATCGTGACTTAAGCCAATTTCTAAACAAAGGAAACGTCAATCAGTTTTTAGTAAGTAAGTTAAGTCAAGGCTATTCAACAATTCTGTTTCAGCTAGTAGAATAAAAATCAGGCAGTTTAGATATCGCCTTTTATAAATCTGTATAACTTGTCAACCAGTAGATTTCACCAACAACCATTGTCGGACTCCCTAATATTTGCCAACCCCAATATCAACTTAAATAAGATATTCTAACATGCACTTGTAACGGTGTATAATGAGATTACGTAGCATAAGCAATAATAGTCCTGAGCCTGCATGCACGAGTAAGTTAGGACTTAATCGTGCATAGACTACCTCAAGTCCCAATAGGCTAGACAAGTGATGTACATAGTAAGTTAGGTAAAACTCCCTCTCACCTGGCAAGAAGACACTCCGCCGATAAGGAAATGTCCCCCGCAGAACATGTTGCTGGTGAGTGCATCTCCGTAGGAGAGCTGGCACAGCCAGTGCGGCACCACCGGGACCTGCGCCTCGTTCATGATGCGGGGAATACGGCGCCCGCCGGGCTGGGTGAAATATTGTTTGGATTAGTAGAGGAAAAGTTATATTGCATTAGTGGAAGTCCGCGGCTTTGCCTGAACTGTTTTGGGAAATTAAAATGGCTTGCTTTCAGGGCTCAATGCTATACACATACCAAAATTCACGATAACCCGTCACTGTGGTCTGAAAGCGTAGCCAACAAGCCAACAGTCATACTTACGTCATTACTTATTGGTATGGTCATAATATCAGGTCAATTAGTGGAATATCATGTAAATTTCGTTCTAACTTACTGAAATTCAAAATTCTTTGGTTAGCTTTCGTGTTGGAGCTAGTGGTTACGCTTACGCTACTAGACACTTTTGGACCGTTAAATATTTTTTCAAGTTTAATCCAATAAGAAAAATAAGGGAGACAGTTGATAACAACTCACCGCAGTCAGCCCCCATCCTGTGACAGTAAGCCTGACGAGCGGCACGGCTTGTCCTGCCGTCGGGAGTCTGATCGGCCTCACACTGTCGCTGATCTGCAGCGGCGTGCCGATCCTCAGCACGGCCACGTCGTTGTCAAACTGTGGCTGCCCGTACTGAGGGTGCACAGTGACGTTGGAGACGCGCACGATCCGCCCGCCGGAGTCGCGCCGCGTGCTGCCCACTCGTAAGCGGATGCCCGCTGGCGATACGCTGTAGATATGTCTCAGAATGTATAAATGTATGTATGTACTTATCCAGCTTTTACACTAAACCCAAAAATAAGATAGACTGTACCTATGTAGCAAAAACGTTAGCCACAATATTCACCTTTACACGGCTCTCGCGACCTTCAGCATATAACTACATTGTATCTGCCCCTTAGCTCCTACAGGCTATGAAACCCCGGTAATGTAATGGACTTACATAAAATATTCATCCTCAAAAAACCAGCTGGTCTCTACGAGTCGGAGGAACTGCTTCATGAGTTCATGACACTATAAGACATTATTTAAAAGGTTATAAGTGGTTGGAAACTGTTACGCTGTATACTTAAACATATTTGCCAAAGGTAATCATTTAACTAACGCCGTATTATCATAATTGTTTCAATGAACATACATTTACTACACTCATAAAACATTCTTCACACACCACTTGGGATTATTCATCATCTTCCTTATGAGTCCAGTCTATGTCTCCTCATAAAATAGCTAGATTACGGCCTGTGTCGTGTTAACTCGATTTTTTAGCTCTGACCGTTAAAACGAACCTTGAGAGAAGCCATTACAATTTGTTTATAGTAGTCGTAATGGACCGAGCGAGCAACATCGCTAAATCTCGCGCCCACTAAACCCGCTGCGATCCGTAACTCCTTCAATTCCACAGCCATTCTCAAAAATCAACAAACAAGCTCGGTTTTTCCTCGCCTCGGGATAACTACGGAAGGCATAAAACTAACATAAAATGTAAGTTTTCCTAAGGTTTTACCGCCACGCAGCCGTAAAGTTAAGCAGCATTACGGGGTCCTTGGCCCGCCCCTGAAAACTGGGATAACTCCGGCTTTTTATCTCGAAACGCGTAATAAAAGGGTGATACGTGTTTTGTAATAAAATCTATATCTTTATTGAACGTGTCGTTCAGATGCTCGAAATGAAAAACTATAGCTTTTCTCTCGATCGACAATATTTTATGGATGTCGTTTACGCGCTCCGATTACAGATAGATACGATTGTGAGATTTGGTTCTGAAGTGACAGAACTATACATGTTAACAACTATATCTTCCTTAACTAGCTCAGGATGAAAATTTGATTTTTCGATCATGCCGTTTCGATAACCTGTAAGCTTAAGTAACAAATGATAAGTAAGTAAGCACTTACTTCTGTACGCAGTGCGCGGCGGTGACCACGTAGTTTGGGCTGATGATGAAGCCACCGCAGAATGAGTTGCCATTCAGCACCATAGATACCTGGCAAGCAATTATTTTTATAAAAAACAATTTAAACTAAACAGACTATAGAAGTCATTACATACAAAAATATTTATTTTCTATCTCATTACAATGGGACTATTGAATTAAAAAATTATCTCAATGTAGAACATGTTTGAGCGATAAAGTCGCCAATTAGGACACTAATTTTAAATGTTGTATGTTTCATTGTGTTTTTCCTGTTTGTTGGTGCTTATAATAAAGTGTTTTCTAACTATTTATCTAACATGCCAACCTGGTAAGGATGCCTGTTGACGGAGCTGGGTCGCCCGCCGATGATCTGCCCGCTGAGCTCGGGGCAGGCGTCCAGCAGGGCCAGCTGCTGCTCCTGCTGCTCCTCCAGCTCTACCAGCTGCTGCAGGCCGTTCTCATCTGCCTCCGCCTCGGAACAGCAGTCTGCTGTCTCTTGGGGATCTACAATGTAAGGGATAAGTATAGAATCCTTTGTAACTGTGAGGTACTGAATGTTGCAATACTGAATGAAGTCCATTTGATTAGATATTGATACTATATTTTTTTTAATAAATCGCGAGATTGATGCTAAACACATTAAAAGTTTATCTCAATGCAAAAAAATACATTATTTACGCAAGAAAATGTCTAATTATGTTTGCCCAACTTTGAACATTACATCCTTCAAATTATAAAATTTCCATAAAAATATTCACTAATAAATCAGAAAGTGTACTCACCCACCCTGGCCAGCAAGCAGCACAGGATCAAGCCTTGCCACCACATGTTCAACTCACTCACATTCACCTTCAAACTACTACTGCCTAGCCTATACCCTCCGAGCACTGGATGACCCTCAATAACCCTTCCACTTAATGATCTCTTAAGTAAAAAATATCTAAGAATCGGTCAGATTAAAAGTCAATATCTATAAATTTTGGTGCGATTCTTCACCTTATTGGTAAACAATAGAGCCTATATTTCTCTAGTTGTCTCTCAGATGCCTGTCGATTGACTAGTATAATTTGCTGGCGACCACCCCGACATCCAATAAGTACTGAAATTGTTAATTTCGCGACTAATTCCGTCAGCGGTCAGGTCAGACTGTCGGATGTCCTCGTCTCGGTTGCTTAACAAGATTTCGCATACCACGGTCACGACCTTTTCATTATAGTTCCTTTATTTGACAGTGAAAACTATAGGTTCTAAAAGATAACTAGAAATATTTAGTGCTATTCAGCAGCGGCACAACACGAAATAAGAATTATTTTACAAAGCTGCAATGAATTCGGATTAGCAATACATTTCGGCAATCTGCTTGCCATTTACCTGAATCAGAATTATAGTTGGATATCATATAAACGGATTACAAAGTTTTGGATACAAAGATAAAATGCATCAAGACATCATGTCTGCAATGTAACATAATAATATGTAATTATGTACAAATTTAATAATTTAGTATCCTGTCCGGACCATATTTAATTACAATTCAACTTTGGCATGGTATACAAAACCGGCTAATTAAAACAGGCACCTAATATGGAGAAAAATATAGCGTTATCTTTAATCAGTATAATATATACCTGAAATATAAAATCCAACAAAAAAAGAAATGAGTTGGCCGGACGAAGCCACAAACAATTTGGACAGGTAGTAAAATTATTTTATACAGGAGTGCTCCTGAACGCTATGAAATTCATGTTTATTATATTTTGTGCCGAATTTTTATGAAGGTTCCAGAGAGGTGAATTATTTTAATCGTCATATTTTATTTTTATTTTTGTCATCATTGACGATGGGGACATATTTTTAGAAGCGGGTATTTAAAGTAATGAGCTTTTTGCAGGGGAATGACTTTTTATTTGCATTTCTAGACATATTTTTACGTAACCGCATCGTAAACCTCGAAATTAGTCCCATTTCGTCCGTTCTACATTACACATCCCATACTGTAGCCCCGAATGCATGGTTTTGCTTTTATTTCATTGTATTTCAATGCAAACATGGATGGTTCTTTACAGTTGACGTGTTTATTGCTTCTAGTGCTATGTATTGTGTGTGTGTGTTGTGTTTTATGCACCACCGTCTTCCCTAATGAATTTAATACTGCTTCTTATATATTCAGCGATCATTCGAATTGTGATACAGTCGGGGTTTATCTATCCAAAACAATATTAAAAAGCCAACAAAGCATAGATACGCAGGTCATAAATACGGTTTATCTTCAAGTAAATGCCATCAGTGTGCTAAACACATTCGTTACAAATCTGCGAGTGACAAACACACTATTACACTCTCAGAATATGAAAGAAGCGAAGTTTATCTACGAAATAGAGTACACAACAAGAACTAAAATCTTATTATGGAACATACAACATAAGAAAATAAATCTATAAAAATCTCAGCTCTGAAAAGCTCAAAATAAATTAAACAAAGAAATATCTAATAAACCGTAACTAAAAAATTCCCAAATCAAAAGTCTCATACCACCCATAGGGTTCTGAAATGATGAAACAACTTATGTAAATTTTGGTCTGCAATCAATATCAAGGTATCTGACCAACAAATTTGTATACCAATTCGTGATATCTCTACTATTCATTTCATTCAAAATCTTCATCAATAATCGTACAAAGAAAACTTCTTAAACAATACCAAAACCTTAAAATTTGACTTTTAACAAGAGTTTCATGTAAACTTCCATCTGGTGTTTGTTAATGTGTGTGTTGGCATAAGCGTCGCTATTCTCTGGGTATATTTAGGCCGCCCGCTGAGAACTAAATATAGTGTCGTCGCCTAGCGCTTGCAATTCTACCTACCGCTACATTCCTGGGATGATGAAGGGCTTTCCTGTCCTACGAGTGTTTTCTGGAAGTTTTATTTTTACTTAAAGTGTACATTTCCTGTTGAAATTTCTTCTTGGTTTCCAAATCTAGGGTGAACTGGTAAAGTTACCCGTCTAGATAGACTGTAGAGTTATTTGCACTTAACGTGCATGTATTACATGTTTTTTCATTAAAATATGTTTACTTCCAACGGAATTATCATAAGTATATTAAAGTTTGTTACTGAGATTCTTTCCTAAAAAATCAGAGATTTACATTCCATTTTGTGGTGTGTATTTGTTTCGTCTGCTGCTCTTGTTGTGTCACCTACTACATGTTTTTCTGAAATCCAGCCAAAGAAATGAAGATGTCATCAGTTTTCAATACTCAGGTTTTCGACACCGAACGATGTTTTCAAACAAAACAACTGTCCTATAATTAAATCTTTTCAAAGTTTTCGGTGTAATAACCGTAGTTAGTTTGATGCTATTTACCTTCACAATGTTCACAATGGTTTTGATTTACAATAAGCAGCTGGTGAATAGAAAACTTTACCTATTAGGTTATCGGCACGGACAATGAACTGACTACAATAAAAAACTGATATTACAAATAATTGGGACTGAGGCATTTTTGTAATAAATCGAGACAAGTGCTAGAATAGATATGTAATGAATTTCTCGAAAGTTACTACATACATTTGTTAATTTGAATTTTACGATATTGTAATCTACATAAAAATAAATAAAAAATACATTTTTAGGACATAATATCACACAGTGCCATTATATGTTATCACACATGAAAAAAGAAAACACGACCATTGCAGCATATAACTACACTTACATATCTAAACAATTATAATTAATAAATTCTAATGTCAGCAATTTGTGATTTAGGAAACCCATTGCAAAACATTTTTCCAGAATTTGAAAATTATTTACATAGTCTAGGTTGGCGTAACGCCTACAGCTACATATTGACACTATCGCTAAATCTTATTTAAAAATTGTTAAAAACGAGATTCAAAATATCTAACAAACAAATGGAGTAGTGTAAATAATAAACGAGTTAACAATCTATGTCAGCGACTCACATCCCCCGGGATCGTGTTACTGGCTCGAATAATCCGCGTTATTTTCATATCCGATCTATTTCGGGTCGCCTTTCCGCTCTTTACTTACACACATTAGCTACGACACTGTAACAAATATACGGCTACGGAATATGAGACTTGTCGATATTAATTTTATATCATCACCTTATCATATATATTTACTGATATGTATTAGTACAAGCACCTTTTTCTTACTTTTGAAAATTGTTAAATTAGAGCATATCTGAGACGTTTTATACCTAATAATTATGTGCTTTAATAAAATGATATTAGTATCATTAATAGGTAGCTGTAAACTTTCGAATAAGCGATGCTGTTTATTTAATTTTGTCTACGCTGGTAGATAAATATAAATTAAACATAATCTTGTTTAGATCTATAAAGACTATGGTTCAAAGGTTTCGTTATTTATCTTTAACCATGCGATGTGGTTTGTTATAATTTTCTACAAACATATTTCAGTTATGTTTAAACAAAGAAGTCCTTTTTATGGATTCAGGCTTAGCAAGAGTATGTAAAACATGTCAAGTATTGTAAAAAAAACGGTTTGTTTTAGCATTTTAAAAAAATACTGTTATATTTTTATGAAGGGCTTCACGCTTGACTACAACCTACAAATCCACTGATTTTGAAACAATGCTGTAGAGGCAATATTCAATCACAAAGCTTAAAACTTATTTTTTACTTCTAAAATGTGTAATATCAAAGTTATTTAGTTTATTAATACGTTAGTTCCGAGTGCAGATGCGATAACCGTCATGTAGTGAATATAACCCGGAGTTATTTCCATCCATTGTTTGCAATCGTTTATTTATGTCGTGGAGCCTCGCTGGCACACTACTGATCTAATCTCGCTCGATTTATTATGATTAGGATTCTGGTGAAAATTCAGTGGGAAATAGGCTATTTGAGCAAAGGATTGCTTAAAAATGTCCATCAAAAGTGTGTCAAAATATTACTATATCGTATATTTTGTCTGAAACCACAAAATATAAATAAAATTAGTATGGAAATATATATTTAAGTTAGTACCGATAATTTTACTTTTCATTCACAAGTTAAATTATGGTATAATTGGAATCATTGCACTTTTAGTAGAAAAGAATCATAAAAACAACGTCGATACTTCTTGTACTAATTGGCGACACTAATTGTGTAAATATTTCGATTCAGACGCTTTCCAATTCAACGATTGCATTTCCGAAAAATAAAACAACTTTACTGTCGTTGCAGTCTTTTTGTAACATTTTCAGCAAATGAAACTCACAATAATAATGCTATGCAAGATCATTTTATTGCAAGTAGGTACATAGCTGAAGTAATTGTCTTATTGTTCTGAGTAATTCAATTGTTTTTCTTTCCCATGTCTATCTAATGATGAAAGAATATAGAAGCCCATTTTCTTCGATATTCTTTAAGCTCAAATACCATGTTTATTTCTGTAACAATGTTAAGTAGACTACGACTCGTGACCCATATTCATGTATGCCTACGTAAATACCGAACCCAACAATTTATCTGCATCCATTACGGAGATAAGGATCTAAACAGAGAAATAAAGAGTCCCATCGATAGATCTCAATAAATCGTTTGCTGTTGAAAAACAAAATTGCATTCTTGCGCTGCAATTCCCGAAGAATTTCAGCGTAATTCGGAGCGGCCATTTATGCCAGTTCGCTTTTTCAGCGGGGGAATGTGATTGTAATAAATAATGGTGTTTTTTGCGCGTATCGGACAGTGGCGTAATTGCCGCCGGACCAATTTATAGATGCAACCGATGGTGTTATTGAAACAACGGCGGATTAATGAGTTTGATCCGCGGTGGCCGGCCTCGGCCATGGTGGGATGCTCCAGGGAGGGAGACTGGGGAAATTTATACGAGTTTTACCAAGCGCTAGCTACCAATTAGGATTTGGTAATTTGTAACAAGTCGTAGCTCTCATGTCTGCGGCATTTTATTTTTGCAGCTTGTGTTTACCCAAGACTATAAGAAAACGATAAATGTTATGTTATGAGATGCTGGCCGGGAAGAAACACTCATATGAAGATTTTACATATTACGGCCGCATATTATAAAAACTCATTTAAAGCAAAATGACTAAATAAAATCGCAGGATCCAACTAGCACTTTCCTGAAATCATTCGCCATGCTCGTTTGTGTAAGCTGCAAAAACTGGACGGATAAATTAAAGCCACGGAAGATAATGGATATTGGCCGATACTGCAACGTACGATTCATGTTTGGGAGATTTTAATTATGCAGCTTTTTGAGAAAAAAGAATATGATGTACGAAGTAGTAAAGACATTACATGTATCCTACGAAATTGAATAACTTATTTTATACGATGGCATCTATATCCGGGAGCTGGTTCCCATAAAATAGGTAATTATTGTTTACTCAATATAAAGGTTATAATTACTAAATAAGGTTTCACCTATCCCAGCTATCCAGAAACGATATCAACTACAGTTGATACAGTATCGATATTCCTTCCACCTTTTATTGTAGTTTTTGCTTGGTTTCCCAACGGCTTACTGTGAAGTTAAAAGCAGCTAGGATGTATGTATGCAGTCAATAGCATGCCGGATAAACAGTGTCGGTGAGGATGGCGGCATGCCAAAGCGCACCATTTGGCAGCTCCGCGACGAATCTATCAACAATGCCTGCAGCATGCTCCATACACGTGTTACTGCGATTGAAACATCAATATCAATGTACCTGGCCATTTTAACTGGAGTGCCTTAAGGACGAGAGTATAATAGTTTGTTCGAAGATAAGCGTGAACTATCTTGGACTGCATCCTCATTTTACCCATCGAGTTACGGTTCGTCTGAACCATGTCAGCCATGTCACCAATTTATGGCGTCGGCTGGCGATCTACCTAATTTGGTAGAATACGAGTTTTTATACAGAGAGACTGCCATCAGACTTCTGTTTCCCAAAAGAGATAATTAATATTCGGTCGTAATGTGTGAGTAAGATCGACTGTCATATAAAGTTAGGGTATGACATAATAAAACGTCCATAAAATTATAGAGTCGTCCGTAAAGTACCTAGTTGTTATTAGGTTAAAAGCCAAAGGTAAAACAGTCTTGCCAATAGGACATCGAGGGCGTAATATAGTCCCTACAAAACCTTAATAATCAGATGCACATTACACTAACATCTGCACTATTACAGTGAAATAGAGATTGTAAACTAAAAAAATATCTGTCCAATGTGTTAGGTAAGTATAAGAGTTTTCCTCACCATTGACGTAAATATAAATGCGTTTGCGCTGACGTCTAGCGCTACATTGCTGAGGCTTCCGGAACGTGTTTACAGAAACATACAATAAATATTGCTCGTATAGGATACACTAGACTAAATAAAACTATTGAGTGAAATATTGCCTCCAATGTACTGTGAATAAAACCAAATAAAACAATCAGAAAGAGTAGGTACCTATTTAAATAAAAGTATTTTTTAATAAATTGTGATAAGAACAAATGTATCTGAATTTGTCAATATATTATATTTAATAAATTATTATACGTCTCATTTTATTACATTTTACTAAAATAGTGTGTCAATACATTTTTTACGCGCTCCTTCTTTTGAAGTTGAATGACAATTTAGTTTACCTATCGGATGCAGTTTTTTAATCATTACGGCATTTTTTAGACCGTAATGTAGGCTTACCATCAGGCGAATTACGGTCAAGTGCATACCCGTTCCTTGTTAAAAAAAACGAAGTAATTAGGCAATAAAACTCGTATTACCAAACGATTAATTCTTAAATAATTTTAATTACCAGCCGACTAACATTCAATTAACTTGACTACATGAATCAAAGCGGCTTCAAGGTTGGCTATAATTTGTGTATCGTCGACAGAAATACCAGCTTTACGATCCAGCTGTCGCTGGAGACTACATGCTGGAGGAAACAAGACTTGGTATTATTAAATCTATCAATTAATTTAATTAAAATGGTTTGAACAAATTTCTCCAGATAAAAGGCTATTATTAATAACTAGTGAGTGCTCGCGGCTTCGCTCGCATAAAGAAGTAAAACTTGCATCCCCTATTTCACCCCTTTAAAAGTGGCATTTCCAAAAATCCTTTCTTAACGGATGCCTACGTTATAACATCTACCTTCATTCCAAATTTCAGCTCAATCCGTCCAGTGGTTTGGGCTGTGCGTTGATAGATCGCTATATCAGTCAGTCAGTCACCCTTGATTTACAATAAGCAGCTGGTGAATAGAAAACTTTACCTATTAGGTTATCGGCACGGACAATGAACTGACTACAATAAAAAACTGATATTACAAATAATTGGGACTGAGGCATTTTTGTAATAAATCGAGACAAGTGCTAGAATAGATATGTAATGAATTTCTCGAAAGTTACTACATACATTTGTTAATTTGAATTTTACGATATTGTAATCTACATAAAAATAAATAAAAAATACATTTTTAGGACATAATATCACACAGTGCCATTATATGTTATCACACATGAAAAAAGAAAACACGACCATTGCAGCATATAACTACACTTACATATCTAAACAATTATAATTAATAAATTCTAATGTCAGCAATTTGTGATTTAGGAAACCCATTGCAAAACATTTTTCCAGAATTTGAAAATTATTTACATAGTCTAGGTTGGCGTAACGCCTACAGCTACATATTGACACTATCGCTAAATCTTATTTAAAAATTGTTAAAAACGAGATTCAAAATATCTAACAAACAAATGGAGTAGTGTAAATAATAAACGAGTTAACAATCTATGTCAGCGACTCACATCCCCCGGGATCGTGTTACTGGCTCGAATAATCCGCGTTATTTTCATATCCGATCTATTTCGGGTCGCCTTTCCGCTCTTTACTTACACACATTAGCTACGACACTGTAACAAATATACGGCTACGGAATATGAGACTTGTCGATATTAATTTTATATCATCACCTTATCATATATATTTACTGATATGTATTAGTACAAGCACCTTTTTCTTACTTTTGAAAATTGTTAAATTAGAGCATATCTGAGACGTTTTATACCTAATAATTATGTGCTTTAATAAAATGATATTAGTATCATTAATAGGTAGCTGTAAACTTTCGAATAAGCGATGCTGTTTATTTAATTTTGTCTACGCTGGTAGATAAATATAAATTAAACATAATCTTGTTTAGATCTATAAAGACTATGGTTCAAAGGTTTCGTTATTTATCTTTAACCATGCGATGTGGTTTGTTATAATTTTCTACAAACATATTTCAGTTATGTTTAAACAAAGAAGTCCTTTTTATGGATTCAGGCTTAGCAAGAGTATGTAAAACATGTCAAGTATTGTAAAAAAAACGGTTTGTTTTAGCATTTTAAAAAAATACTGTTATATTTTTATGAAGGGCTTCACGCTTGACTACAACCTACAAATCCACTGATTTTGAAACAATGCTGTAGAGGCAATATTCAATCACAAAGCTTAAAACTTATTTTTTACTTCTAAAATGTGTAATATCAAAGTTATTTAGTTTATTAATACGTTAGTTCCGAGTGCAGATGCGATAACCGTCATGTAGTGAATATAACCCGGAGTTATTTCCATCCATTGTTTGCAATCGTTTATTTATGTCGTGGAGCCTCGCTGGCACACTACTGATCTAATCTCGCTCGATTTATTATGATTAGGATTCTGGTGAAAATTCAGTGGGAAATAGGCTATTTGAGCAAAGGATTGCTTAAAAATGTCCATCAAAAGTGTGTCAAAATATTACTATATCGTATATTTTGTCTGAAACCACAAAATATAAATAAAATTAGTATGGAAATATATATTTAAGTTAGTACCGATAATTTTACTTTTCATTCACAAGTTAAATTATGGTATAATTGGAATCATTGCACTTTTAGTAGAAAAGAATCATAAAAACAACGTCGATACTTCTTGTACTAATTGGCGACACTAATTGTGTAAATATTTCGATTCAGACGCTTTCCAATTCAACGATTGCATTTCCGAAAAATAAAACAACTTTACTGTCGTTGCAGTCTTTTTGTAACATTTTCAGCAAATGAAACTCACAATAATAATGCTATGCAAGATCATTTTATTGCAAGTAGGTACATAGCTGAAGTAATTGTCTTATTGTTCTGAGTAATTCAATTGTTTTTCTTTCCCATGTCTATCTAATGATGAAAGAATATAGAAGCCCATTTTCTTCGATATTCTTTAAGCTCAAATACCATGTTTATTTCTGTAACAATGTTAAGTAGACTACGACTCGTGACCCATATTCATGTATGCCTACGTAAATACCGAACCCAACAATTTATCTGCATCCATTACGGAGATAAGGATCTAAACAGAGAAATAAAGAGTCCCATCGATAGATCTCAATAAATCGTTTGCTGTTGAAAAACAAAATTGCATTCTTGCGCTGCAATTCCCGAAGAATTTCAGCGTAATTCGGAGCGGCCATTTATGCCAGTTCGCTTTTTCAGCGGGGGAATGTGATTGTAATAAATAATGGTGTTTTTTGCGCGTATCGGACAGTGGCGTAATTGCCGCCGGACCAATTTATAGATGCAACCGATGGTGTTATTGAAACAACGGCGGATTAATGAGTTTGATCCGCGGTGGCCGGCCTCGGCCATGGTGGGATGCTCCAGGGAGGGAGACTGGGGAAATTTATACGAGTTTTACCAAGCGCTAGCTACCAATTAGGATTTGGTAATTTGTAACAAGTCGTAGCTCTCATGTCTGCGGCATTTTATTTTTGCAGCTTGTGTTTACCCAAGACTATAAGAAAACGATAAATGTTATGTTATGAGATGCTGGCCGGGAAGAAACACTCATATGAAGATTTTACATATTACGGCCGCATATTATAAAAACTCATTTAAAGCAAAATGACTAAATAAAATCGCAGGATCCAACTAGCACTTTCCTGAAATCATTCGCCATGCTCGTTTGTGTAAGCTGCAAAAACTGGACGGATAAATTAAAGCCACGGAAGATAATGGATATTGGCCGATACTGCAACGTACGATTCATGTTTGGGAGATTTTAATTATGCAGCTTTTTGAGAAAAAAGAATATGATGTACGAAGTAGTAAAGACATTACATGTATCCTACGAAATTGAATAACTTATTTTATACGATGGCATCTATATCCGGGAGCTGGTTCCCATAAAATAGGTAATTATTGTTTACTCAATATAAAGGTTATAATTACTAAATAAGGTTTCACCTATCCCAGCTATCCAGAAACGATATCAACTACAGTTGATACAGTATCGATATTCCTTCCACCTTTTATTGTAGTTTTTGCTTGGTTTCCCAACGGCTTACTGTGAAGTTAAAAGCAGCTAGGATGTATGTATGCAGTCAATAGCATGCCGGATAAACAGTGTCGGTGAGGATGGCGGCATGCCAAAGCGCACCATTTGGCAGCTCCGCGACGAATCTATCAACAATGCCTGCAGCATGCTCCATACACGTGTTACTGCGATTGAAACATCAATATCAATGTACCTGGCCATTTTAACTGGAGTGCCTTAAGGACGAGAGTATAATAGTTTGTTCGAAGATAACCGTGAACTATCTTGGACTGCATCCTCATTTTACCCATCGAGTTACGGTTCGTCTGAACCATGTCAGCCATGTCACCAATTTATGGCGTCGGCTGGCGATCTACCTAATTTGGTAGAATACGAGTTTTTATACAGAGAGACTGCCATCAGACTTCTGTTTCCCAAAAGAGATAATTAATATTCGGTCGTAATGTGTGAGTAAGATCGACTGTCATATAAAGTTAGGGTATGACATAATAAAACGTCCATAAAATTATAGAGTCGTCCGTAAAGTACCTAGTTGTTATTAGGTTAAAAGCCAAAGGTAAAACAGTCTTGCCAATAGGACATCGAGGGCGTAATATAGTCCCTACAAAACCTTAATAATCAGATGCACATTACACTAACATCTGCACTATTACAGTGAAATAGAGATTGTAAACTAAAAAAATATCTGTCCAATGTGTTAGGTAAGTATAAGAGTTTTCCTCACCATTGACGTAAATATAAATGCGTTTGCGCTGACGTCTAGCGCTACATTGCTGAGGCTTCCGGAACGTGTTTACAGAAACATACAATAAATATTGCTCGTATAGGATACACTAGACTAAATAAAACTATTGAGTGAAATATTGCCTCCAATGTACTGTGAATAAAACCAAATAAAACAATCAGAAAGAGTAGGTACCTATTTAAATAAAAGTATTTTTTAATAAATTGTGATAAGAACAAATGTATCTGAATTTGTCAATATATTATATTTAATAAATTATTATACGTCTCATTTTATTACATTTTACTAAAATAGTGTGTCAATACATTTTTTACGCGCTCCTTCTTTTGAAGTTGAATGACAATTTAGTTTACCTATCGGATGCAGTTTTTTAATCATTACGGCATTTTTTAGACCGTAATGTAGGCTTACCATCAGGCGAATTACGGTCAAGTGCATACCCGTTCCTTGTTAAAAAAAACGAAGTAATTAGGCAATAAAACTCGTATTACCAAACGATTAATTCTTAAATAATTTTAATTACCAGCCGACTAACATTCAATTAACTTGACTACATGAATCAAAGCGGCTTCAAGGTTGGCTATAATTTGTGTATCGTCGACAGAAATACCAGCTTTACGATCCAGCTGTCGCTGGAGACTACATGCTGGAGGAAACAAGACTTGGTATTATTAAATCTATCAATTAATTTAATTAAAATGGTTTGAACAAATTTCTCCAGATAAAAGGCTATTATTAATAACTAGTGAGTGCTCGCGGCTTCGCTCGCATAAAGAAGTAAAACTTGCATCCCCTATTTCACCCCTTTAAAAGTGGCATTTCCAAAAATCCTTTCTTAACGGATGCCTACGTTATAACATCTACCTTCATTCCAAATTTCAGCTCAATCCGTCCAGTGGTTTGGGCTGTGCGTTGATAGATCGCTATATCAGTCAGTCAGTCACCCTTGAGTTTTATATAGTTAGATTTTGACATAATCTATATTACATTGTATTTAATTATGATAACTTTTATTTTTATTGTGTTTAGGTACTGTTAAGTTAACAACAAATGTCCATCAAATTGTCTTGTAACTATGGAGTGATTAATAAATGATTTGTATTTGAATTAATATGTTTTAGAATAGAACGTAATTTACTCTCTCTTTGATTATCTTCAGAATGTGGTGCAGAAGTCGAGCAAAAACTTTTGTGTTATATAAATACTTTTATGTTTATCACACAAGCTCTCTTCATCTCCACATTTACACCATGTCATAATATATTATCTTCATTGAAATAGATAGATATATAAATATAAAATCTATTATAATGATATTGAGTTCATCCTGTACGTCCTCTTTCAGGAAGCAAGAGTAAAAAAATCAATCCACGAAGAATTTTTCAGATAGATCCATGTATACAGAGTTATATCTTTTAAATAAGACCATGAACATATGCTCACAATCTACCATGAAACATAATCTCAAGCGTCTTCTAATAGATGACATTACGTAGGTTTAAAAAACAACAAAGCCAGCATTCCCCACATCCCATTAAGTGAACGCGACCTGAATGTCCATACCTCCGGCCTGTCTTCGAGAGCTGGCGACCTGCCATCTCTGACTCATGGTAATTGCTGCTTCGCTCTATGTCTTAGTATTGGTATTATAGGTGCTGCCGCGGTAATCCTGGATAAAATTCGAGTTCAATCTATATCTCTATGCGAGATTATAGAGAAATTAAAAGAGTTAAGAAGGAATTAACCCGGTCACAAATTTTTGTCTCGATAATTCGTTCGCGTTTTTATTCCAAATCATGTTTACAGAATACATAAATGCAGAGAAAACGTATTTTCCATCAATATATTTAAAATTAATTAGATAATACTGGCTATAAGTAACCTTACCTATATTATGTGGCATTTTATCATTACCTACCGATCTAATCAGACCTTACACGTATTGGTTCTATTGTAATAATTGTAAAACCATTGAGAGCATAGATAATTGAGAATTTAGGGCTTAACCTCGGTAAACGAGTGCCTTTCGTAGGCCTTTCAAATATCCACAGTTGATATAGTTTTTCAGCGTCTAACAAGGTCATAAATATGAAAAAAGTGGCAACCTTGGCCTTATGACCTGCAGATAATCAGCGCAATAAATTAATAATTTCACGCAACTCAGTCCACGAATGACAAAGTCCTGTGTACTTATTCATCTAGACTAATATTATAAAGCTGAAAGTTTGTTGGTTTGTTTGAACGCCCTAATCTCAGGAACTACTGGTGCGAATTGAAATAGTACATTGTTACCCTAGGGGTGAAAGTAACTTAATTAGAGAGACCCGAGACGGGGTTCGAGGGACTAAATAAGTCTTTAACCCGAGGTAAACACTGTGCTTTTCATTACAAATACGAGGAAAGTACAAATAAAAACATGAATTAGCTAAAGAAAATATGAGTAAATTTTATTTTACCACCCAAGTCAAAACAAAGATACCTCAAATCGTATGATGATTTTCCACTACCGCTTTAGCCTCTTCTTTTATAAAATCAGGCGTTAAATTTATATTAAAATCAGATGAACTCATTTTATAGGTACAAAATCTCTGCTATACGTATTGTGACGTAGAACCTCTTTGAATGTAGGTGTGAGAACTATTTGGTTAAATGTAAAGGTATAAGAAATCTTTTGTTGAATGTAGGAACTCTTTTGTTTTTGTAAAGAAGTTAGTAGAGTTCAAAATAACTCTGCGCATGGATAAAATTGGAACTAAAATGTTCTGATTGCAATTTGCATCAGAGGCTTAGGCCAATTCTTGGCATAAGTGCTGCCGCCAGTCGCGCGCAGAGTTTTTACATGTTAATTTGACAGATGTCAGTTGAAAGCGATTCTCCCTAGGGATGAAAAGTATTACTTTCAACCCGCTCCTCAGGCAACTTCAGACCTACTTTCAGAGTATGAGTATTGAGTAATGAAAAATTGTTTTTGTGTTGAATAGACCATTTATCGAGGAAGGCTTTAGGCTATATAACATCACGCTGCAATTAATAGGAGCGAAGAAACAATGGAAAATGTGGAAAAAACGGGGAAGATTATTCATCTTTGAGGGCTCCCGTTGCGTGCGCTGCGAAAACGGTGCAACTCGTGGGTAACAGCTATAATTTATAAAGCTGAAGAGGTTGTTTGCACAAATAAATATGATGCCCAAAATAACTATTCCATGCGGACGAAATCGCGGGAACAGCTAGTGATAGATACAGAAAACTAATTCTGTTAACAAATACATAAGTAGGTACTTGCGTAAAACTAGCTAAGATAAGTGCGAGCGCTCTTATTAAACAGCCGCCTGTTACGGTATGTACCACTTCTGAAATGCATGTCACTGGTCTAGTTGTGTCTCACGTGAGTCACCAACGATATTATTACAATGTTATGAGATATTTTTGAATTTGGTTAATATATGTTCTAGACACTGTCCTTTAAGAAGAAGCTTTTCTTCTGCTTTTTCTTCTAGTGCCTCTCCTTAATGGAGGTTGGCCGTCAGCGAACTTGTCTCTATCTTGCGTCAAGCGAAAAAGTTCTTCAAATAAAAAAAAATATAAAAAAAAAAACTTAATATGTAATACCAAACCGTAGAGTTATAAGTAAGAGAGCTTATAATTATAAGTAAGCGTAAATTAGGTTCCCCCATATAACCAGCTGGGGAGTTAGAAGTATTCACAAAAAAAATATAAAAAAACTAAACCATAAAACCTTTTCCAACAATACCTGCGTGTTCCTGGTGAACCCGTACCCAAGGAAGCGCTCGTCATGCGGTGGCGCGGTGTCGGCCGCCACGTAGAAGGGCTCGTAGAGCAGCTCGAAGTTGGTGACGTTGTGGCTCACGTGCGTCTCTGATGACTCGTTGCCACCGCTAGCTTCCCATCTGAAGGGAAAACATTGGTTAACGCCTGCGAAGTGATTTGTCTTGCAAAATGTTGTCATATTAAATTCATTGATAAACAAGTTCAGCTAATACCACACATGTGTATGAAAATACGTGTGTGCTACTATGTTTGTTTTCTGCAAGGCACACGCCTCCTCCTCCACGCTAAGCAGCGATGCATTTACGATCTAGTTTATTTCTTAAATTCTATGTGTTCTAAACAGAATATGGAGTTCCCTATAGCTAGTTCTATGCTCGTATTAAAATCGAATCTATTGACCTGGAGAAGTTAGACGCGAACTGGTTGTAAATAAACACCTTCCTATGGAAGGGTATGGCCAGCTTGTTTCTGGACAGACGGACCAGCTCCGACTTGTTGGCGGGGAAGCTCGCCACGCGCTGGTCCAGCTCGTAGGTGGGCACCACGTACGCACACAGCGGGCAGCGCGGAGCCGACGAGAGGAACTGGAACAATAGGAGCGGTGGTCAAATATAGGTTTTATAGGTAGAGCTATGAACAAACACGAGAGTAGCAAAAGGTAAACCTACAAAAACATGAAACTACTATCTATCTACAGGTTCAGAATTGATTAGAACTACAGAACAGACAATATCGTGTTAGAATACAAAATTCAATCTAGGGGATCGGAATAAAGGAATCTAGTGTTTTATCATTCCATATCCATATTCCGCACTAAGAAATGCCAATGATTTCTAAACTTAAATTCATCGTATGCCTACCTTATCTAAAGACTCCGCCATGCCTCTAGATGGCACAATGTCCACATCCACCAGAAACACATACGGTGACTGGCAACTCTTCCTCGCTAGATTCCTCAAATGGTTCTGTGGGTAAGGGTGCCTTGCTCTCCACGCGACCGTGTCTGCCCGCCTTTCGCCAGGTGGCAGGGGTTTAGAGCCACAATCCCTTGCCCAGCTCGGCATGGTGCCGAACGTAGCCGGCCTGTCCGCCGGCGTGGCGACGTGTAACGCCATCCTAGAGTACACTTCGGGCTGGCAGCGGAACAGCCAAGTGGCGAATGCTCGCAACAGTCTCATCTCATCTCCCGCGACGAACACCGCCACAGATATAGGCCCGCTCCAGTGCGCTGCTATTCGGAGTAGTTCGTGCAGGCGCTCGATGGAGCTCTGCGTGGCGAGACACACGCGTCGTGAAGCTGATACTTCGGGGTACGAGTCTCCTACGGCTGCGTAGTCGAAGGTGCGGAAGGAGCGCGAGGCGTCCCAGCGGCCGAGACGCAGGTCGAGGCGTGCCAGGGGGTCGTCGTCGGGCGCGCTGGGCGCCGTATCGAGGCAGGGCTCGCACGAGGGCTCGGGTGCCGGCGAGGGGCTGGGCGGCGCGGGGCAGGCGGCGGGACGCAGCAGCCACAGGTTGGCGGCTGCGTTGTACACCACCAGCGCCACCGCCGCCAGCGACACCACGCTCCACTGGCAGCGCCAGCTCCACTGGAAACATGATAACATCTTTTTTTATACGTGGATAAGTAAACATACTGTTGTAACTTTTCACGCGTTATAGGGGTGGTAATTAATAACCGTTTATCACTTACGAGATATTTTAATGATGTAAGCTACGGGTTTGTAGCGGAAAGACCTTTGTGCGCAAAGCATTTTAGGAACAGGACTAGGCTAGGTATCTATTTTTAATGGACCAATATTGGTGCTAGTGTATAGTACCTACGAAGTACCTAACTTACAACTTACCATTTTCTCCCTCCGCTTCGCCATAGGATAGAGTCGCTTCAGAGAACTTCGATATCCCATCTAGGGCTTCTTTGGGGGCACTATAAAGGCCCCGATGATATTTGATGAACTAAACTCATAGTTTGCTTCACAGGTACATCCTGAAAGTATTAAGAAACAGGATACAAAAGAGAGTTTTTCTGAAATTAAGTAGGCACTTTAATAAATTGCATTGATAAGTAGATTGGTTGGTTATCCATTAGAGTAGGTAATTTACTTTGATCATGTACATAATCTAAGGTAATTTATTAGAAATTAAAAAATATTCATAGGATTTTTAGGTACCCACCTAAAACTGAATTAGCCATATTGAAAAAATAATATGTAGGTACTTAATAATAATATGATTAATTATTTGCGACGATATTCTAAGTAATAATCTAGTAGGTAACTAATATAAAAAAAAATATTACGAACTTAGTAAACTAAATCCTACTAAGTACCTACGTCTAGGTAATTCAAAGGTTTACACTAAAATTAAATAGGTAGCTACCTAATATCCGTTATCGTGGTAGTCATTAAAATTAATAATACGTACTTCATATCGCAATTAATTATTTTGATGCAAAAAAATACATAAATATTAACGGCACGTATTTTTATCGATTGCCGACTCCAATTAACTCGCGATAACGCTTTCACTATGTAATATGTATGTGAGAGGGTACGAACCTGTCCGTATGTCGTTAATCCCACATACATTAACAATGTATGAATTTATTATTGAAAATCCGTGACCATTTCGAGGTTAGTCTGTCCTGATATAACGGGAAACACTGATAGCTGTAGGTGGGTACTTCCATGTCTGTCTGCTCATTGTACATTAGATTACTAGGATCTAAGCTATAATTTGTATAGGTATTTTTTTGTAAATAAATGATAACAACATTGCTGGTGCAAAAAGACTGGAGGTTTGTGACCATGCGCGGAATTACGACATGCGCAGTAAGCATTATTCTTCACCTCACCCTTAACCCCTGTTATCACGGAATATCAAGGCTCGACTACATTTTACAAACCTGATTTAAAAAGCTGATTAGATCTACCCTTCACAAAACTACATGTAGCCCCAAAGGTGTACAAAATATAGTGGGCGTCACATCTAGCTTACCTATTTATTTAGGGCCATGTGGGCTCAAAACTCAAAACTCAAACTTTATCGGTATACTTCGAAGAAGTAGAAGAAGATGGGTATACCGTCAATACCTACCATTCTATACTTTCTATTCTTTGTAAAGTTTTATCTTTATTTTCGCTGATTAAATATTTAAACTTTATATCACCTACCTACTTAAGTACCTACCCTCTATATAATAATAATAATAAATATCTCTAATATCTACCTATCCCCTATAATGTCCTGAAAGAATATACTGAGCAATAGATAATGTTAAAAATCGGTTATCAGTGAATCAATCTGGTGATTGTGATTAGGTAAAGAGCACGTATGAACCTGTAAGTAAACTATTGTATCTCAGTCCTAATATGCGTCGGGATGACACTTAAGCTAATAGATGCGTATTCTACAAATACCTAGATAGGTAGGTGATATTCATTTTGTATATTACGTTAGGTTAGAGACTTCCATCATTATGTAAACCAAAAACAGAAATAGGTACCTATTATTAGTAGGTATTTCAAACACAGAATAGACATACGTATTATAAATAGTAGGTACTTATGCCAGTTTAAGTCATAAGTAGGTACTTAAATTGGCATATAAGTACCTACTATATTAAGTACTTAATAAGTAGGATAACGTGCCTAGGCTGGTTAATGCTTAGCTTGTAAAAGAATGCTTTATTGTTAAAACTGTAGAACTTCTATACACATAGTTTGATGTTTTATAGCCAATACTATCAACATATCCTCAAAGCCTGGATGAAAAGAACGTCTTCTGTTACCAAAAAAAATAAAACATTGACTGTCAACCATGGTAACGAGCGTTGTCAATGTCACATCACACGTGAAACGGAGAAAAACATTGGATTTAGAAGCAAACATAACCTTAAAATAGAACAAGATAAATAATATGAATAAGTGTACGATTTGCTATTTTTAAAATGTTTAAAGTGCCAGATTGGGAAGAAGACGTACCTAAAACAAATATAAACCTAACGAAAAAATCAAAGGTTGGTTGAATTATAAGTACCTATGAGATATTTTCCACATTGCTTAACCTGTTTTGTCGTATACTTATTATAATGTTGGTAATTCAAAACTTCCATGAAATAATATTAATTTAACAATATGGAATTTGTCGGTATAATATCATAGTAGGTACCTACCTAAATTAAGTAAAACTTTTTAGCTAGATGAAATTGGTGATGTAATTAATTGGTAGGTAGGTACATCACCAATTCATCTAGCAAGCAATACCTACTATTTAAGTGCGTAAATTTAAATAATCTTTCTGTATTGCAGAACACAAAAAATCTACAGAAAAATGTAACAAATAACACCTTACCTAAATCTAAGAAAAAACACATTCCAACACCTGTGAAGATTTTGCCTAAAGTGCAGGAAAATAAAAAACAAGCTAAGAAAAGGAAATTTAATGGGCAAGTTACAAATAACAACAAAATAAAACAGAATGACTTAGATATTTCAAATATAGATATGGACAAAGCTGATGAGATAATACTAAATGCTAAGAAAAAGAAGTTCTATGAGCCTATAGAACGAGATGATAAGGAAGAGCTATTATTTGGAGAAACTAATAAGAATAATAAAACACCTCCAGCCTCTGTGAAGTCAAGCGCAAATGGGAAAACATTTTCTAAAATCATAGACAAGAAAACACAGAAAAATAAAAAAGAGAAAATGAAAAAGACTAAGCAAAAAGTGGACTTGGAAATTGAAAAACCTATCAATACATTTATAGTGAAAGAGAACACCAGTGCCATAATAAGTAATAGTCCTCCAGTAAATAAAAGAAAGGAGAAAATCAAGGCATTACTATTACAAAATCAAACTCAAAGCCATAGGAACTCTATCACTACTACTGGAAATAAATTGAGACAGAGAATGCTTGACAGATTAAAAGGTGAAATATCCTATTCAGCAAGACCATTACTCTTCACATTATAAAAAAGAACCATCCTGATTTTGACGATACAGACAATTCCTATTTCTCATTGAATCATTTCTATTTCAGCGGCCCAGTTCAGATACCTAAATGAGAAGTTGTACACATCCTCTGGAACAGAGGCCAAGGAGTTGTTTCAAAGTGACCCGGCAGCTTTCAGCACATACCATCAAGGCTACCAGCAGCAACTGAAGAAGTGGCCTGTCAACCCACTTGATGTCATTGCTAAGAGAATACAGAAAATGTGAGCCACAAATACTTTTTAAAACTTGCCATCATTCAGGGCTTTAAACCGGCATTAGGGTCTTGACTGTGGCTTAAGGCCTATCATACTATGAGAGACAGATGGGACCTACAAGTTTACACATTTTAAAACTCTACAATACTTACATAGCTTCATATGTAGCCAAAATACAGTTTTAGCAATAATTTAACTATCTTTAGTTGCTGCTCAAAGTTCTCAAGTTATAACTGTTATTCTTACTTGACTTGAAAACACACAATTACAATAAACAGAACTTTAATGTTTTAACAAAATGTGTTACTGACATTTAAAGTCTAGCCACTTAAAAATTAATTATTTTTTTATATACATACCAGCAGTAACATGGCTTACAACATAGAGTAATATAATATACCAGAAAGCTTACAACTTTTCTATTTATACCATACTGATACAGTTTTATTTCCCTACTAGCTTAAAAACTTATGTTGTTTATAATTTCTTGTACACTGCATACTGACATACAATTTTCTCGTCAGGCCCAAGACCCACCTGATAGCAGATATGGGTTGTGGCGAGGCAGCCCTCTCTCAGCGCATCCCCCACAAGGTGTGCTCCTTCGACCTGGTGGCCACGGCCCCCGGCGTGGAGACATGTGACATGGCTCACACTCCCCTGCTGGCGGACAGCATGGATGTCACCGTCTACTGCCTCGCGTTGATGGGGACTGAGCTGACACAATATCTGGTTGAGGCTAATAGGGTTTTGAAGATGGGGTAAGGTTTTGCTGTTTGGTTTAGATTGATTCCGCTAATGTTATAAAGACTAAACCTTGTGCTTGTGTGTATGTTTGTTACTTCTTTATGATCAAACTGTATGGAGGTTGATTGGATCCTGAATTGACACATAGGCTACTTTTAACTGCAATTATATTCAAGCTTTTATAACTCGCAGTATGTGTAATAAACCAGGATCTAGTTCGTCTCTTTACCATATTTAACTCAAATGAATTCAGCCATTCCAATATAAAGAGGAACACACACATTCACAAACTTTCACCTCTAATATTGATGTGATAATACTAGAAGATTTGGTCGTTTATAACACAAATCTAACATATGTTTTTCTTTCCAGTGGCCATCTTTTAATAGCTGAGGTGGAGAGTCGTTTTGATGATGTAGAATCATTCACCAAGGAGGTGATGAAGCTAGGATTCAAACTCAAGAACCTGGACAAGAAAAACAATGTTTTCTTCTTCATGGAGTTTATTAAAGTTAGAGACCCTCCAGTGAAGAAAGCCAAGTTGCCCGTGCTTACTCTTAAACCTTGTCTGTATAAGAAACGATGAATAAACTAAGTATAATTTATATTGGCTTTTAGTTTATTTATTTTTATAGTAGTCTTTGATGTTTATCCTACTGATACCATACATATGTAGATTGTGGGTTGTCCTAAGCCTTTCCAGGACTCATAAATCCATGTAGACTGATAGGATACAATTAATAGATGTCCTTCGATACATTTTAAATGTGTATTGCTGATTCCTACTTCATTCAACTTCATGTATATGCTTTGAAACATAATTGAGAAGTATAAAAATCAAAACAAACCATTTGCTTGTTTCATTTGAAGCGAGTGTGGCTCAGCGGTTTCAGTGTCTGCTTTTCTTCCAGACGCACCCTGGTTCGAATCCAGCCCTACAGCAATGACTTGTATTTTCAAGTTAAGTGTGGATTTGCGCTTGCTCAACAGTGAAGGAAAACATCGTTAGGAAACCGACATGTCTGAGGACCACAATATCCGAGGATGTGTCTTCCGTGGAAGGACCTGGGCGCCCACCACGATGTATTTGCCCAAGAAAACTCCCATTCGAACGAATTAATTCCGCAGGGGAGTCACGACCCTCAGTCATGGGGATATACGACTCAAGAGAGATTTCATTTGCAAAACTTTTATCTGGTTAATAGTAAATAAAACCAAATACTTTTAAATATATTACTTTTATTCCAACAAATAATAAATCAACTCTTCACTGCATATACCATCAAGGCACTTCATAAGACAGATCATCAATATAACGAAAGTTCATAATAACTATTAAACTAAGTACTTAATTATTACATCTCACTGGTTTAATTTATTGTAATACTTTGGCGATATACAACCCGTAACTTTACTTAATTTTTATTTTATTTAACTAAAATTTCAGTTCTTCCATAACCTCTTCAGCTTCAGCTCGAAGATTTTCCACTTTCTCAATCAGCATCATCTGTAGTCATAAAACTTCTATAAACTAGTAATTTTTATTACTTGTAGTACTGATACTCATACCAAACAGCTATGCTAACAAATACGAGATACTCGTATTATGTTTTAACAAAGCAAGCTGTGGCGCCTGATGGCCTGATCTGATGATAAATATATATTGAAAAGGTGTTGAGTCTTGACAGTTTCTTGCCAAGTATAAGTCAATAAATACATAAAAATGTTAACATGATGCGAACATTGATAACCTACTAAGTGAGAGAAGCGAAAATCTACATCATTTTCGTCACGGGAATGATAAAATTCAACTTTTTAATAAAAGCTATGTTCTCACCCTGGCAGCGCTGATGAGATGGTCAGCCGCTGTTCTCGACAGGTGTGAGATAGCATTACTGAGCTCATCCACCGACGTCTTGGCGAGGTCTTCTATCCTCTTGTATCCTGCGCGCACCAGCTGCAGAGCACGAGCCTGGGAAATGACAGAAATAGTATATATTTATGAACGGTATCATGCCTAATCAACGTAGATCTACGAGTATGTATGTGTATAATATAAACCTTAAATTTTATCCCAGATTAAGGGCTTACGTTAGACCGTATGGATTGTCACTCGATTAAAGGTGAAGGAATATATCGCAATAAAATCGGCTTGTTAGAGAACCTTCTGTGAAATTGTAAAGAGGCGGTACAATAACAAATTTGTTTAAAATAAATTCCAAATCTGGTCTCTACATGGTTACAACTTTCAGTGACTAAAAATATAATGAAACAAGTGTGCTGCATCGTATATTACACGTTAGCTGAGTTGCAGTCAAGCGCGAGCCTCTCTAGTATACAAGTCATTTATTCAATAAAGATTACATATTTACTGACTACAAAGCCCATCACTTATGATTGGATGCTAAGTTTCATGAATGAATAAGTCGTCTAGTCTTTTTTTTTATAATTTCCTTTCCATCCTTTGGTTGCCTGGAAGAGATCGCTTTCAGCAATAAAGCTGTCATTTGAGGCATTGTATTAAAAAATTTCTCTTTTTTGTATTATGATTTATTTTTTATGTGAGTGTCCAATAAAGTATTAATCAATCAATAAGTCGTCATAGCTGGTCTACGTACCTTCTTAACAGCGGGCAGTTCCATGAGGTGGTGCAGCTCGGGCGCGGCGCAGTGCTGCAGGCGCGGCGCCAGCTCCGCAAACAGCGCGCGGAACGCCCACAGCTGCTCCAGCTCCTCGCAGAACCTCTGCGCCGAGGAGGCGGAGGAGGCTGCCGACGTCATCACCGCCTGCACCGTGCCGCGGGGAATACAGTACCTGGTTCAAACATCTTTCTAAAGATTCGTTTTTGAAGACATTGTCGCGGAATCTAAACTTATTTGCTTTTCTAGATAGATAGATCATCAACACACATTCACGATTCGCTCTTAGCGATAAGGCGGCCAATTAAAACGCAAATTTTATTTTTAAAGAATTTATCAATCAATCAATCAATCATGAATAAAATGACCATAATCAAACACCTATATCTAGTGCAAATGAACAATAGGTCGAGGATATAGTTAGATTCAAAAGATGTCATGAAAACTACAATACATTGATGCAACTATACGTACTTTTCGGCGACAGTAGGAAATGGCACTTGCTTCCACATATCGTGCAACATCAGCGCCAAATAAAATCGACATATTACTTTTTCTGGTACGTTCTGAAACATAAATAAAACAAATTACAATGTAACTTTAAAAAAAACTATGAAAAAAATACTTAATTGTGAATTGCATACGTACAGTGATCGATTTTCCAGTCATCATTCTGATCGCATTCAGTTCCGTTATGCCCAATATCTTGGCGGTTTGTACGCCTTCGTCGTCTAAACTGCAATACTGTAAAAATGCATACAACTGTAACATACCTAATCAAATCAAAGCTTAAGATCATTAACATAAAACATTAACAATTAAAATCTAACACCCTTGAAGTACTCCACAACCCAACAGTCTAAAACTTAATACCAGCTAAGCCAAACTGGCCCTTACCAGTGAGTAATAGTGTCTATAATCGGGCTTGATCCCGGCGGCGTCGTGTGGAGTGACCAGGTACAGCAGGTGCAGGCTGCCCAGCAGCACGAGGGAGCGAGACGCCACCTCCAAGTCTTTCAATAGCTGCTTGGCTGTCGACAGGTCGATGCCACCTGTGGGGAAAATAGATTTAATTTATTTAATAATTTACTATTTTCACTTGAGAATTTATCATAAGCAGGGAACTTGAATGACACGGTAATTTATTTTATTTATTTACTTAATTAAAACGGTAACAACCAATTACATTCATTAAGAAATGAATTATTCACTTAAGTAGCAACTTAACTAGATATCTTTAAAAATAATAAGTATCATTACGTTCACAAAATAAAATAACAATAAATTATAAATTACATTCAACTTGTCACAAAAAATATCACACGCGGGATAGATAGCGAAGAATGCGTTGAGACCACTCTTAACTCGACAGATGGGGCTGATGTTTCGGGCTATCGTGTGAGCGCGGTCATTATGAAACCAATGAGCGCGGTCATTATGGTGATGCTATACCAAGTTTGATATCATAGATGTTGTAATAGGAACGGGCAAGCTTGAAGCTTATTAATCATCGTATCCTACCTTAATGTGCGGTAGTACGTTAAAAGATAGGTAGTAGGCGCCTGCATTTCGCTTGGCTTGTAACATGAATGAAAGATGACATCAATCTTTAGTCGTTAGTAGGTAAATGTCGTTTTGTGGAAGCCAACTTTGGTTTGTTCAATGGCACGGAAAAATCTTTACAAGTTATTTATTTACCTTTAATAGCAGCCCTCCCCAGCTTGCTGACAGCCAGAATGCTGTCCGTGTACACGATGCAGTCCTGGCCTCCTCCTCCTCCTCCGCCCCCCTCCTGGCTGAGGACTTCAAGCGCCCCTGACCGCAGCAGGAGCTGCAGGGAGCTGTCGCACAGCGACTTCATGTCTACTGAGGAACTGGAATACAAATAATAATGGTTTACAGGGTTGCTGCTGTGGTAACTAACGCATAACTATAACGGTGGTTTCAGTGCTCACAAAAGCATCTTTGTTTTATAAGTGATTTTTAGTGACAGTGATTTGCAAATGCTATGATAGGATATGACCCGCCTAAGCGTTAATTTCCGCCGTTTGCGAATCTACTTAGTATAAAAACAAGACTGGGCATGTATGGAACGGTACCCAAAGACAGCCATAAAGTATAGTAACTAATTCGACGTCGACAGCTGCTGCGTAACAAGCAAAATAGGACCTTCTTCTTCTTATCGAATGAGAGTGGCCAACTCTGGTGTCAAGAATTCATCAAGCTGCCCTAAGGGCTTCTGACATGGCTTTACGACTGCCGTACTAGACAAACAGCCGGGACCTACAATTTAACATGTCATCCGATCCACGGAAGCGCCCAAAATAGAATGCCATCCAAGAACAGACCGCGTCGATCTTTGCTTAACATTGGTAATCGCATGCGATTGCCTCCGCTAGCTGAGCTACTGCTCACCTATCCTCCGCAGTATGAGTGATGGCTAGCAACGTAGTGTCCAGTAGAATGTTGAGTTGCTTCCTCGTGTTAGCGAGTCCGAGAGACACCGCGCTGAGGATGAGTCCGTCGAGGGAGTCTGCCAGGACACTGTCGGCGGCCGTGATGCCGCCGGACAGCACGCTGCGGAGCGCGGGCCACTCGCGCGGGCTGCAGATTATTATACTCTCGCCTGTAGACATATGTATACCTACTATATAGAAATTGGTTGAATATAATTTCGAAACCATAATATCCCTGGAAGAAATCGTTTATCGTTAATAAAATGACAGTCTTAGCTAGTGTTTTCAGAAAGTAAATCAGTTAAAAGGGGGGTTTGTCGGTTTGTTTGTTCCTTATTTACGAATACACGGCGAAGAAATACTGTAATATTTTTGCCTGATCTGAAAGGAAATATATGTATCTAGTATATCTGACCAGTGTGTGAGCAGCCGGCGCGACCGGCGCGGCCCGCCATCTGCCGGTAGCCGGCGAGGGAGAGCGCGGCGCGGCCCACGCGCGGCGCGCGCACCACTACGCGCGCCGCCGGCAAGTTCACGCCCGCCGCCAGCGTCGACGTGCAGCACAGCACCGACACCGCGCCACATCTGGGAGAGTGCTTCAATTATTATTGGTAAAGATGGCGGCCAAAATTATTGTATCCTTTTCGCACAAAGCCAGGAACTCGATTGGGTAAAAAGAATGGAATGGTTTTGACCATACGCAGACAGGAGACCACGAGGCCGCCTACCGATACGTCGGGTTGATGACATCCGGAAGCACGCGGGTCACAACTGGATAACTAGAGCAGCAGATCGCAAATCTTGAAAAAAAATAGGAGAGGCCTATGTTCAGAAATGGACAACTAATGGCTAAGAAAGATGAAGAAGAAGGTTTTGGTCGCCATTTATCAAAACTTTCTTTTTTAACTCAAACGGGTTTGCACTTGACCATTATTTGCCTGACGTAAACAATAGCTATGGCCTGAGATGGAGCGTGATTGATATTTCTTGGGTTTTAAGTATTTGTAAGTTAAAGTGACTTGGTGAGAACTAAGAAGCAATTTTGATCTTAAGCAAAATTTATGTGTTTATGACTAAGTCTACATGTACGTAATATACCTGAAAGCATGTTCCAACAGCGCCCGTTCATCGTTCATCCCCCGCGAGCCCCGCGTGATGGTAAGCGACCCCGTACCGCACGAAGCGACACAGCTCTGCGCTGGCCCCTTCAGCGCGGAGAGCTGCCTGCAGTGATGTACGCTCGGAGGCTAGCTTCTCTGGGATTACACTGCGAAACAAAAAAAGGAAACCAGATATCAACCATCATTTTTATTTGGCGTATAAAACAAAATGCGGTCGACGACCGATAGTAAGCAACATACTTGCTCTCAATCCCAATATTTCACACCGTTTTCCCTTCTCGTATAAGTATAGTCGTATTCACTGAGAGTCGTGCGTGACTCCTCCACAGGATTGATTCCAAGCACAAGTAAATCGGGGTGGACGCCCAGATCCTTCCACAAAAGATGCACACTCTCGTATTTTTAAGTCCTCAAACGTGTCGGTTTTCTTCGAACGAGAAACAAAAAAGTTATACTGCAAAGTAGCTCACCCAGTATGCATCCTGCAGAGCAGCGCCGCCACGTTCTCGCAGTTCCTCTTGGTGGGGCAGAAGACGAGGCAGGCGCCCTCTCCGCCCGCCCACACCAGCCCGCCCAGCTGGTCCGGGTCCAGGCGGAGCTCGGCCGGGCTGTACTGGAAAAAAAACACGTCAACGTAGGTATAAGTATATAGTTAGCGCAAATCTTCTAGTCCGATCTGAAGTTGCATCATAGCGGCCCGCGCATGTACAGTCAAGTGCTACAATAGTATGTACGAATTTTATATTTTTACCCGAATTTTAATTAAAGGATTGGGTATATGCTTATGGAAATATTATTACTAAATATATTAGCATTATAAATAAAAAAATATATGATTAACATAACAATTTAACAAGAAATATTATTTTAATCTTTATGGTGCAAAGATTGCTGCCACCTTTACAAATAACAAAAACAGTAACAAGAAACAATAACAAAATAACACGAAATGAAAATTCAACAAAAACACTTAACAAACAGTTATTATAACAAAAATATCGCGCGTGACTGTACTCGGTGGGTGGAGCTAGCGAACGTGACAACCACATACAGAGAACGAAAAAACGCTTTTACGCTGTGATTTGTCAAGGACGGTCACGTGGCATATACCCCGCTAGGGGAGCTCCGCTGATACCCATTTTTTCCTTCTGCGCAGGTATACGCCTCGTGTTCAGATCGGACTAGATGTTTTGCGCTTACTATACATACTCGTACCTACATATTCACAGTATTTTTGTTTTCATTGTGTTGGTGTTATACCTGGTAGGTTTTACTGGGCTTTGCGCTAGGTATCCTGGATCCTGTGATGCAAGACCGAACAACAGAGCCAATGTAAGTATACAGTATTTTTACTGTCTTTTTTTTTAATGTCATGGCCAGTTTTTTAGACAGTTGTTATTGGGAAGCTCACAAAATATTCTGACACTAAACTTAGTCTTACCATCCGAATGTTGTTTATACATTCTAGGGTTTGATTGTAATCACTATTTATCTGGTATTCTGCCAAAGCAGCAACCGGTCGCAACCATGTACGGAGACACGTATATTCCCCTGCAAATTTCCCGTCGTAAAACAAATGATCTCGACGTAGATTGATGAATTTAAAATCCCAATAAAATTATTGCGTAAATTGACAGTAGGTAGTAAATTGACCTATCCTGTAAAACGTTGCGTTGGGAAATATAACAAAGAACACATCTGAGATCTGTCACGCCATTGTCAGAAACAACCAGACCAATAAACACACAATCACTTTTATACATGTAATAATTGTAATATTCAAATTAATATATAATATTATTATTGTAATATAGTCACATTATATTTGAGCTGCTTGTGCGGCACGATCTCCAGCCCGTCCTGGTTCTGTATCCTGTACAGCACGTCTCCCAGCTTCACGTACTCCTGCAGCTCAACCGGACGGAACTGGCGCTGGAACACGGCCGCCTGGAGGAAGCTCGCCAGCTGCGGCAGGTTGCCTATTGTGGCACTCATGCCTACTATCTGGATGTTCTCTGGAATATACTTAAGTATCAGATGAGTATTGGTATAATATCTCAACCCAAAAATTAAAAAAGTGATATAAATACTAAAGATGTCCTTTCTGTAGAAAAATAGGAATGATTAAATAACCAGTTATTTTATTGTGTTTCTATGTATAAAATTATTAGCAAATTTTCTGTAAGACTGAATTTGTTGAGGTGCGTGTAATTTTTTACTGCTGTATGGTAAAACTTATAATTTTTTACCTAAAATTACTGAACTATAACACTTGAAAAGTTGGTTGACCATTAATTATCTAAATTTAAATAAGAATGAAAACAACTTGCAGTTAATGACTACCAAGTTAGCTAAGTACTCACTTTTAGTGAATATGACAGTGGACAACAATGTCTCCAGAGTTCCACCTCGGCCCTTCTCACCAATTAAATGCAGTTCATCCACCTACAAAATGCACTAATTTAAATATCTACTCTGTTAGTATGATCTTTGAAGTAACATTTTTATTTACCACTTAAGCCTAACTTATAGAGTCAAAATTAAATCAGAATAGCAGTTCTGGCACAATCTTCATTATAAGAACTTAAGTATACTAATCATATTTTTCACCCAGGTTTTATTGCTCTTGAACAAACAAGTTTCTTGAAAGTGATAGAATAGAAGAAATAAATGAATTTTGGATTTGAATTTCGTAGTTATTTTATCTGCAATATTTTTAACGTACATATAAGTTGAAAGAGTTTATTATTGTTTTTATACCACAATAAGTCCAATTTCATCCAATCTGTCCAGCTCAATGAGGCTCCTGATGAGAGCCAGTCCCTTCTCTATGGTAGCCATGTAGATGCTGTTCTTCTTGCGCCGCTTCTTTGGGGGAATATGGCCCTTGCCTGCCGCATACTCTTCTACTAAGAAGTCTAGTTGCACAGCAAAGGGGGATAAGGACCATATCTGTAAGGCAATGGTATTGGAGATATGATGTTTTGAATAACAGGAAAGTTTACACAGGTTTATCCACTTGTAGGTAATCTAATCAAAAAAATTTGACAAGACAGTATTGATATAACATCAAAATCATTATCTCATTTTCGTATACTAATAAATTAACAAAGTATTCATTTTTTTTAATGTACAACAGAACAATATAAAGAAATATAGGGTTTCTGCTAACTAGCACAACTAACTTTCTTACCCGGTCTTAGAGTGACATAAGCAAATAAAATCCAACAACAACAAAAAACTATATAAGTATCTATGTAATAAATAGTCCGGGGACTATTTATATTTATTTATTGAACTTTTGGAAATTAGTACTAGCTAAAAAACTTACCTTTTCTTGTACTATAGCTACAAAAGGCAGTATGAAGAGTGCATTCTTCTTCCTGACTAGAACCTCTTTCAGCATCAGTACCTCAGCTACTAGAGTCTTGCCTCCACTTGTTGGTAGGGCATAGATGAGGTTCTGCCGCTGTTTGATTGCATCTAGGTTGAGGCACTCTTCTTGCCATTCTGTAGAAGTGGTACAATTAATTTAGCTAGAGTTACAATAATTAAGGAATTATTCTTAATGTATATATTTTTTGCAATTACATAAATACATATTTGGCAAACACATACAGTTAATCACCTATCTAACTGAGGATGTATTAAGTAACAAGATTTTATAAAACAAACTTACCATAAAACTTTTCTATGTTCCTATAAGTCTTGAACAGGCTTTTAGTTACAGGTGGAAGCCCATAAAATCCATCATTTACATCTACAGGCTTATCTGCTATATTTGATTTAATTAGCTCATTGTCCTTGATTTATTATCAGTCATTTCAATTTCACCGTCCTTGATTTCTAACAAGAATGAGTCTTTGGTTTCAAACATTGAACTTTTATCACATCTCTCGGGTTCTGATAACTTACATATAGACTGATTTATTTCATTGAAACTTTGTTCCACACTTTCTTTTAATCCTTGATCGATTTTTGATTGATTATTTACATGATCTGATTGTTCTAGCCTCGAGTAAAACATATCGTCAGATATGTCGTCAATCTCTTGTATTGCAATCATTTTAGAAATGTCTTTGTTGCATAACTTATTGGTTCTATTACTAACACCAAAGGACTCCCAGCTCCCTATATCTCTGACAAAGGAGCTGTTGATAATACCCGGAGAACATGGGATTTCAGCGGAGGAACTATCATTAGTGTTATTACTCTCGCTCAAGTATTCCATTTGATTGCACGGTATTCCCGGCGAGTCACATCGGTTTTCGTCGTGTGTTACACTTATAGGGCTACAATTTCCGAGGAAATTGACGTTATCATGATTGTTTGGCCGCAATATCCTCCCAGTACCAAGTCTTCGTCGTTTAGGCGTGGAGGTTGTGTCGCGCAAGAGTCTGTTTTTGGCAGCCATTGTTGTTGTTGATTTTATCTTACACTAATTAATTGCACTTACACACCTAAGCGTTCATAATTTACTGTTTTTTTACTATTTTTCATTATCAATTTTCCGCCGCCGGGATTACATTTCCAAAACAAAAACAAAGCGGCTCGATTGACATTGACATTTTAGTTACGTCATATCACACAGTGCTTATTCTTATTTTAGCTTTACAGACAATGATTAATTAGCCATACATAATTATGATTGTATTTAATATAATATTATTATCCAACTAAACGAAAACAAACTAAGATACTTATTATTTTATGAATTGAGTACTTTAACCATTAATTCTTTTAGATAGTTTCTACAGGATTAATCCCAGCTTTTGTTAGCATCGTCATGGTTCGTAGGTTCTAACTCAGTGGACCAGTATAAAATGATGCTATGACCTAATCCTACCTCGATGTATGACCTGTTACTTTACATGAGTTGGAAGTTGCATCGGATATTTTTAATTGCTATAGTAGCCTTTTCAAAATGTTTTAATATTCAATCATTTATTTTCTTTGTCATTCACTAATATACCTACCTATATTGTTACTGTACCTACTAAAATGAAGACACAGAAAGGGACTAACCGACATGGCACGGGTGTACCCTCACCCAGTTTGTATGGTTAGTATCTAAGAATGATGTACAAAAATTATGAATAAATAAATTTTGAATTTGAATAGTGACCAATATTTAATCTTATTTTTTTTACAATAAAGTTGTTGATATTAACGTAAGTAAATCCATACCTACTTACAACTTGCTTTAAAACTGGCTCTACGGACTCTCATTGCATCACCCCTTACGGGAACACACCATTTACAGCTCTTAAGACATATTTGGCACAGTGGATAGTTGCCCTTAAAAAGGATAAACATAGGGTTACTGGTAACTAACGCATAACCTTTTAAATGCATCTCTAGTAGGTAGTAGGTACGTCAAATGCACCAATTTTTTATCTACAGTTATTGGAAATTCTCATTCAGTTTTCCATACATATTTTCCGAGTTTTTGTCTGCGAATATACACAAGTCGCAGGATTCGTTTCTTTTGACTTTAAAATTTAAGTTTAGACTTAAGCATAGGATTGATTTTATCCTTATTACTGCACACGTATACTTACAACTGGTGGCTGCTCGCAGCTTTACTCGCATTGTCTCGTTAGGCATCTAAGCTTATGATGAATGGGATAGTAGGTAGGTACTCACCTGGAGAGACTTCCAGATAGAGAGACAATAGGAACACTGGCATGGAACAACGATTCACGCCGACAAAATTTCCTGGAAAAATATCATTTGGTAGTTTTCCTTCATTCATTTAGTACATGCCATAAATCTGGCACGACATGTACCTAAACGATACGTGAGAACTGAATTTCTGAATAAAGGTCACAAGTAACTTTTAGTGCATTTGTTTCAAGAAACGTCATCATCATCTTAGATTACAGCCTAACATCAGTAGTACTCAAAAGTGATCCTCTTTT